>JAUTXW010000783.1:87500-457500 GCA_030620095.1 Kuschelorhynchus macadamiae | reverse complement strand
TCGAATTATTTTTGATACCGTTGATTAAATTTTCCTTCTAGTTGCTGCGACCGCTCTCCATTTTGGTAACCCTAGTTGTAGACGATTGTTTTAATGTGATTTGAACAGTGTAGGTTCCATCCTGATTTCTTTTATTAGGCTGTGCGCAGAATTCTTCACATGTTTGATCTTCGGGCCGTGGGTGCAATTGTGGATCAATTTCTGTCTGCTTGTCTTCACCGTCATGCTGGTTACTTTTAGGTTGGTTGATTTAGTACTTATTATGTGACCTAAAAATTCCAACCCAATTCAGTATGTAACCTTATTAGGTCAGAGTTGTCTGTATTTAACCACATTTTGAGGATTACCTCGGAGATGTTTTTTTCAGAAATTGCAGCTTGTCTGACATTGATTCTGATCAATAGCTTTAGTAAACAAATCGTAGAAATGGAGCTCTATTTGTATGATTTAGTTAGAGATTTCGGCATAGATGGCTTTGTCTTCTGTTGAGGGTACAAATTACATTTTCGTATTTCATAGCCAAATTGTAAACAGTTATTTGTCTCGAATAGGGACTCTTAAAATTTTTTTTGTCATAAATATGTCTATAAATATAACTGTAAGTAAATTTAAACCGAAATCTGTACTTTTGAAATTTATTTTATGAATTATATTTTTTTTTCTAAAACTAAAATATTTCAGTGATGTTCAAATATATGGGGATTAGTCACGTGTTCTATCAAATAAACGTTCTGACAATATATCAATATAAGAAAATAAACTTGATTATGATTACAGAACTTAAAATTCTGTGAGTATCTAGAATATAGATGTACTGTAATACTTATTATAGATCTACTTTAAGAATTTATAAATATTTTAAGTACTTAGTAGATGCACTTAAAAGTAAATATAATCATATATTTGCTTTATACTTAAATATTTTTTTCAAGTAAAATACTCAATATTTTAATTACTTTTGCTGTATATTTATCATATATATATTATATATATATATATATATATATATATATATATATATATATATATATATATATATATATATATATATATATATATATATATATATATATATATATATATATATATATATATATATATATATATATATATATATATATTTAAGTACTTTTGCTGTATATTTACCAGAGTTTTTATCGCAAACAATTTCGAACAAGAAACCGAAGTTTATTTTGTGGCCTGTTTCCTGATGATGTAAACATTTGCAGAGGTTGTTTGTTTATTTCTGAATTTATGTTCTTCCACTCTTGTTGATATTCGTCTGTTTGTTTGCCCAACATACATATGTTCACAGTCTTGTTACGGGATGCTATATACTCCGTGCTTTTCCAATTTTATTTTACCTTTTGGATTTCCAAGTAGTTTACCTATTGTTGTTTGAGGCTTATGAATTGTTTGTATATTGTGTTTTCTAAAAATTCTTCCAATACGGTCTTAAGTATATATAAATATGTATATATATATATATATATATATATATATATATATATATATATATATATATATATATATATATATATATATATATATATATATATATATATATATATTGTTGATTCGTAGTTCTGCGAATAGAAAGATATGATAAGTTTTCATCCGGGTGTACATCCGTTGATCACTCATTCTGAAAAGAACAATTTGTTTGTTCGGGAACCCTGTTTATTAATGGCTTTATCTATGGTATGCTTTGTGTAACCGTTTTTCTTTAAAGCAGTAGATATTATATTAAGTTCTTCATGTTTCGTTTTTGTATTAGTTAATCGCACGGATCTAGATATGAGTGTATTAGCCTCGGCTTGAATTTGTGCTGATGGTGGTGTGATTCAGCATTCAAACATTTGTCACTATGTGATGGTTCTCTAAATCGTTGTATCTTAGCATTCCCGTAGACGAAGCACTGAACAAGATTGCTATGAACATGGATTTTTCGGCCCATATAATGCAACTATCAGATCATTGTCTGAAAAGTACTTATTTCTCATTTAACGGGCAATTGTACAAACAAATAGATGTAGCTCCAATGGGATCCTCACTATCACCAGTGGTGGCCAATCTATTTATGATATGCTTCGAGAAAGATGCTCTTTAAAAAGCAAATCCGAAGACCAAAATTTGGCTCCGTTACGTGGATGACATATTTATCAAATGGTAACACGGTAATGCAGAACTTGACAGCTTTCTAACTCACATAAATTCCATATTTCCTAAAATACATTTTAGGCTAGATTTAGAGGAAAACAACAAACTCCCATTTTTAGACGTTCTGCTTACAAAACGGGACAATGGACACATTGAATAAACCGTTTACACACCACGATCCAACACAAATTCAAGCCGTGGCTATTATCCTCATATCTAGATCCGTGCTATTAACTAATACACTAACGAAACATGATGAACTTAATATAATATGTAGTGCTTTAAAGAAAAACGGTTAAAAAAGGTAGCACAGATCGTATGGGGAGGATTCTTAGAAAACACAATATACAAAAAATTCATAAACCTCAAACAACCATAGGTAAACTACTTGGAAATCCAAAAGATAAAATAAAATTGGAAAAGCGCGGAGTATATAGCATCCTGTATCAAGACTGTAAACAGTTGTATGTTATATATATGTATATATATATATATATATATATATATATATATATATATATATATATATATATAAAATTGTTTGCGATCAAAACTTTGATAAATATACAGCAAAAGTAATTAAAATGTTAAGTATTTTACTTGAAAAAAAAATTAAGTATAAGGCAAATACATGATTATATTTACTTTTAAGTGCATCTACTAAGTACTTAAAATATTTGTAAATTCTTAAAAAAGATCTATAATAAGTATTACAGTACATCTATATTCTAGATACTCACAGAATTTAGTCCATTTTTAAATTCTGTAATCATAATCAAGTTTATTTTCTTATATTGATATCTAAATATTGTTTATATTGTCAGAACGTTTATTTTATAGAACACGTGACTAATCTCCATATATTTGAACACCATTGCAATATTTTAGTTTTAGAAAAAAGAATATAATTCATAAAATAAATTTCAAAAATACAGATTTCGGTTTAAATTTACTTACAGTTATTTTTACAGACATATTTATGACAAAAAAATTATAAGAGCCCCTATTCGAGGCAAATAACTGTTTACAATTTGGCTATGAAATACGAAAATGTAATTTGTACCCTCTACAGAAGACAAAGCCATCTATGCCGAAATCTCTAACTAAATCATACAAATAGAGCTCCATTTCTACGATTTGTTTACTAAAGCTATTGATCAGAATCAAAGTCAGACAAGCTGCAATTTCTGAAAAAACATCTCCGAGGTGATCCTCAAAATGTGGTTAAATAGAGACAACTTTGACCTAATAAGGTTACATACTGAATTGGGTTGGATTTTTTAGGTCACATAATAAGTACTAAATCAACCAACCTAAAAGTAACCAGCATGACGGTGAAGACAAGCAGACAGAAATTGATCCACAATTGCACCCACGACCCGAGGATCAAATATGTGAAGAATTCTACGCACAGACTAATAAGAGAAATCAGGATGGAACCTAAACTGTTCAAATCACATTAAAACAATCCTGCACAACTAGGGTTACCAAAATGGAGAGCGGTCGCAGCAACTAGAAGGAAAATTTAATCAACGGTATCAAAAATACTTCGAATTTATGAAAGAAGACCTGCAACAAGGCTACATGAAAAAAATGCAGACCCATGAAATAAACAAAGGAAAATACTATATCAAATCAATGATTATTTGGAGGTTCAACAAAAATTTGAATTAAAAACAGTAAACCACTTCAGCCCCATTCCTAGTCGTACGAACACTTCAGCAACTCGCACTAGATGAAAAAGACAATTTTTCAGAAGCAACAAGAATATTACAGCAATACTTCTATGTGAACGACGTCCTCTCAGGTACCAATAACTTAGAAAGGGCATCACAGCATCAAAAAGACCTAGTCCAGCAGCAAGCAGGCGGATTTTCATTAAGAAAATGTTGTAGCAATATTCAAGACAACACCTGAAGCAAATCCCAGATGCAATGAAAGAGAGAACGAATGTTGAAATTGGACAAGAAGAAGCCAAAAAGTCGCTAGAAATTCTTTGGTCACCATCAGACTTCTTCAGTTTTAAAATAAAACAGCCAATGAATTAAGGTAGGACCAAGAAGCAGATGCCGTTCGAAAGTGCCAAGATGTTCGATCCGCTTAGACGGCTCGCTCTGTTTGTCATCAGGATCAAGCTACTTTTCCAGGACTTCTGGTTGCAGGAATTGATGGGATGAACCAGTTAATAATAAAATCTTCGAGAAATGGCAGCAATTTCAAAACGAAAGTAAGCAATTTTATTAGCTAAAATAAAAATCCCGAGGTGAATACATCATAATGGAGACTCTATCGAAAGTCATGGATTCTCTGATGCTTCAGAAAAAGCAAATGGACAGTAATCTACAGTGGAACAATCGTCTCAGGAACTGTGTACGTTACATTATTACAAGCCAAATAAAAAAATAGTGTCCTCAAGGCAGAAGACTACGTTACCAAAATTAGAGCTCTACGCAGCCATGCTATTAGCAAAACTGATGAAAAAGACAGTTAACGCCTTGCGTATCGGTAATACGACAGTGCATGCGTGAACAGATTCAATGATTACACTAGGGTGGATAAAGGGTGATCCACTGCAATGGAAGAACTTTGTAGCCAAGTGTGAAAACTAGTTATAATCCCGCAGACCTAATCTACCGAGGAACCAATCTCAGTACTCTAAAAGACTCAGCCTTTTGGTGGAATGGTTCAACTTGATTGTGTCGTAAATCGTATCTCTTTGATGAAAAAACGCACTATGAAATGTGTGAAATATAAAATAATATATATAAAAACCTCCATATAATAACTTTTAGTCCCATTCTTAAAAGCAAAAAACTAGTTAGATTTTAAAAACAATTTGCAACAATAAAAAAAGGCCATAAGCCAACCTTCAAATTAGTTTAATAACGAATTAGGCGGCAAGAACCTATCCGGTTACATGTAAAAGATCGCAAGTGGCGCGGTATACCCGGCCGGAATCTGAGATTCACTTGACGCTGAAATAACTCATTTATATCAAAATAAATAAAGATTCTAATAACAATCAATGCTTTTACAATAGTATTATACCATTTTGTTGTTAACTTAATCGATTTAACTAGATATCATAAGCCCTTCGGGAAAATAAACCAGAGGCAAGTTGAATCGAATTTTTTCAAAACACTACCATTATAAATGGATAAAATATAAGCCAGTCGACAACTTATGAGTTCATTGTTTGTATTCAGGTGTAAGAATAACAGGGGAGTTTTAAATGCTTATATACGAGAAATCCAAATCAGGGATATCTCAAAAATGAAAATTTTTGTTTGCAAAGATATTTTCAAAATTCTTTCAGAGTATGAAAGGTATAGTTAAAATACACTGTTTCTGAAAGTTTGTCAAATCAGATTTGTAGAATATATTCGACTGCTCAAAATAGGTTCATTTTGATCCAACCCTAAAACCCTTTATAAAACCAAAACTAAGATCGATATTAAGCTCAAAACCAAATAGAAAGGTATAATTTGAAATAAGCTTCATTTTGAATCCTAACATGACCTTTTTAGACAACTTTTAATTTTTAAGTGAAATTTTTCTGATAATTTAACTTTCAATCTTCACTCATAGGGTCTAAATGAAAACTGATGAAAAGAAAATTTATTAAGAAAAAATCTCCGATTTTTAAGAATTTTTTTATTTTTATTTTGGGACTATATTGAGTGAACAGCTGATCGATCGGAACTTTTACAAATTTTAATCTAGTGCGCTCGTTCTAACATCAAAAGAGTAGTACGTTATAATAACCATGTATGCGTGCAGCTTGTTGGGGTAATCAGAAGAACAGCAGTTTATGTGGTACTTTAACATGCCGTGTAGAAGTTAAAGCACATGTAGATGCCGATAGTCTGTTCTTTGCCATCAAATTCGAAGCGATTAGTTTTTTTTTGTGCTTTCTCATTATTTAACCGAAATCTTACACGTGTTTTAAGTAACAACCTGGTAGTGCTTTTAATTCCCTTGAAGTGTGAGCTTTCAATTCTTAGCCTTCAGCAGTGTTAACTTTAACTTTCAATTTGTTTTAACCAGTGAACTTGCTAACATTTTTTAATCTAAATATTTTCATTGATTTTTTGTAAACATTTAATAACTTATTTGAACATTTAAGTATTGTTGTAACAGACTAACAAATTTTGATTTAATTTATTTTTTGATAATTTTAAATGAACCTACTGATCACACCCCATTGTAGGCAACATTAGTGTTATCTAATAAAGTCTCTCCAAGTTCGCGACACTTTTATTTATTGATTTGCTTAACAATATTTTGCTTTTAATAAATAACTTTTGCCAATCTTAGTGTCAAAAACATAAACCAATTTTGTTTTCCAATTGCAACTAAACATTCAAATTCACTTTTAAGCTAACATATCTCAAAAGATTGTTATTTAGCGTAAAGAATATTCTGCTTTAAACTATCAGTGTCAATTTAAATTTGTTAATAGCAATTTAATAATAAAGTGCACGTACTGAGTGTTTTCCCGAATTAGGGCATGTATAGGTTAGGATAGTATTTAAGGAGTAGCTTCGAAAATAACGCTTTTAAATAATCCCTACAGACTAATTGGCCCGTACAGTTACTGAAACTTACAAGCTGCCTTAACAGTAGAGACTTATCTGGAGTAAGTGCATTTAATATTAACAATTGAATAATTCAATTTATTTATTATTTATCTAGTTCGTGATAATTAATGTACATGTATTAGTGGTATTTTGTAACTACCATATACTAGAAATTTCGCGATTAACGCGAATAAGCATTTATTTACTTTTATTGTTGCTTAATTTGTTTAACAACTTTTTAATTGTTGCTAACCTTTTGTAAAATTTCAACCACGTTTGTTGACATCTGATGTTTTATTTTTCGATTGTAAAATTATTTTGATAGTAATCTCAAGTAAGTTTTAGTCAAAAAGGGAATTTTTGCAAAAAATATAAACACCTGATTGCTACCGGATTGTAGTGATTAGACTATATGTTTTATAATAATAAATGAAAAGAATCATTCGATAACCTCCTGAAAGGAAGTTATATTTTATAACGTTTGATGAAAAGTGGAACATCTTCCGACCAAAAACAATAAAAAATTAGAAACACACAAAGATCCATTCGGACAAATGTTAAAATTTCAAACCTTTAAATAATGGTTTTTGTAAAACTTCTAATTGTAAGTTGTGTTGTTGTCCTCAGGACATTTTTGTAAAACATTTCAATTTAAACGCAACGCGTTTATTACTTTTATTTTTTGTTTAGTTTTGCGATTTCAAAAACCTTAAATATAAACTCTTACTCAGTTGAACAAACTTTTCGGACATAAACTGCGAAGTGAAAAAATGATTTAACTAAAAGTCGGTGAAGTCAAAAAATATTAAACATAAACTAAACTGCAGGTCCCTTGAAAGCCTTTACGCCAAGCTTTCAGAAAGTATGTAAAACTTTTGTCACTGTGAAAATTTAAAACAAAATAACTTGTAAATTAGTTGAAGTAATTTATCCACCCGGCATCCACGTTGGTAAAGGTTGAATAAATCGTACTTAAATTTTAAGATGGATAAACTAGTGATATTGTTTAAATAAACTGACCTACTTTCCCCCATAATAGCTTCCCGTCCTTAATCTCAGAACTTGTTTCACAGTTCTGAAATTTCGTAAAAAAAATAAAAAATTACTAAATAGCATATTTGGACAGAGACCACCTTCAGTTCTCTGTTTTCCAATAAATATGGCTAAATTCACGCCCAGCGATTTTTCTTCCCCTTTAGAGTTCATGAGACTCTCAATTTTCTTTGATGCGGGTGCTCACATTCCAGCGGGCAGCTGGGTAAATGGTGGCGGGACCTCTGCTAATCTTTCGGGGTTAGCCCCAATAAATAAACACCCTAATAGTAGCAACCCCGTATTATTGACTAACTTAAAGCATGAGAATGATGTAATTAATTTTAGTACCCGTAGTAATAAGTATGAATTTTATAATAGTAGGAACCAACTATATGAATGTGAGAACCCGAAAAAAGAAAGTTACAGCTTAATAAATATATCAAACAGCTACTCCCGCAGGGAGAGTATTTTAAAAAAATTTGCCACTTCATGTAGGGCTAATTTGAAGGCTTTACATGATGAAAATGACCCTTTTGAATTGCCTAACCTGCTGATCAGCCGACGTCGCTGTACTCAGCGTCAAATTTTTAGTGACAGTTCAAGTTATAAATCTTTTTACCTACATTCTTTAGTATCTGCTGAGTGCAGCACTGATTATAAAACTTTCAATCAAAGCACCAATATTGACAGAGGTACCCTTGGGGTACAAGAATTAACTAAATTTAACGACTTTCTGTCGACCGAAGTTAATAAAAATTAAGCTACAGGGCAAATTACTAAACAATCTCAAAGCTCCTCAAAAACAGACGTTTCGGTTGGGTTTTCTCGCCATAATAAGGTACAATTGCATGATAAAGTACCTATAAGGAAAACTAACCCGGCTAGTTTAAATACAATAACAAAAAATAATAATCTATCTTATCTCTGAGTTCACAGGTGACCCAGAAGCCATATGAGGACCCAACCACAATAATTATTCAGCCTACGAAGGCATTCTGTTCAGTACGAACCATATTTCCAACCAACGAACTTTAAATCCCGATCTTCCAAATTTAAAAAATAGTAATTTCCAAAGTTTCGATCATTCACGCCACTCCACATCAGAACATGACATCCCTGATGGGGAAATCTTACCAGATTGTCGTGTTACCAAATGATTCAATAAAAATTCTTATTTAAATAATTTTCCAAATTTCTATCGAGGCCATGTAACATCAGAACAGTTGTCAATAACTAGGCAATGGCCAGAAGGTACAGAGGTCCCAAAGTTGACCAAAAAGTGAACAAATGGATAGCGCACTGACAGCAATAATAAGAGGCCTTCAGTCGTATGAAGAAAGGTTAGAAAATGTAACAATTCCTTATAACGGAAAAGTATCCCATCATTTTTCACAGGCATAATCACGTAACAGATCTGATAATCCGAGACGCCCATAAAAAGACACTCCACGGGGGAAATCAACTAAAGCTTAGGTTGTGTTAAAATAAGAGAGGAAGAAAAGAACTTTTTTTTCTTTATTTTAAGTCGCCAAATGTGAATGTTTGCCCACCCCCCTAGGAGGCCATTCTAAATACGCCACTGACACTAGCACATATTAGATACAAGTTTTGGATTACTAATGCAACATTACATTACATAGCTGCCTTTATATGCTTATAAAAAAAACATTACATTTGGAAATAGTCAGCGACATGACAACAGGCATTTTAGGCAGTATTTCGATGATTCACAGTCCGCATTCACATAAGGGTTACAGAGCTGCCTTGATATGCTTATAAAAAAGCATTACTTTTGGAAATAGTCAGCGACATGACAACAGGCATTTTTGGCAGTGTTTCTATGATTCACAGTCCGCAGGGACAGGTAATCGATTTTTACAGTGACAATGGAACCACCCTTGTGCGTGTCATTAATTAAGTGGAAAAAGAAGTCATAAAAATCACCCAACAACCGGATGTTCAGGACACTCTTATCTCATCCAGAGTCCAATGATATTTCATTGCACCACATTTCGGAGCAATATGGGAAACAGGAGTAAAGTCAACAAAACATCACATCCGAAGAGTCATTGGAAATAATACATTAACTTACGAAGATCTGACAATTATACAACAAATTGAGGCATGCCTAAACTCCAGACCGCTTTATTCATTAAGCGAAAACGTTGATAACGACGCGACGTAGCGCTAACACAAGGACGCTTGAGCGTCCACTTCTCGTCACACCAGATCCAGTCTCCAGTGAAGTTAATAAAAATTTCTCACAACGATGGAAACTTTAACTGCTCCCAAAATGAAAAGAGACTTTTCAAAGAATTGGTGCTCAAAAGTACTTAAGTCAGCTCCAAATACGATATAAATGGAAAGAAAATCTAAAGAGAAAAAATGGTTTTCATAAAAGATGGTTCTATCGACCCTTCTAGTTAACCCATAAGGCGAATAATCCAACTACATCCAAGCAAAGATAGCAATATTCGTGTTGTATCACACTAAACAAAGAAAACGACACAAAAAAAGAGCAATCACCGGTGTAATCCCATTATCATGTGAAGAAATCCCATTACCGTGTGAAGAAAAACAATCACCACAGGAGCGGATTAAGTCACGTTAGAGAGAAGCTGAATTACGCGTTAAAAGAAATCAACGAGGTTAAAAAATGGTACAGAATGATCGACGTCTTAACTCAATAAACATACACTTGTTAAGTCCATACCGTTCAGCACTCAACATAGTCAGTGAGATCAGTGACGATTGCAATAAGTATAGCAGAGGAACCGTGTATGACCTCCTATTTTGATCTCACATCAACGAAATAATTGCCGAAGGAAACCAAAAATTTCCAACTTTAGAATTTCTGACTATCCACAAAACAAAAACAATGTGAAGAACGAAATCAGTCCATATACCTCCGTCCATATACCTCCTTTATAATTGATGATATTTCAGAATATACTGTTATAAAAGCAGATCAGAAACCATTAAGTTCAAACCAAGAAAAAAAGTCAAGATATTCTGAGGATAACAGAACTCATTTGCAAAAAAACAAATGAATATACATTTATAGTAAGTCTTTCATAAATAACTTTTTGCAAATACTGACTTTTATATTCACGATAGTTTTCTCTCATAAAAAGTCAACAATAATCAATTGCTGGATCCTATCTGCCTTGGTAGCATGCTCTATTGTTAGTATTTCTTGGTGGAACCTTCCTCCTAGCTTGTCACTAACCGCGTCCAAATTTTCGGGAAAAAATTTAAATGGGAGTGCAAGAAGTGCATTTTAAGAGGCATGCAACAGCCCATTTTGTGGTAGTTTTCAAGTAGTTCTTCTACAAGTTTTTCGTAGTTTTTTTGCTTTTTTGTTTCCTGAAAACTTTGAAACAATTCTTTTAAAGAACCTCCACGGAGCTAATTCAACATCAGTTAATTTTTTATCAAACTGTTCATCCCTTAGTATTTTTCTAATTTGTGGTCCAATAAAATAAATTTTCTTTCCTTCAGTTTAGCATTATTTCTTTACGAAAGCTTTTACGAAATTTTTCATCAATCCCATCAAGTCCCATGTGTAACGGAGATAACAGAACTTTTTTAGGACCAACCAGAGGTATATTCTTTACGTTAGCTTGGCATGGAATAAATTGATTTCTCTGAAAGCTATTGTTTAACTTGGTAATGCCTCTGTGTTGCTCTATTGTTCAAAAGACTAAGAAAACAGCAATACTTGGTAAATCTACCTTGAAGTCCTGTGACTTTTAGGCCACCACATATCTGCTAATTATACGATCATAGCTAATGCATTTAGAATAAGTGACTTTCGTATGTTTCCTTCATGTCAACTGCATGCGCTAGAGAAAAAGAGGGTCTTTTGTTGCCATTATGGAGCAGAACTGCTTTTATACTTATTTTAGAAGAATCGAAAAATACGCGCCGTTCGTCCGAAGTGTGAGCAATGCCTAATTTTTCCATAACATTACTTAAATTAACACAAACACACATTTGTACCTAATGAGTCAACATGCTCTTTGGACAAGTGGAGGTGCCAAACTAAATCAGGTAATTCAGCTTCTTCGATTAAATGGGGTGCTTGTTCTAGAATCTTTTCTGATACATTATCGAGTTGCATTATCATCACACATTTCTAAATCTTCCTCCCAGTTTGTCGGGGGACGCTGGAACTGGTAAGTTTTCTCCAAGATGAACCATTCTTCTGCTGAGAAAATATCCGGATATTTAATATTATGATTGATCTTTCTTGAAAATGATTTGTTGGTTTTTGCCAAATCATTGAAATTACAAAGGGCATAGAAGAACGTCTGCTATTTAACCAGTTACTTAGATTTGCTGCACAAACAACAATGAGAACATATGTGAGGAGCCCAATCCCGATCTTGATCACCAACAACGCATCCAAAATACTTATTATAAGCTACTTTTGTTATTTTGTTAATTGTGACACTGACCACATATATAGCAACATATAGGGAGCTGAGACAGTGTAGATCGGGGACATCCCCAGACAGCCCCATGTGGTGTTGCCAGGTTGTGCACAATTTCCCTAACTTAGGAGAAACGTAAATTTCACAACATCGCGTCTTGGTATGTTATAACAGTACAGTACACTTTAACAACTTAAATATGTCGAACATCCACGTGGGTATTGAAGCATACCGCAATTATAACTAATAACTAACATCTCAGAGAGGGCTTCCTATGCGAGCGTTAAACAACGTGCAAGCTTTATACCAAAACCTGAATTTAATTTTTTTTTAATTCCAACAAATATTACTTTTTAAAATAATGTGATTTAAATACTATATATATATATATATATATATATATATATATATATATATATATATATATATATATATATATATATATATATATATATATATATATATATATATATATATATATACTATAAATTTTACTCCTCATCTCAAAATGTCTGTAAACTAGTATAATCATTAGTGTTAATGAGTTATAAAATAAAAAAATCGACCAAAACTTCATGGAAAAAATTATTGTTCAAAGAAATACGAACGAAACGAAGAAAATTGCAAAAAAACATATTGTGCATGTGCCAGAGGTATGTATGAGCACTGCATTCTGTTTAACAATCTGTTTACCTGAAATGACTTTTCTTTATCTATTCATTGGTTAACAAAATTAAACTTTTTTCTTGCCACACGAACTAAATAAGGTACACTATATAAAACTTTTTACGCTCAATTCAAATATGTTTTCAGATTTTTTCCATCACGCATAGTTTTATAGTGACAAGGCCTTTAATTTTTGATATATATATTGATATATATATATATATATATATATATATATATATATATATTTTTTTTTTTTAATAAATAAGCATACAAGAACGTCAGTTGTACAATAAAAAATTGTCCTCAAAATGTAGTTATGTAGCATTTTCGCTTGTATTTGGCTTCAGGTATATCCCTCTTGAGTGTCCAGCAATAGTCTGCCAACATACTGGGACTCCACTTCCCCTGGTAACGCTTTTCCATAGTAGAGATATCCTGATGGAATCTTTCTCCATGCTCGTCACTGACTGTCCCAAGATTTTTCGGAAAAAAATCCAAGTGTGAGTGCAAAAAATGGATTTTTAAACTCATGTTACATCCCATTTTTTGATAGCAATTTAAAAGATCATTTACATTTTCCTGATAGTTTTCTGATTTGTAATTTCCCAAAAAATCGGTGCAAATCCTGGTAAACGATAGCCATGCTTTTTTTTCAAATGCATTGAGTTCTGAAATAAATTTGTCATCCTTAAGCAGTTCTCTGATTTGGGGTCCTACAAATATACCCTCTTTGATTTTTGCTTCGCTGATTTTAGGAAACTTATTTCTTAGGTACGCGAATCCATTACCCTTTCTATCCATACCTTTAACGAAATTTTTCATTAAGCCAAGCTTAATATGCAAAGGGGGTAGTAAAATTTTCCTAGGATCTACAAGGGGAGGATTTACAATGTTCTTATTCCCTGGAATCAAAGATGTTCTTTCTGGCCATACTTTCTTTGTGTAATGGTTTTTCTTGTCTCTGCTGTCCCACTCACAAAAGAAACAACAATACTTTGTGTAACCAAGTTGCATTCCAAGTAGAAGCGCTACAACTTTCAAATCACCACATATGGCCCACTTAAAGTCTTTATAATTAATTTTGTCCAACAGAAGCTTCATGTTGTCATATGATTCCTTCATATTGGTAGCATGAGCCAAAGGAACGGACGGAAACCTGTTTCCATTGTGCAGTAGAACCGCCTTCAAGCTGACTTTGGACGAATCGATGAACAATCGCCACTCATCTGTTTTATATTCATGCTCAAGTTCCCGCATTACAGATATAACATCATGACAGAACACTATCCCATCTTCAATGGAAAAGAAGTCACTGAATTGCTGGTGACGACTACGATAAAACGAAACTTTAGTTTCCTTCTGAAGGAGATTCCAATTCTTTAACCTAGAACCTAAAAGTTCGGCTTGCTTCTTAGACAAGTTTAAATCTCGTACAAGATCGTTCAGATCCCCTTGACTTAACAAATGTGGCTTATTTGAAAAATGACCTGGGTCAAATAGCGGATCAGATTGCAAATTTGTTTCTGCCCTGTTTACTTCTAAAACATCTTCCGACTCATCATCACTCAGGATCATATGCTCCGGAGGCTGTGGTACAGGTAGCTGATCACTGTGAGGTACTGGTCTTATTGCCGATGGTAAGTTTGGATACTTGACAGTGTGTTTGGATTTTGATGTTATTCCAGTTATATTTGTTAAACAGAAATAACAATCCGAGCTATGATCTTTAGGTTCTCGCCAAACCATAGGAATAGCAAATGTCATATGACGAGTTCCTTTTGCCCAGGCTGTGAGAGTTTTAACACAAGTAACACAACAAATATGGGGGGCCCAAGGTTTATCTTGATCTCCTATTTTACAGCCAAAGTACTGTTCGGAGCATTTTTTAATCAGAGGTGTAAATGAACGTTTTTGGAATTTAAACGTTAACTCACCGCAGATATAGCAGAAACTGTTTGGGTGATTTACACAATTTCTAGGCATTTTGTGAAAACACGGTATTTTGGTATACACCAAAAATAAAACACAACTGAATAGTTCTAAATTCCGGATTGCACACGAGACACGATAAACGCGCTTGGTAAAGTCTAACAAACGACTAAGCCGTTGGACTGATTGACCGTCATAGGTGTATAAAATGACTACGTGTCGTCGGCAGCAGCGGCGGCATAGACTATATTATATTACCTGTATAATAAAATGTTCTCTTATCTGAACTTTATTATGCTAAATATATAATAAAAACAGGTAGTGTACTGCAAAATTAAGTATTTGTGCACTATATTGAGCTGCTACCTGTATTATAATTTAATATACTACCTGTATTATATTTTATACTGGAACATAAAAACTGTGGGTGATAGAAAAATTCTAAAAATATATTTGGTTTCAGCGCACAAAAAAACACCAAAAACAGGTAATTTTTTTTCTGTGGCAAATTTCTTGTTAACCAGTGTTAAGAGATCTCGAGAAACGCAGATCCATAATACTAATTAAGTCTTTGATACAATCCATTTTATTTTTTCTACTTAAAGTATTTTGTAGAAATACTTAAGAATTTTTAATACTTAGGTACTTTTAGTTCCCTATTTAAAAATAATTAAGTCTTTTTCGAAAGCAGGTACTTAACATTAAAACGACTTGAGGAGTTCAAAAATGATTTTAAGTACGTAATTTACTTTATGTATTTTATCAAAAATAATGCTAAATATTAAGTTAAAACTCGTAAAAACCTAAATATCAGGGGCGTGCGGTGAAATTTTAAGAAAGGGAAGCAATTTTTATAAACTTACTTATTTGTAATGTAATTCGATTCTTCGATCATTTTTTGCAAATTCGTCAATGACGTCATCATAAAAACGTCGATGCTCCGACATATTTTGGAGAAGTTTATTTTCAATGGACAACAGCGATGTATGCGAAAGTCTCTCCTGCCCCGTTGAATTTCTCACGTAATTTTTTATACGTTTAAGTGTTGAAAAATTGCGTTCTACTGATGAACTTGTGGCAGGTATTGTCAATACTAATTCAGACAATTTCGACACTTCGGTGTAGGCATCTTCCAGCTCCTTGTCTTTTAAAAATTGCATTAGTTCCTTAGCGTTATTTTTTGCGATAATGTCATCAGTTTCGTAAATCACTTTTAGTTCAGATCGCAGTAACACTCGGTCGAAGAACTGTCTTCTGGAAAAGTTTTTCCTTTAAATGCATCAAAATTGCAGAGCTCGAGGAACTTAAAATCATTTAAATCGTTAAGTCCATAGTTTATTTGATGCTGAATTTGATCGATTATTTCATAAAAGAGGCGTCTGTATGATGTTTGAACATCTCCGACCTTGTCTATTCGAAGACGCTTGGCTTGTGGCTCTACATTTAACGTCATCGTTTTCTCCCAAAATAGGTCAAAGGCATCTCTTTTTTAGCTTAACATGAACTTAAAATCATCCACTTTTTTTTTAGGCAAAAAGCAATATCATTTGTTTTAGTTTGTAATATATTAAAAACATTGTCCGAGAATGGAAATATTTCTGAAAATATGTTCAACAAATAATTGAAATTAAAATCTCGTTTCAAACAGTCCAAAAACTCCCTTGAACTATTTATTGCTTCTGAGTCCCACGTTTCATTATTTTCTATTATATTCTCAAATAGTTCAATCAGTGATTCACGATTTTCAGATACTGTTAACACAAGTCTTCCATTATAGTTCCAACTAGTAGGAGCTACTACAATCGTTTGTGGACAATGGAGTCCAAAGCTTATGTACGTTTTGTTGACTTGGAAAAGCAGCCATGCCACTTAAAATAACGAAAAATACTTTACACTCTTTAATGTGATTGATGGACTGGGATAAAACTAGATTTAATTTATGGTCAAAACAATGGACAAACACAGCACTTGGGAAAGTTTCTCGAACTTTAGCTTGCAAACCATCTAATTGTCGTGCCATCACTGCAGCTCCATCATAGCTTTGAGCAACTAATTTTTTCTCTCAATTAATTTCTTTAGTAACATTATAAACTACGGTATATATCTGCCGTACGATTTTCGGGCACATTCTTAAAACCTAAAAATCGCTCTTGAATACTTTCGTCTGTTTTAACGTAGCGTATTACTATAGATAATTTGCTAAAATTAGTGATATCAGTTGTTTCGTCCAAAACAATAGCAATGAACCTCGCCTCGCCAATCTCCTGCTTAATTCTTTTTAGAATAATAGTGGCAACAGCGGAAATTAAATCATTCTGGATTCGATTCGACGGTCCGCGAAAAACGCTAGACTGCTCTAAATGATTTTTTAAGCAATCATCATATTTAGCCATTAAACTAAGTATATCTTGAAATTTTGCTGACCTCTAAATCCCAATTCGTGCTGTCCGAGAAAACAAACAACATCGATAAGTCTTCTTAATATTTGCCTATTTTTATTGACTAGTTCATTGTGTGACTAATTTCCAACTGTTTATCAAGGGCGTGTTCAATTCTGGTTTTGCCGAAGACTTTTTCTTTTATGACGGCCTGCAAATGCGCTTTGGACATAATGTGTCTTTTTACAGCTTTATGGAAATTGTTTAAATCGGAAAAATCAGTTTTATTCCAGAGACCTTTTTCATTTTGAAAAAGTAAACATGGCCAACAAAATAATTTACTTATATTTTCACACCCTGTTATTTTAGCATTTTTAATATAAACTAAATTAATGGTTTCCTATTTCAAAAATTACATTTTAGAAGATGTTTTGTAATTTTTTCTGGGGAAGCACTGCTTCCCTTGCTTCCATGAACTGCACGCCTCTGCTAAATATATTAATACAAGTAATAAATACACTTTCAGTTTTCGTGGACTTTTTATCTATATAATGTATACATGGTGTCTGGTTATATTTTAAATGGACTCTACAAGCTTATTTTTTTATGTACGTAGTCTACAAAAATAAATTACTTACGTACGCCCTCTATAGAGAGGGTAGTTCCTTATTCTTCTGTGGTTAAGGAGTGTGTCCTAAGGTTATTGGATGAAGAAATATACTCTGTGAAGCCCACTAAATTAAAACGATATGTCAAGCTATCTATATATAAAATTTGGGAATTTACCGACGTTTCAATTCCCGACGGTATTACCATGAGCCTGTGAAAGTTTCATCTTTGTTTGGCATAGCTAGATTGCGATTGTCTCTCTTCTCTCAAGTTCGGATTTACGGCACCAATAGGATATAGAGTTTTAAATAAAAATTGAAGATTCTAATTAAACGTTGATTTACATAAAAATATCTGACTTGTTTAATAAGTAATAAAAATTACGATATAGATTTAAATAGACTTTAAAAATGGCAATATGAATAATTAATAATACGAGATTATCGTCTCGTCTCGATTTTTAGTAAAAGAAGCCATCAGCTTATAAATATACCCTACCCTACTGTACAACTTGAAGTGCAATTTTCTAAAATTCAACCTAAATTGAAATGGCTATAACTTCTGAACAAAATGGTTTGTTGACAAACGTTTTTTTCATTTCGAGGGCTTATGTTTTTTTTGATATTTTTGTGGTATCTGATTTTTAACAGTTGCTCTGATCTGATCTGGTATATAGCGAGAATTTACAAATCTGAAAGTATTTTTATTTCATCATATCATCATATGTATCTACTAGTAAATGGGTTCTTAGGAAAAGAAAAACTAATTAATATTTTGGTCTGATTCATTTTTTTAATTCAACTTTTTCTTAAAACACGCATTTGTTTTCAATATGTTTTCCTGTAAATAAAACATTTTTATTAAAACGATTATTTTTTTTCGTTTTGGTTTCTCCAAGGATATTTACAAAAAAAGTAAATACAAGTTTGTCTTTTCAAATATTAATATTACTTCATGGGGGTACTAATTAACTTTTTTAGTCCGTATTATATCTTTCTTTTTATAAATTAGATTTTTTCTCCTGTATTCTGTACAGGGTATTTTTACTTATTAAAAGTGATTTCACACCCCGAACGGTTTTTTTGTGTCATATAATTTTTACCCATAGACAATTGTGATTATGTTTTTAAACTTAATTTAGTTAACACAAAAATTACTTTCTTTAAGTTACCAGTTCACCACCAGGCGCCATTACCAGGCACTTTTTAAGAAAAGTTATATTCAATTGAATATGCTTTTTTCTTTATCAGTAGGTCTTCATATACCGAGCGTCCAAATATATAATTATTAAAACCTTGATACAGGGTGGGTAGGGCACCCCTTAACCGTGGATCTCTAACTACTGAACAGTGCTTTCTTTAATTTTAAATTATTTTCCGGTATTCAGGCTACGTGAAAAATATGTCGCATATTAAAAGTTACATTTTGTTTAATGCAATATATTTTATTTTAATGTTTATTTAGATTATGCAATAAAAAATATTACATTTTAAGCTATTATATTAAATTCGTTAAGAGTTTCCTGTGCCCAATCACGGCACAACTACGATAAAAAAACATGAAATTTACTGAAAAACTATTGCATTTAGGAATACAGAACCCTTTATTGCAATTGAAAGTGCAATTTCCTAAAATTCAACTTTAATTTAAATTGTTTGCTTGCAAACGGTTTTTTACATTTATGTTTTTTTTTATGAAATTTAAGTGTTATATGAAATATACGAGGGAGAGAACAAGAGTAGTATTTTTTATACGAACTTTGTCAACTGCTAGAATTTGTAAATCTGAAATTATTTTGAATTTAAATGTATCTATCTCGACTACCTACCACTTCTATCTACTTAATAAATGAGTTATAAGAAATATAACTAATTGCAGAAATATCTGATTTATTTTGTAACAAATTATTTTTTTTAAAGATGGATTATTTCCAACATTTTCCCCTCTAAATGAATCACTCTTTTTATGGACAAATTCAATAAAAGTGAATACAATTACAGTTCTTCAAATTTTATAAAAAGTTAGTATTTTAAAAAGACTAATTAATTTCAGGGACGTAGGTACTAATTAATATTTTTAGATCATTTTATACCTTTTTACTTCCTTCGTTTCCCTCGTAAAAGGGAAGTATTGTAACCGTGAAAAAATCACCATTCGAGATTTTTTCAGACCTTCACGTTTCAGGGTACCTAGATGACGAAAAACGTGTTTCCTCAATTCCGTCGGTCTGTCCGTCTGTTAAAATACCTACCCGATTGACTTCAAATTTTTCGTCAAAAATTAAGGGTCATATCGGGATGACCTGGTAACATTTTGGTAAAAATACAATATGGCGAATTAAAACGACGGACTAGTGAAATATTAAAAAACTACGAATACAATTTATTTCAAATTTTGCAAAATCATCAAGTATTATGTTGAAATCAACTGGTAGCCTGTTGGTACGAATCCGAGATGGTGGAACAAAATGCGGGCTTAATAAAATATTTAAAAATTCAGCCTGAAAAAACTGCTTAATGATTTGATCAAATTGTGTACCACAACTAATTGTTAATAATTAGGGCTAGTAAAATTGTGGTACTAATGCAAGAGTGCGGAACAAAATGGGGCCTAAATATTTTTTTTAATCGAGAAAAAATTACCCTCTAAACGGTTTTACATATCTTCACGTTTTAGCGTCCCTAGATGCCAAACAACATGTTTTATTAATTTCGTCGGCCGGTCTGTCGATCTGCCTGTCAGTTCGCGACATAGCTTAAATACTACTTACCCAATTGCCTTCAAATTCTGACCAAAAATTAAAGGTCTTATGGGGATGACCTGGTAATATTTTGGTAAAAATCTAATATGGCGGAACAATGTTAAAAAATGTTTGTTAGAGTGGTGTATTATTTGGGGTTAAGATCTAGTAAAAAAAAGCAAGTCTTTTTTTAAATTCTCGACGTTTCTCAATTTTATTGTTGCATCCTCAGGACACATAGATTCTATATCCTGCATGAAACCCATATTATCAGTCTTTACCTACTTCGTTAGTCCGCATATATTTCCCAGATGTTAACTTTCTTAATGGTTTTCGTTAACAATCCTCCTAAGTAAAGAATCAAAAGACTTTTTCTAAATTGTCGACGTTTTGCTACTTTATTATTGCATCCTCATGACACATATAGATTTGATATCCTGCATCAAACTCGTATTATCAGTCTTTACCTACTCCGTTGGTTCGCAGATTTCCCAGATATTAAGTTTCTAAATGGTTTTCGTTAACGATCTTCTTGTTCTTTTGTAAGAGTGGTGTAGTATTTGGAGTTAGGAAATATCTGCGGACCAACGGAATAGGTAAAGACTGATAATATGAGCTTCAAATTAAAATGGGGAAACAAAATGGCCGCCAAATAAAATTTTTAAAAATCAACATAAAAAAATTTTCTTTAATTGACTTTAAATTTTGCAGAAAAATTAAATATAAATATAAACTGGTACGAATTCGACATGACTTAACAAAATGGCGGTATGTGTCAATGTAAAAACTACTTATTGAATTATACTATCTTTCCAAATATTTTTATTGGGCACCATTTTGTTCCACCAATATTTTACTAAGTTCTATCTACGACAGACTTCATTTTTTGAAATACTTTAAAATTAATTGAATAAGTAGTTTGATACTAATTTTTTAAAGACCGTCATTTTCTTCCCTCCGTTGAATTCGTTCAAATTTATTTCTATATCACATTTAAATTTTTTGAAAAATTTGAAATCAACTGAATAACAATTTTTTCTACTTTGATTTTTTAAAAGTTTTACATGGTCGCAATTTTGATCCGCCATAGTTTATCCGTATATCACACTTAATGCTTGAACAAAATTTACAATTAATCTAATAAATAATGTTTCAGGCCGATTTTTTAACTGTTTTATTAGGATGACAAACAAAAAATCTTTTTTGGCTTTTTCGCAACTGAATAGAAATATTTAACTTTAAATTAATTGAAGCAAATATTTAATAACATTACATATCTCAACATGTAGACTAGTCGGTCTACGGAATGTTTCGATACATATATAAACAATACTATTTAAGCAAGCATAATAAATTATATAATTTACCTTAAGTTTTTATAGACACATCGTAGTTGTAGGTACAAATACTTTCATCCTATCGGGACTCATCAGTGCGCCGATCGTAAGAGAGAAACACTAAATAATAGAAAAGAATTGATTTCAAAATTTTAAAATTTGTCAGTTTGTTTGACATGTAATCTAAATATGAAAAAAATGATAGTTTGAAGCCATCTATAATATTATTTTTAAATGTGTTCAGATTACTTGTTGCGTTTAGATTGACAAACAAAAATCTTTTTTGGCTTTTTCGCAACTGAATAAAATATTTAACTTTAAATTTGAAGTCATATAAAACCTTGGAGAGCGATTTATTTGGCCATTGCAAATATTTTATTTGGCCTCCATTTTGTTCCACCATCGTATAACAATTCTACCAGTTTATCACTTTGTCACATTTAATTTTTGCAGAAAATTTGAAATCAGTCTAATAAGTTTGTCATGCTGATTTTTTTAATATTTCATAAAGCAGCCATTTTACTTCGCCATCTTGGATTCGTACCAAAATTTTACCAGTTGATTTCTACAAAACACTTGATTTTTATGCAAGATTTCAAGTAAATTGGACAGTTTTTAGTAATAATGTTTTTAACATTTCACTAGGCCGTCATTTTGTTCTGCCACATTGGATTTTCACCAAAATGTAGCCATTTCATGACCTTAAGACCTTTGATTTTTGACCGAAATTTGAAGTCAATCGGATAAGTAGTTTTTGAGCTATGCCGCATACAGACAGACCCTAAAACGCAAAGATATGTAAAAACCTGGAAGGGTGATTTTTTTCAGGATAACACTATTTTCCTTTTACGAGGGAATTAAATACCGAAAATTGGATTATTATACAATTCAAAAAACGGGTTTTATAAAAGTGTTCGATGTTCATTTTGCATTTAATTATGTGTATTTTGAGATATATCAGTGGCGCCTCGCCAGGAAAAGCGGGTGAAGCGCCGCTTCACCTACATTTTCCTATCAATTTACTTAAAAATAAGAATATATTTATTAAGCATTTTATAATCTACGTTTCTATTATAAACATGTAGTATGTTGTATATAAATTCACATTATATACCTAATTATATCATTATTTTCTATCAAAACTAGTGCCTTATATATTCAAAAAATAATAATGACTTGAAACGTAGCGCACTGAACACCTTTTCATAAGAGCGACCCGTTGAGGAATCATAATTAGAAGTAAGAAATTCCGCTTTAGACTCTCCCCGCACGCCGGCTTTCTAGTTTAGATTTGTTTACAGCAGTTGTTATGACAACGCAATGGTGAATATCCGTAAGAAGAGATGAGCGATATCGTGATTTTTTAATATCTCTGATATCTGATATCGTTACTTTTTGATATCGGTGACTTGACGTGACGTGATAACGATTTGCAAATACTGATTTGGGTTAGGGATCACGGAAACAAAATACCGCGTTCATATAATATCACTGGGACCAGATATTGTAATTGTATTAATATCAATGTTAAATGGTGCAAATTTGGAATAAGGTGTGCGTCAAACCGATAAATTCCGCAAATAAAAATTTGCATAATATTAAGAATAAAAAAGTATATATTTTTAATTTTAACACCTAGGCTCACTCAGTCCGTACATAACTCTTGATAATAGAATACGAAACTTCAAAAAGTATTATAAAATACAATTAATACAAAATAAAAATATTTATGACAAAAAAAATGAAACAAACTTCTACTACTGATATAACAAATTAGTATTAATAAACAAACAACTTGTTAGAGTAGGGTCAGGGTATATGAATTTGTTAGTAACAAGCCGCAATTGAAACCCCTAATCCCGTTACTGCTATTTTTTCACTTCACTATTTAGTTATTCAGTCTCCAAAAACAAAAACTGTTATTTCCAATAAATCAAGGAATAATATAAAAATAAAACCATCCATACGATAAGGTACGATGTCGTCTGCAGCCCGTGCAACTTTTATGAAGGTATTCGAATTTCAACTTTACTCACCAATTGAAATTGCGGCAAACAATAAAGCGCGATATCCCCTGCAGCCCGTGTAAATCTTATGGTGGTCTAAAATTTTTGGCTTTAAGCGTACATCTACTGAAAATAGCGGAATAGCCGAAATCCTTCTAACGTCACCTTTTTTTTTCTGTAGTTGGTAGCAGACGTGATTCGTGATTTTAATATATCAGTGATAAAATCACAGTTCGTGCAATATTTGCCACCTCTATCCGTAAGCCAAATAGAGATGGGAGCGGCATAAAACTGCTGCTGCAGGCTGCAGGCGCCTATTCGCTTGTTGTAGAAATAATGTAAATTAGTTCGTTCGGATCGAATGGAAAAATATATTTAAAATGTTATAAATTTATATTATTTCCCCTAAGTATTTAAAAAGGTTTCAAAGCTATGGATAATTAACACTATAAGAAGGTACAAAAAAAAATAGCGATTTTGGGCGTGATACCTCAAAAAATTGTTTTTGCTGTTTTTGCCCGCCCCTGAGATATATGCCAGTATATCTCTTGCAATAAGTGAAAAACAAAATTATTATTAAATCCACTGTATTTTTTATCCCCACAATGTGCGCAATATTTACGTAAATTAAAAATAAGCAAACACTATAGAATCGAAAATATTACCTGTATCAAGAATGAAAAATCAAACTTTCCATATAAAAAATAGTAACTTTTATACCATGAGAAATATCTATACTTAGTCTTATATCACTTTTTTCTTAATTTATTGGTACAAAATCTGAAATATACACTTTTCTAGAAAATTATGCTAACGTAGATTTAGCTAGATATAATGCTCGTAGTAATTATTTTATTTAACAATGTATAAGAGTTTTTGTTACTGTTATATACATTAATTTAATTTTATGACAAACTAGCTAAATAAAAATTATCACCAATACAGCGCACTATTATAAGGCGGATACAATAGATAAAAGCTGCCGCAAAGTATAACTAACCAACGTTCCATAACCATTCTCAATTATTTTTATCAAAACGAAATACGAATTCCTTCTAATATAACAATATAATGTTGCCAGACGTGGGATCTAAAGTAGTCGTCAGACCCGTTACTTTAATTTTGAAATGTATACAATATACGAAAATACAGTGACTATACGAGGACAGTGGCGACAATAGTGGTTAACGTTTTGATTGACCGGAGCCAAAATCCGCCATTAATAGGCAAAAATTTTATTGTTTACCATTAGTTAACTATTGATAACTAGAAATTCCGTTTTTTAAAAAATTTTATTTTTCTAAATTACAAAATTCGAGATTGGATTCTTACGGTTCGAAGTCTTTTCTCTGACTGCCTGTAAAAATCCAGTACATTAGTTGAAGTGAAGTAAATAATGATATGCTTGCAAAAAGAAGAATGTTATGTCAGCAGGTTGGCTATGGTCTTCGTTACAGGGTGTGATGTAACTCCTCCCCCCAAGGTTTCAACTCCACGGCTAACGGGGTAGTTGAACGTCTTGAAGTTCTATTTCTCGGGGATTCTTCAGTTTATAGGAACATTTCTTTTTGTAAATGAACCAGACAAGGGCGCTTACTACGGCGGCGTATAACATGATAGTCCATATACTGGGTGAGCCAGAAACACCAGGACAGAATTGTGCCGGTTGGTTTTCTTCAATTAAATTCTGTACTTCATGTAGCCCATCTAATTCAATTTCTTGCAACTGCACTCTAAGATTAAGTGTTGGCAGAAGGCGTATTTCATTGTCGAGGTCAGGGAACAATATCGGTTCACTGGTGTTAGGTGCAGCTACTCGACTATTAGTGATGGATTCTTGACTTGATGTCACCTTGCAGTTATGTGGTACTTTTAGTAAATAAGTACCCAGGAATTTTCGGCTTTCTTCTTGGCTGTTGCATTTGAATTTGACGATTTCTTCTTGCGGTAGGATAAGGACCCATTGTTCCGGAACATCTAATTGTTTAATTGTTGACTTTGTGATTTTTATTTCGATCTGTTGACAAGTGATGGTGTTCTTGGTATCTTGCAGAAGTTTAACAGTGCATGGGCTGCTTTCGCTGATTTCTTTGAGTTCCATTTTATCGCAAACATAGTGTTGGGCTTTGACTTCTGTACATCTGAGGTTTCGGAATGCGTAGTGCAATTTGTTTATTACAAGAAAGGGTTTTCGCGGGATAATAACCTTAAACTGACTCTCTCTCAATATAGGAATAGAGTAAAGGTGGAGGAATTTAAAATAGGTCGGGTACGTTATCGGAATACGCAGTAAATATGTTATCTTATTTTTAAATACAAAACAGTCTATGTTAATTATTTTTTCATACAACAAGATGTTTTCTAGCGTAACCTCTAATGGCATTTGGTCAGTGCCAATTAGTTTTTGGACCTCTAAAAGTTCAAAATAGAGATCTTCTGTCTTAATAAGACTTGAATGCATAATTTTTAACTTAGAAAATGTAATTGAATTTTCAATATCTTGAAGTGTTAAGTCAATGATTTCATAGACATTTATTATTTGGTTTATGATATCTTTAATGAAGATAGAATTGTCTCTGTAAGCAGTTTTTTGTACAATTATTCCTATTTGATTTAATTTAGATTCCAATAATTTTTCGTTAACCCTAATTTGTTGAATAGTGGCATTAAATTTTTTAATTATGCTCAGAGATATTGAGTTTTCTTTTAAAATATTTGAATTTACCGTATTTTGAATATTTTGAAGTTCCGAAATTGTTTTATCATACCTTTCCCTATCGTATGCGTCCAAATTTCCCGTTATAGATTTGAAAAACCATCCTAAACCATTAAATAATCCTCGTTTTACTTTATTCGGACGAGGTATAATTTCTCGTATTTTTGTGTCAACAGGGTCCTGTATAAGCTTAAGAATTTTAAGGTAATTTGAGACATCAAAGCTATATTCAGCATGTTTATTAATTGTGTCTGTTAGATTTCTAGATTTATTATGAAGCTTATTTAATTCCGTCAAAATTGGGTTAAGGTCATAATAATGAATAAGTGTGTGAGTGGATTTTTGCACTTTTGCATTTCCTAGATTAAAAGGAATTACACCGGGATTGTCTTTTAATTCTCTCACGGTAATTTTTTCTTCGAATCCGAATGTTAAGCGAAGAATGCTGAAAAGATTAAAATAAAGCATTAGTTGGTAAAACTGTATCGTTTTCTCAGGGGACGTTTTATATTACTTAAGTGTACTTTCTCATGGGAACTAGTTTTAGCCGTCTTGCGTTTTTTATTAACAGAAATAAGTTTGCTTGGTTTTGAGAATTTATTGGCATCTTTTTGCCGCACATGCTTTTTTACATATACGTCTTGTTCGGCTTCAAAAATTTCGGGGTCATCCCTATTTTTGTTAATTTTATCGATTAACTTTTCTTTTGACTCCGATAATTTTTCGTTGATTTTAGCATACAAGAGTTTTGCTTTTTGTTTGTGATTGCTGATATAATCGCTTAGTAATAATTGATCGATATTTATGTCAAACGGGTCGTCAGCTGTTATATGCCCATTAACTACGTCAGTCGGTTTCAGTTTAGTGGAGGAGTGTATTGAATTATTGTAGGCCAGAATGGCATATATCATTTTTTGGGAAACCGGTGTATTTTTAAATTCTTGGTTATTAAGAAGACGTATGTGTTCAGCAAGAGTGTAGTCTTTCAATCAGCCCATTTGATTGAGGGTGTTGAGGAGAGCAAAAATGAATTTTTATTTTGTGGAGTTGTAGGAGTTCAGTAACAACCGAATTTTTAAACTCCGTACCGTTATCAACAATAATTTGTTTCGGAATTTTATGATGGGAGAAATAGAAAAGAAGATTATCCACGATTTCTGTTGAGGCCAGTGATTTTAAGGGATATGCCTGAGCGTACTTAGAGAAGCTGTCTATGATGGTTAAAAATTTACTTTGCTCTAGAGTATATGTATCTAGGTGGACAATTTCAAAGGGCTCGGTCGGCGTGGGGGTTACATTCATTTTCATTTTGACTGGGCGACGTTCATATTTGCTAATTTGACAGGTTTCGCAATCGTTTATAAAAGTCTGTATTGAATTTTTCAAGTTGGGCCAATAATATTTAATTTTGATTTTTTCTAACGTTTCATCGATTCCTCGATGATTTGATTTGCCTTCGTGGTAGTTTTTGATAATTTCCGGTATGTCTTGTTTTTCGGTCACATCGATTAATTTTTTCAAACAGCGTTCAAGATTGATAGAAGGCCACCTAAAGTTTTTTCTTATCACTTCTGAAAAAGGTTCGTATGTATCGGGGTTTTCGAAATAAACGTAATACAATTTTTCTGGTACTACGTATTGTTTTATTAGATTTAAAATGTCTTGCTCAAAGTCGTTTTTGGAAATTTGGGCAATGATCCGACGTTTCTTTTCGAACAAAATTATGGTTTTAGGTTTCGCAGGAGAATGTAAAACTTCTTGTATGAGCAATTGGTTGGCACCGTAATTGACAGCGATATCTAATATGGGGACACCGGCGACAGGGTCATGTGACGCGTTCGAGTGAACAGTGGCGTCGTCATCATCTGGTTCGGGCGCCGGGATAGCTGGAGGTTCATCGTCTACATGAACTAATGTAGATATTTGATCTATATCATGGCTCGCCTTTTCGGAGTTGTCGCTATTTATGATATTATGTGAGTTTTGAAGATTTTGATTTTCCACGGTACTTTCGTTATTTTGGCTTATTTCATTTGTGTACCTACCTAGGTCAAAATTTTCGCCTGTCTCTTTAGTGTTTAACTCGATTCGCGATAGCGCATCCGCGTTTGTATTAAGCTTTCCCTTTTTGTATATGATTTTGTAGTCGAACTCCTCTAATTTGAGTCTCCACCTAACCAGTTTAGAACTAGGGTCTTTTCACGAGAAGAGCCACTGGAGGGGCTTATGATCTGTTATAATGTTGAACTTTCTACCAAATAGGTAGGGGCGGAAATACTTTGTGGCCCAAACAATACACAGACACTCTTTTTCTATGGTGGAATATTTTTGCTCGGAGTCGTTTAATGTTCGCGATGCATATGCTACGGGCAAGTCTTGACCTATTGGGCCTTGACTGAGGACGCATCCAAGAGCCACATTGCTGCCGTCGCAAGTTAAGTTAAACGGTTTCGTGAAATCGGGATATTGTAATATCGGTTCATTTATAAGAAGATTTTTACAAGTATTGAAACAATTGACAAATTCCTCATTATGAATAATTTTGGCACCTTTTTTAAGACATTTTGTCAACGGTTTTGTAATTTTTGCAAAATTATCGATAAAACGTCTGTAGTAACCTAAGAGACCCAAAAATCCTTTTATTTGTTTAGTAGTACTAGGTATTGGATAATTTTTTATAGCTTTAATTTTATCGGGGTTGGGCTTAACGCCCTCTGGGGTAACTATGTGCCCTAAGTAGGCAACTTCTTTTTTTAAAAATTCTGATTTATCCAACTGGATTTTAAAATTGGATTCCCTCAATCGTTTGAAAACCTCGGTTAACTTTTCTATATGCTCTTGAAGAGAGCTAGAAAAAACTATTATGTCATCTAGATAAACTGCACATTTTTCGGTGGTGATTCCGCGTAGAATATTATCCATTACTCGTTGGAACGTCGCGGGGGCATTCTTGAGCCCAAAAGGCATTCGCAAGTACTCGTAATGGCCATTTTCTGTGCTGAACGCGGTTTTAGGTATGTCGGCTTCATCAACGATTTGATGAAATCCACTTGCCAAGTCGAGAGTTGTAAAATAGTGGCATTTTCCAAGTTTATCTAAAAGATCTGTGATGTTCGGGAGGGGGTATTTATGGTCCAGACTTTTAAGGTTAAGGGCGCGAAAATCGCAAACAACCCTCCATTTTTGCACCCCCGAAGCGTCAATTTTCTTGGGGACCACCCAAATGGGCGCTGACCAAGGTGAACTGCTAGGACGAATAATATTCTGATTTAACATTTTATTAATTTGTTTTTCGACCTCTTTTTTGTGTATAAATGGATACCTATAGTTTTTTGCATAAACTGGAACTTCATCAACTGTTCTAATATGATGTTTAATCTTATGAGTAAATGTAAGGGGTGTGCCTTCACGGTAAAATATATCAGAAAATTGGTTACACAAGTTTATTATTTTACTTTTTTCCTCAATATTAAGGTGATCTGTTCTTATTAAGGAGGGGTCTAGTTTTGTTTTTGGTGAGTCATCGAAATTGTTGAAATCAATATTTTCGATTTCTTGTCTACAGAATTTTTCTACAACAAGGGGCTCGGAAAAATCTAAAGTTATAGGCTCGCAAGTGTTATTGAGAATGGCAGTAAGAGCTTTCCCATTGCGTGCTATTGTAAGGCATTCGGGAATTTCACAATTATGAATCTTTTGGTAGGGAATTATAATTTCACCATTTTTTATATTAGTCTTAACGCTAATTACCTGTTCGCATCTTGGAGAGATGGTTACACAATTAAGCTCTGTTTTGGTTTTATGAAAAGACAGTTTTATTTTTGAATACGGTGTAATCAAAAATCCTTTATCATAATCTAAACTTGCCTGGAGTAATTTTAGGTTATCGATTCCAATCAACCCATCAAATACGTCGTGGAATTTAAATAAAAAGAATTTGAGATTAATCTGTCGGGGTAATTTAAATATTTTAGATGCTGGTATCATGGCACTATACTTATGGGCGGATTTCTGAAAAACTGTGGCAACAATAAATGGGTCGTTTTTCACATAATTTGGAAAATATTTTAAAGCTAAATCAGGGCTAATAAATGATTTAGTCGATCCGGAATCGATCAAAAGTTTAAGGTTGTATTCAGGAAAGGTGATATAGGACAATTCATTACAATTAGTGGTGTTTAGGGAAATGACTTGGTTTATCAAATTTGCTCGGTCTCTTGTGAGGAATCCTGAAAATTTTGGCTCTGTGTTTCGTTTTCAGTCTGCGACTGTATTTGATATCCATCAGAGTTTTCATTAAGTGGGTAGCTCTGCGAATATTCCCCGGTATTTGCGTACTGCGAATACCTATTGGTATACTGAAAACAATTGTGAGATAGGTCATGGTCATAATGCGTGTTATCGTAGTTTGTATCACTATCAAAACAAGAGTTGGTTTCGGTGTTGTACAGTTCTTGGAATGTGAATTTTGGACGAGGTGGCTGATACTGATTTTGTTGATGGGAAGTGTTGGCCGGCTCATCTCGTCTTTGAATGGAATTTGATACCACACTCATTGGTGTTGGCTTAGGTAATGGTTGGAAAGGATTAGGTTTAAATACGTTTTGTTGTGGTCTATTAAAATTGCCAGAATTATTTTGACTCCTGAATGGTGGTCTAAAATTCATTTGAGGCCTGTTTATATTAGAAAATGGTGCAATGTTTTGCATAAATTGATTGTGATTGGTGTGCGCGTTAAATGGTAGTGAAAAATGGTTAGGTTGTGGTCTAAAGAAAGGCATGTTCGAACTGAAATTTTGATTTTGATTAAAAGGCCGATTAATTGGAATATTTCTGTTATTGCCAAAATTTTTTGGTTGTGTTTGGGATCCGTTTTGGAAATATTTAACATTTTGTTCTTGGTTTACCAATTGTATGGCCTCGGTCAAAGACCCTGGGCGCATACACCTAATAGTTGTGCCTATCGGTTCCCTAAGACCTGATAAGAAAGTTTTTAATGCCAAATTTTGATATAGTTCTCGTTTTATTCTTGCTGCTTCTGCAGTTTCGTGCGCATCTATGTAACTACATAACAAATTAAGTATTTCTAGACATCTATCATAAAAATTTTGCGGGGATTCGTTTGAATTTTGTCGTAACATTACCAAATCTCTATTTAGGCAACTTTCGTCGCGTCGCGTCGATCGGCAAAATTTTTATAAAGAGTGTCTTTTACTTCTTGCCAGGTAGTTACGTTTTGTATGTTAATAACTAGCCTAGCGTTACCATTTAGTTTTCCTATAAGAGAATTAAGAATATAAGTATTTTGAAAATTATTGGGATTGGTAGCATCGTCAAATTGATTAATTATTGATTGGCACGTAGCCAAATATCTATTTAGTTCGGTAGCGTTACCGTCAAATATTGGCACACAATTTAAAAATTCTGGTTTAAATTCGTTAGTCATGTTTTCGTGATTTACGTTTTCTAAGTTAATATTTGCACTAGTATTACTACTTAAAATAAAATTATCTAAAACTAATTGATCTTCAGCACTAAGATATTGAATTTCAGTGAAATTATTGTTCTCAGTAGAACTACTTTGATTAATATTATTTACTGGTACTTCCGCTTGGGATTGGGAAATAGAGTCAGAGTTAGTTGAAGGATTCAATGACAAATTGTTTAAAATATTTACCAAGTCGTCCGCATAAGACATTTATTAAATTGCACTTACATTAATATCAACAGAAATCTTCTAGTCATCTTCTATAAGAAGCTCTTGCAGATACCCAGCGATGTCGTCTGAACACTCAAAAACTTCTTGCGGAAAGAACTATTCGGTTTCTTTCCCGTTCTTTCCCGATCTTCGTGTAGATGGTGGGTGGATGGACAGTTCCGCGATGGAATGGGTGTTCTGAATTCTGAGAAGCCACTCTGAACAGCACACGACACCTCCACGATCGAAAATCACAATAGGTTCGATTTTTGACAGTTTTCGAAAATGTCCGAAAATTGATTTGCAATCTCCGTTTATCGCAAATCAATATCTATCAAAATCCGCACGACTGCGCCAGTTAACTATTGATAACTAGAAATTCCGTTTTTTAAAAAATTTTATTTTTCTAAATTACAAAATTCGAGATTGGATTCTTACGGTTCGAAGTCTTTTCTCTGACTGCCTGTAAAAATCCAGTACATTAGTTGAAGTGAAGTAAATAATGATATGCTTGCAAAAAGAAGAATGTTATGTCAGCAGGTTGGCTATGGTCTTCGTTACAGGGTGTGATGTAACTCATTGTTCTTATGGGAATTTCGTCTAGTTTACTTTAGTTTATTTGCAAATTTATAATATATCGTTAATTCATTTTTGCTTTAATCGAAAGCTAGTTATTTGGACTTTGTATTTTAATAATATTTATGTGGCTTGGGATCAACTGTTTACAAAAATGTGATGATTCAGTAAGGACTGTTTTTTGACAAATACTGTAAGGTATGTTTTATTATTGATTTCATAAGCGTAAAATAAGGTTTAAGCTTGTTAAAAATGTAAATTTTAAAAATCAGTTATTCAGGTCTATAGGCTATTTTCTCCAACAGGGGACCAATACAACAAATTTAATATTGATTATATCTATTAGGATTCTTTGGTTTTTAAACATTATTTAAACTTAATTTTTATATGTTTTTAGGGCTTTCATATATTTGTAAGTTAAAGTAAAAAACTTAAAACTCCATCTCTCACCACTGTGTTTAGTGTCTGTGCTTTGAATTTTAATTTTTGTTTTAGATTCATTGATTACATTTTAGGTAAATTTGGCTCTTTAGCTCATGCCTAGACTAATAAATATGTTTATGTTCAACTAGACCTCACAAACAAGGGTTTTTCCACCATACCATGAACATGAACTATTAAGTAAGTAGTTAATTAAACTACATATACCTGTATGCTTTAATACTTACAATTTGTTGTGTACTTTTTGGTTCTGGCTCATGCAATTTAAAAAATGTAAATTAATGTATATTATGTAAACGTATAACAGTTATGTGATTTGTAAAATGAAAATTGTTATTCATTGTTGTTAAATAAATTGGAAAAGTTGCAAGCAATATTAAAGTAAGTTTTCTTCAATTTTTACGGGTATATTTAAAATCTGGAAAAATTTGCTGTTGTGAACTCTCTACTAAATTAGGAATCTTCGTGGTAAAGTTGAGTACTAGAACATACTGATTATGTGATGTTGCAATAAATTGGTAGTTTAATTTTTAATTAGATATTAGATACCTTGGGCTAACAAGCAAAAAGTACTAGGTCAACTGTGTTCACATTTGACTTAGTGCTCTTTGCTTGAAAGCCAATGTTTGAAAATCTGTCTTGCAATACTTAATTTTTTTTAAGTTCATATAATATTTGATCGATAAATGCGACTTATTGCATGCACAATAAACAAGGCATTTTTGTGTTGCTCGAGTTTCAATTCTTTTCCAGGCATTGAATTTTTCGTAAGGCATATGACAATTTGAATATATTTTTTAGTTTGATGGTTCATTTTACACTGCCAATTTAACAACGGAAATATCTGGATACTACCATCAAAACACAGGAAAACTAGTTATAATAGCTTTTTAATTATGTCACAGAGGCCTCGCTTTTGGAATGTTTCCTCCTTATTCGAACCAGATTTGGAAACAAATGAATAATTTATAGCAATTATGAATTGGTGCCAATTTTACGATTATTAATAAAATGAAGACTTGTCAAAGTATATAAGTAAATTGTTTTTAAATATTACTATGTTAATTTTATTTCCTCATTTCCCAAATAAATAACATTTCCCTAAATGTTTTTTTTTTCATAGGTCCTCGTGTTTGTTTTGAAGGTATGTGGATTACACTTTCACGAAGGCTTTAACAATATAATGCTATTTGTCATATCTTTTATTTAGATATACATAATGCCTACACAGTTTTTTAAGAATGCTTTGGAATAATAAGGCTACTAATAGAAAATTTGTAATATATTTTTATTTAAATATACTTAATAGTTACCTAAATGGTTAAATTTTTGAACATAAGAATTAAAGTGAGTTGGTTTGTTTTATAAAAAAGATTTATACTTATACTATCTAGTAAACTCCTAACTTGAATGGTCACATTTAAACAGTATAGAAGAGGCAATTCTGTAATTTTTTTCCAAAAAAAGCAATGAAAGGTAAACATACTGGCTCATAATACGTATGTTTCTTTTTCTATATAATTACTTTGGGTAATATTACAATTATACAGGGTGAATGAACATATGTATGTGGAAAATTTTCAATGTTAAAAGTGTGTTTAAAAAAAAAATTTGGAGAAAGATATTTTTTTTACTCGAGAATACAAAATAAGAGACTAAAAATAAACCTGAATTGTTGATGAAAAATCCACTAAAATAAAATCTCTTGAGTTCATAAATAACTGCACTGCTACCAAATTAAATCTCTCTGCTTATGAAAAATAGCATGCAGATGGGTTGCAGATTCTGCAGTTTAAATTGTGATTTACAGTTAAATTTTCTACAGAGTAAAAATTGACCCTGTCAGATCAGTTAACATTAAAAAAAACACAATTAAAACAGTAATAAAGTCCTTGGGTACTTATATTATGTGACAAAACAATTAACAAAAAAAAACAGATTATTTAAACTTGTCCTAATGACTTATTAGCATATTTATCAATTAATTTTTTTTCTTCTTACTAGCTATTTTTAATCTGAAAACTACATATCTATTTATTAACTTTTGTTTTATATTATGACAATTCAAAATGTCGGGATCAATTTCTAACATCTTGCTAATAAAAAATGCCTTTAAATCTACATTTTGTGAAGAAACTACTTGATAGTATTACGAAATACACTTTCCATTTCTATAAAAAAATTAAATATATTTTCATGACAAAAAAATAAGGTATTAATTCTATAAGATTTTATCAAAGTAAATTTATTGAAATTTTTGTATAGTGGCTTGTAACTACCAAACTTTGCTATGCAATCATCGCATCGCATGTTTTTGACTGCCGTTTAATGGTGTTTACAATATATCCAGCAATATTGTATAAAGAGTTAATCTCACTAAAATTCAGATTGAAATTGACAACAAGATTTTCAGGAATAGTTATTGCATCATATGTTTTGGTGGTATCGGATTAAATAGTTGTTAAAAAATTTGGTAAATATTAAAAAAAAAAAAAAAGATTTTCTAAACAGTCTTGGGAGAACCTTCCGGTCAAAACAAATTCATATTTACACTTTTGTATTAAATATTCTTCAATATCCAAAATGGATTTTGTGGTAATTAAGATACCAGTTTGAAAAGGTTTCCAATATTCCAATGTCGTGACTTTCAGAGGTTTGCATCAGTGAAGAGAATGACTTGAATGAATCTTGATAGTAAGGGAAAAGTTGTCTCAGAACGACAACAAGAAGCCTGTAGGATCTCTGATGACTGGAACCGTCTTTTCGAAGCATGCTTTTTAATTGGTTTTGTCTTAGAAAAGAAAAAAATTGTGGTTACCGCATTTGCCTTTAGTTTTCTTGTTCCAGCTTCCCTTGTCTTCTCCCACATATCTGGTGCAAAATGAATCTAAAAAAAAATAATTTAAAAAAATTCATTTTGCAAAAAGCTATGGTTTGGATAAAATTAATTAAACTAAATTGCCACATTTCATACCTCACATAATCGTGATGTGTCCTTAGGTATCCATTTATCCCTTTTCATTCTAATAACCCATTCCTTTCTACGACTAGGATCCTTAGGAAACACTCTCATAAAGAAGCCTTCTTTTGGCAGAACATCCTACTGCAGCACAGCCCGGCATAATGATCTGAAAAAAAAATATGAAAAAATAGTAGGTAATATTGTGAAACTTAACCATATGCTTGAAATCCTCGAAAACTCTAATAATTTAAAAGGCTCAGAGTGAACCGGAAGGCATTGCAAGAACATTCCGGTTCATGAAAAAATTAAAAATTAATTCCTTCCTAACTCAATTTTTATGTTCTTGACTCTATTGTTACTATAGTAGAATGGTTAAGTTCAAATATGAGCTTTTTTCATTTGAGCATTTGTATTTAATAAAGTATGTTATTAAAAAACTGTTAATGAAGCCATGTCGAATTGTTTAAGAAAGATAATAATAAAAAATGCCTTATGCAGTACAAACTTGAAATTAATTTAAATAAGTAGTTTTCTGAGGCTGATTTTTTAAATATATTATTAGGCCGCCATTTTATTTTGCTACCTTGAATTCATACCAAAATGTTACCAGTTCAATCATTTGGAACACTTGATTTTTATGCAAAATTTGAGGTTAATTGGATAATTATTTTTTAGTACTAATTTTTTTAACGTTTCACTAAGCAGCCATCCTGCTCCGGCATATTTGAATTTATACCAAAATATTACCAGGTCATCCCCATAAGACCCTTAATTTTTCTCTAAAATTTTATGTCAATCTGATAAGTAGTTTTTAAGCTATGCCTCGAACTGACAGACCGACAAAGAAAACCGTCAGACGGACCGACAGAATCGATAAAACATATTTTTTGCGATTTAGGTACGATAAAACGTGAAGATATGTAAAACCTGAGTAATATTTTTTCACGATTACAAACATTTTATTTGACCGCCGTCTTGAATGCTACATTTTTACTAGTTCATCTGTATTCCACAATAACTTATGGCACACAATTTGAAATTAATCCATTAAGTAGTTTTTTGAGGCTGATTTATTTTATTAAGGCGCCATTTTGTTCGCCATATTGGATTCGTACCAAAATTTTACCAGCTGATTCCTACATAACACTTGATTTTTGTGCAAAATTTGAAATAGCTCTCGAACAGATAGGCCGACGGAATTGAGAAAAAAATATATTTTTCGGCATCTAGGGACCCTGTCCAGTAAAGATCTGAAAAAATCTCGGAGGGTGATTTTACAATACTTCCCATTTACGAGGGAAGTAAAAAACGAAACATTTCTAGAAACTCTCAGATAAGACTTTTTCGTTTTTTTCCTTGCTAGCATTATGAACTATAGTATTAATTTTTCTAGTTTTAGTGTAGTAGGATAATTTCTAACAGTAGGAAGTAAATCGCTGTTATAGCACTTAATTTCAAAATTCAGATCACATAAAAAGTCAGTTTTTTTACCTCTAAGTTTCTCATACATCCTGATTGTCTTGAAAACCTGCTCTCCGTAGATGTGTACTTAGTTTTTCATGGATGGAAAAAATGTTTTTATGCCGTGTGTACATCTGGACTAAGAATAAACACTATACACACCTACGGGGTCCTCACTAGTGATGGGCTAAATCAGATTTTAACTTTTTTACTTAAATGATGAAATCGACCTTCATTGCTACCTATCGATATATTGGCCACAAAATTACTGAAGAGCAAAAAAAGTTCCTCACCTTACCTACCACATAATTTGCTTGTAAATGGGGTAAATATGTATTTCCTTTATATGTAACTATCGATGTTCGGCTACCTATCGATATCATCTGAAACCTGACTTAACTGCTCAACTATCGGCACTTCTATCGGTATATCGATATATTATATTTTACCTATTATTATTCGATATGTCGCTGACCTATCGATATATCACTATCACCAGTAGTGGCTAAGTTAATAACAATATAGTTTGAAAAAGAAGTTCTTGAGAAAGCAACTATGAATGATCAAGTATGGATTCGTTAAGTGTATAACATATTATGTATTATATGGCAACATAGTCACACAGAATTTGACAACTTTATAACTTACGTAATTTTATTTCCTCCCAGAATTTATTCTAGATTTAGAAAAAAGCAAAAAACTACACTCTTTAGATGTTCAGCTTATAAAACTGCATAACGAGCATAACGAATATATCTTTTATAGAAAATCAACACATAGAAAAAGAAAACAATTATCCATAGCCTCGAGTCGAAAATATATTCACAGTTAAATACGAATCACTTTGACTACCACGCCTGCGAGTTGCAGAAGGGTAACAAAAAGTAAAAAAAAGCTTCTGGTTGTCCTTTAAGGATCTAATTATATGAATCCGTTAGCGTTAAAAGCTGTCGATGAGTACTGCATCAATAAAATTGACTGTCACGTCTAGGATTGGCAGGAGGCTAGTCCGCCTCATTTAAAAACGATGTTTTTCTTTGCACCTACGTAAAATGCCCACCCAAATGTAAGGTTTCGATAAATACTATAGGCTGATTATTTTCAAATAATTTTCAAGTTAAAATTATGTATAATGCGTAAACGTCCTAGTAGGGCTTGAAATTCACTCTTTGTTTAATTATATTTAATCGGATGAGACAAAAAGTTACCAGAAAATTAAATGTCGTTACCTAATAATACTATGTAGCTGCTGAAACTGAAACAATGGAAAGGACCCCGCACAATCCTTATGGGAAATGGCTTTGAGTAAATATTCCTGAAAATTTGATATGTAGCAGATCTCGACCTTCTGATCAGAAGCTTTCATAGGAACAACTGAATCCTGCGGTAGTGTAGGCTGTCAAAGAGATTTGCCTTTACTCCGTTTTATGCAATTTTTTATTTTTTTTGTTTTGCTAAATATATATTAAACTAGAAGTTAGAATGTTTAACTGAATGTCAAATTTGAGTTATTAGATTTTTACAAAAAGCTTGTCAAATCCGAAAGTTAGGTTAAATATTCTAAACAGCAATTAAGTGTCGTGCAACCGGCTGAAAGCCAAATTTTTCAACAATTTCGTGAAATAGTTGTAATGCACCGATTTATATGATTTTTTTTTAAATGATCGTCTGGTGACCGAGATCTTTCAACACTATTTTTTGTATTGTAAAGTTATACAGGGTGTTTCAAAAAATCGGGTCACTGCTTAATCACGATTCTGCTCAAACTACTTGACGTAAAAAACTGCATTTGGGCACTCATGGGTTTTTTTTTTGGAACAACGCTTAAATTCGTGTATTTTATTTGGTTATTTTACATATTTTAAAATTTATTGAACATTTATACAGGGTTTTTCAAAAAATCGGGTCACTGATTAATGACGATTCCGTTCAACACGTTTGATGTAAAAAGTTGAATATTGGCATACATGTTGTTTGTAGAGGTTCGATAAGAAGAAATTTTTCAAAACTCAAGTTTCCAGGGGTGAAACGGCCTCTTAAATATGACAATATTTTTAAAACTCGTGTATTTTATTTGATTATTTTACATATTTTAAAAGTTCTTAAAAATTTATACAGGGTGTTTCAAACTGGTTAATCACGATTCTGCTTAAATCGTTTGACATAAAAGGCTGAATTTTGGCATACCTGTTGAGTGTAGGATGTGGAGGTTCGATAAGAAGAGATTTTTCAAAAATCAAATTTCAAGGGAATTAAACCGCCCGCAAAAAACGTGGTATGTATTTATAAAAATAAACTTTTACAAGGTGTAACTGTTCTCTACATTGCGGTCATTTTTGCTACGTATTCGACCTCACCTGAAACAATAAAATATCAATTTTTAATAAAAAATTACGCTTGGCTAACTTTTTAATATGTCGAACAAAAATTAAATAAATGTATCGAAAACATTTTTAAATAGCTGATATTACAGTGGCCATGAATTTCAATACACGTTTTGTAACATATTGCATTATTTGAAAAGCTAGATCCACTCAGCATATTGCAGGGATATTTGTAGGCAGTAAAAAAAACCTTGTCGGTAAATATAGCATATGAATATAGTTATTGTAAACAAAAATTATACAGGGTGGCCCGCCCATAAAATTATAGATAAACTTTGCTTAATATAATTATGCCTTTTTACATATTATGATAAAACTTCCCTAATAAGTCATTATAATATAGGGCGACTGATATATTTTCTAATGCTCTAGTAACTACTAACCTTAATATAAATAGTTTATAGAACTTCGTCGGTCTCGTACAATAATATATAAATATATATATATATATATATATATATATATATATATATATATATATATATATATATATATATACGTGACATATATATATATATTTATGTATATGTATACACATATATATTTATATATATATATATATATATATATATATATATATATATATATATAAAAAAACTATGAACTAGCATGTGGCTGTTAGTCAGAATCATTTTTTTCAAATTAGAATCACAAAAACTAGGTTTTTGATTTTTTACAAAATATAACTTATGAAGTACGTAAAAGATTGAGTATATAGCATATATTTATAATACATCTAACCAAAAATACCTAATTAATATGTTAGATATTCTACTGATATTTAATAGCGGCATGACACATAATTCACCTGAGTGATAAATAAACGAAGAATTCAGGTGTTGGGGTGTCATCTTACCAATTTTGTTTTTAATATCTGTAAAAGTTATGTCAAGTTTAGTTTTTGAGTTATTCATCTTCAAAGTTCATAAATACCCTAAACCCCATTCGCTTTTTTTTCCTACTTTTTTATACAAATTCACTGGTTCTGTATGAAACTACTTTAAACAATTATAAAAAGACGTAAAATAAACTCTCTTTTTTTCTTGCCATTTTTATTTATTTAAAAAACAAACACATAAAAAACAGCCGTAATTCATATTTTTTGGACTAATAAATTTCCCTACTGGCATCTTGACACCATGAAAAACCACCGAGATACAACTTTAAAGAGAAGCATTAATTGATCCAAATTAATTATGGTCACTTTTGTTTCATACATAAATGGATCGGTCCTAGCAGGAGAGCTAACCCACTAGGTGGATTGGTATCGGGTTAGCACCAGGTTAGGCGTCGTAGGAATCATCTGTTCAACCTCTAACATAAGAAACGAACAACAGCGAGGTGCATCACTGGCGGATGTCTAACGTTCAGCATCGGGCCGATGCCGAATGTTATACTTCCGCCAGTGATACATTTCGCTGTTGATTAGTGTTTAATGCCTAACAATTTACCTTTTGCCTCCGCAGTCCTGCTGGTATCGGTCCATCTTATATATGTAACAAAATATCCATAATTAATTTGTATGACAGCACCTATCAGCTACTGTAATTTGTATCAATTAAAATATTTTTTCTTTAAAGTTGCAACTCGATGGTTTTTCATGATGTCAAGAAGCCAACATGAAGGAAAAAGTTATTAGTCCAAAAAGTAGGAAGTATGGTTGTTTTTAATGTTTCCAATGTTTGTAGTAGTTTCATACAGAACTATAAAATGCAGAAAGAAAAAGGGGGAAATTGATCAGGATCCCAAAGTCCACCTATATACAAAAAAATCATGAAAATCCGCAGTGGTGTAGAAAAGTAAATAATTACCAAAACTTTTATTTGTCTTGAGTTGTTTTGATTTGTACATCATTAAGTTTATTTGTTATAAAATCAGGTTAAAATTGGTTAGATTTGCTGTAGAGAAAACTAGCGGTAATGCCAATTACTTCTTGTAAAATACTATTCAAGCCGCTTAGTAATAGTAATGTAAGTTTGGCAAGACTGTAAGAGCATTTCTTAGAAGTGTCATAATAAGGAATTTTCGCATCCAAATGCAGTGAAAATGAGGAACCTCTTTTTGTTTATTTTTTAATACAAAGTAAACTTTCTATTTTATGTTCAAAAATTATCAAATTCCGTGAGTACAATTATTTACAAGACCCGTAAAAGGTTTTAAAGAATGATTTCTTTACTTAGTTCAATTCAAGGCACAAAAATGACTCTCGAATGGGAATATTACCATTATTATGGATGTTGTAATATAATACACGATAGCTTGTAAAATGTTATAAACAATGAAATTATAAGTCAGATTTCACTTGCTTTCCCAGGAGTATATTTATTATTTCGAAAAAATTACACTAAGGAGGTACTATTTGTCAAAGGTAACTAAAAGATACATATATTTTTGGGTACGAGACTTAATGGAAACCCAGATTATATTATATGAAATACCAGACATATTAAGAATAATATAGTTAGTTACCCGCTAAATATTCTTAAATTGTAAAACAAAGAGATGACTAGTAATTATTAAGGTACTAGGTTAAATGTCAATAAAGAAATGATTAAACTGTTACTGTCTGACACAAAACCTACTCTGGAATGAATGGTCTAAGGCACAAACTATTTAATATACGTTATTTTGGAGTTATTGCGAGCTTGCATTAGCTGGTAACGTTTTGGAGAAAAATTCTAATGTGGATTGATATTACAATTAAACTTCAAAAACCGAAACGTAAGATTGAGAAAACTGGCATAAAATTGCACACCAGCGTCCTCGCTTCGGGTTTGCTGGAGCAATAATGCCTCAAAATAGTGACCTAGTCTTATTATATTATTTGATATTATTTTTTTGGTTTCTGGTCACTTTTTAAAAGAAAAAAAAATTATAAATTTGTTTGCGATATAAATTATATAGAGCAGACCAGCCAATACTTAGAAAATAGGATTCCTGGTAAGTTATTTTAGTTTTTTATGTAATTCGTGACGCAAACAGATTAAAACGGTAATCAAAATAAAAATAATAATTTCTTTCCTTTAAAATGTGATAGGTATAACTTATTCATCAGTAATATTTTTAAATAACAGTAAATATTAACATTTTGTCTGATTTTCATATTTAAAATTCAAAATCCTCTTTATTATTTTAAATCACATTTTCTTCTTATAAGACAAATTTAATTATTTTCATTTCACTTTATCATATATCGTAAATCTTGTTATTGCACACTTATATAACCTAATTAATTAACGTCTTGTAAAATTCATGTACGAATAAGAAAAACTCCTGTAATAATTTTAGTCCGAGGGGTGAATAAATTGGTAGTAATGAAATATGTCTACAGTACGTTATCTAAACCTAATTATTTTCAAAAGATTGGGGTATTTTAATACCTAAATTTGTCTATTTGTTTTACCTTATATAAGTTATTTTTCCTTTACTTTCTTCGAGATCCTACAGCTCTGGCGCCCATAGCCAAATTATAAAATATCTTAAAAAAAACGAATTAGCCGGAGTATTATTAAAATTAAAAATTAAAACCTATCCAAATGCTCTAATTTAAAAATCAGCTAGCCGAGTTGAACTCACAAATTTATAATGGTTATTCTTGGTGAACTAAAGAGATGTAATTGGCATTTTCGAAGCTTTCCTTCTCTCGTCCGAATAGAGACTGAAGTGTTGGTGACTGCGACGCTTCCTTTTATACCCCCACCTGGGGTCGAAGGTTATATCTGCGCGGCCGTTGGTCGTTATTTATGTTTTCCGGATGGTGCTGTAGTCTTCCATGCTGTGGGTAGTTTTAATGATCCGTCCCTTTTATTAAAATCACCCTGTTTTTCAATTTCTATGGCTTCGCGGATTATTCTGGTCTTATAATGTTCTATATTGGCAATCTACCTACACAAAAATGTGTTACACATGAATGTTTCCAAGGTACGTACTCTGTATAATATTAATGTTGTTTTAAATGTATTTTTGTGTTCATGATCATAGTTTGTTTTAAATCTAATGTTTTTTTGAGTGATGTTTTTTCAATAATGTTTTAACCAATTTAAATACTAACTATACATGTTTTTATTGTAGAAAATAAAATATCTTGAAAAAGCTCAATATAATGAGCGAAACGTCGATTAAATTATAGTTTTACTTCTCCATGAGTTAACCTATGCCCAAGAAAATAATTAACAAAATATTTATATATGGTTAAAGAAAAAAAAACGAAATATATATATATTTGTATGTAATTTTTTTTATTTATTGTTTTCGATTATTTGACAATATAAAATTTTTTGTTTGAGAATTAAAGAGATTGTAAACTATAAACGGTTTGATTTGGTGCAACACATATTAAGCATTGCTATTTCAAAATTAACTTTTAGTCTCAACAGAAGTAAAAAATTTGTATGCTTAGCAAAAGAAAAACAGGAAAAAGGTTTAATGTTGTGTTAAATTGTAGAGGCCATAAAAACTAAGATCGGAAAGAACGATTCGTTTTATTCTAATTCGAACCATTTTAGTCTCTTAAAGTCACACAACATCAATTTTCAATACATGAAAAGTGTTTAGAATTTTGAGCACCCTGTACACTTAAGGGTAATGTCAATATATATATATATATATATATATATATATATAATATATATATATATATATATATATATATATATATATATATATATATATATATATATATATATATATATATATATATATATATATATATATATATATATATATATATATATATATATATATATATATTTGTATGTAATTTTTTTTATTTATTGTTTTCGATTATTTGACAATATAAAATTTTTTGTTTGAGAATTAAAGAGATTGTAAACTATAAACGGTTTGATTTGGTGCAACACATATTAAGCATTGCTATTTCAAAATTAACTTTTAGTCTCAACAGAAGTAAAAAATTTGTATGCTTAGCAAAAGAAAAACAGGAAAAAGGTTTAATGTTGTGTTAAATTGTAAAGGCCATAAAAACTAAGATCGGAAAGAACCATTCGTTTTATTCTAATTCGAACCATTTTAGTCTCTTAAAGTCACACAGTCATATATATATATATATATATATATATATATATATATATATATATATATATATATATATATATATATATATATATATATATATATATATATATATATATATATATATATATATATATATATATATATATATATATATATATATATATATATATATATATATATATATATATATATATATATATATATATATATATATATATATATATATATATATATATATATATATATATATATATATATATATATATATATATATATATATATATATATATATATATATATATATTTTTTTTTTTTTTTTTTTCAGTTTGAGAATTTGAGAGATTGGAAACTAAACGGTTTGATTTGGTGCAAAACATATTAAGCACTGCTATTTCAATATCAACTTTGAGTCTCAACAAAAAATATTTTTGCTTAGGAAAAAAAAAGGAAAAAAATTGGAAAGTACAATTCGTTTTATTCTACTTCGAAGTATATAGATTTTACAGCCTTTCAAAGTCACAAAATATCAGTTTTCAGGTAAATATATACGTACCACATGAAAAGTGTTTAGAATTAACTTGAAATTTGTATTTTTTTATTAAGACACTAACAGAACTCAAAGATGCTCGAGAAATTAATTGCAAAAAAAAATTGTAATAAACGTAAATTGGTGAATTACCTTGAGCCAAATGATTTATCCATGCAAATAGAAGCTTCAAAACATCTTGGATTGCATTTTACAAGGCAGAAAATCACTTAGATATATATGAATAGAAATAAAGACATCAGAATATCTGTTAATTCTTTTTAATTCTGTAAAATTAATTTAATTTACAGCAACATTCTTCTCGAAGATATAATCTACAAAAACTATTCTCGCACGACCTTTTCAAAACCATTTTCAGTTAATCTGACTGTTCTTCTTAACTTTCTTTCTATCTGAGGCATTTGAGTAGACCAGTACTTCGGATTATCCAAGTGAAGTGAGGGGGTTTTCCAGAAAACTAAATAAATCAATTTAAGCAAAAATTGTATGTAGTTTAAAAACATATTTTTGAATTATTGATTTAATTCCTTGTTGTAAACTTTTCTGGTAAATATATCATTTAATTTGTAAAAGATTCTAAATATGCACACTTTTCTCTTTCATATTCATTTTTAGTCAAATACGTTGGTTTAAATTTCAAATTATGGCTTTAAATTTCATTAGGCTCATTATGCGAAACAACACAAGGGAACAGAGTGGTCAAATAATAATGTTTTTGTTCATAAATATTTTATACAATACAATATTTTATATTTTCATCAAATGTCTTTTTTTTTGGATTACTCCTATACCCAGAATAATGCATATTTAATAAAAACGGACAGCATGTAGAGTTGGCTGTCAGTTTTATTGGTGTATAGTCCTAGAAATACACCAATTCAATAAACAAATGACTGAAACTTTTCTAGTTAGAATTTGTTGGTGTATTCTCATTTCAGAGTTTTTTTGGGGAACGTTAAGATCATAAACTGATACACATTTGACGCCCCTAGTTTGGAAATACATATATATTCTCAGAAACTCAATAGTAAGCAATTATAATAGTAAACAATGTTGAGCAATAATTAAAAAAAATAATTTGATTTAAAACTTCAAATTTGGTAAATGCAAAGGGTGAAAAACCACAGGAGCGTATTCCTTATTGGCAATAAACCACAATACTTAGTATACTTCTTGCCGATTCTTCTAAAAGAATAACTGGCTGAATTTATATGTTTTTCTGTCTCTTGCTTAAAAAATTTGATCTTTCCTGTATACTTCGTTTTCTTATTTCCATTTAAGTTCCTTGAGTGGACCATACATTTGTAGTAAATTTTAAAATTCCTCTCATAATAGCATTCTTCTTATTTGGAATATAAATTGATTTTGATGAACATATCCAACCGCACCTGAAACACTAAAATTCCATTTTTTACTAAAAGTTCAATTACGTTAAAACAAACAGTCAGAGTTTGCTAATTTTGTAATATGTTTCTACTTATTATTTTTTAATATAATACAATTCTAATAATAAGATATTATTATACAAGTTCGATAAATATGTGTCTTGCTTTGTTTTAATAACTGCTAGATATTATCGAACAGTCCAAATATAATGCACTGAAGATTTAATACTCCATTTGCAATTCAGAGAAACTATAAACTAGGATGTGGCTGTTAGTCAGAATCCTTCTTTTCAAATTAGAATCACAAAAACTAGGTTTTTGATTTTTAACAAAATATAACGTAAAAGATTGAGTATATAGTATATATTTATAATACATCTAACCAAAAATACCTAATTAATATGTTAGATATTCTATTGATATTTAATAGCCGCATGACACATAATTCAACTGAGTGATAAATAAACGAAGAATTCAGGTGTTGGGGTGTCATGTTACCTGTATCTGTAAAAGTTATGTCACGTTTCGTTTTTGAGTTATTCATCTTCAAAATTTAAAGACTAATAACTTTCCCTACTGGCATCTTGACACCATGAATGAAAAAAAAAGAAAATATATATATATATATATATATATATATATATATATATATATATATATATATATATATATATATATATATATATATATATATATATATATATATATATATATATATATATATATATATATATATATATATATATATATATACAGGGTGTTTGGTACATCGATAGAAAGTTTTAAAGGGGTGTCTATGTCTATATACAAAGTCGTACCGATTTCGAGATATAGGCCTTTTTTGATATTTTTATTTATTAAGGTAATTTCGGCAAATAAAAAATATTTTTGACCCTGTCAATGATTTTATTTGTTGCAACAAATTTTTTTCATACGGTTTAATATGTATTTATTAAAAAAAATATGAACACGTTTTTTGAAGTCCCCAAAAAAACAGCACAGTCCAATGAAAATGATTTTATGCAATGCACTGGAATTAAGTATCATCTTTGAATGCCATTTTCTCGCAAACTGCTCAATAAAAAAAATTTCAAATATGCCTATAAATTACGCAATTTTATACCCTCTTCGGAGATACTATCAGGTTATGATCAATAATTATAATTATCACTACAAATTTAACGGTTACACTTAATTTAAGTAGAATAATTTACAGATTTACTATCTGATTTTATAATTATGTATTTTCTTAAATATTGAAGACACAACTTGGAAAGTTTAATTATTTTTGATTTTGCAATTATGTAATGAAGTACTAGAATGATAAAATAATGTACTTAGAGAAATCATTTAATTTTCATCATTAAAAATGGTTGACCATAAACGTATCGTTTTTATTTTAATACCTTGGAATTAAAGGAATTTAAACATTAAAAAATATCATGTCAACAAAATATCCGTCGCTTGGCCTAAATAATAATTCAATAAATACCTAAATCCACTATCGCTATTTTGATGGTTTTTATCAATTCTTTAGAAGATACAATAATTATTACTTTAACAATGCACTATCGGATTTCAGTTTTTAGTCGAATGGGTCCTGGCATATTTTTAGGCCAGTAGTGCGTTTAGCATTGGGCTTGCAATATTTGCCTTGAATACCTTGTGGTCTAATAGTTCGCTTTGATTTCATAGTTTTTCAAGTTACAATAATTACAATTTCTAAAGATGGCTGCTTTTTGTAATAGCGAATATGCAGACATTTTGTTTATGTATGGAAGAGCCGATGGCAATGCAGCGGCTGCTCAACGATTATATCGTGATCGATTCCCCGCTAGACGTGTTCCTAATGTGCAAGTTTTTATTAATACCTATCGACGAATTAGTGAAACCGGTAACATTCATCACATAGTAGAACGTGGGCATGTTGAAAGATATTATCCTGAAGTGGAAGAACAAATACTTCAAGCTTTTGAAGCAGATCCTACAACCAGCATCAGAAAAGTAGCTGATGAATTGAATTTGTCTCTATGGAAAGTGTGGTCTGTTCTCAAGACTGAAGGAAAACATCCGTTCCACTATACCCCCGTTCAGGGCCTTGAAGAAGGCGATCCTGTACGACGAATGGCTTTTAGTCGATTTTTATTGAACGCTGATATGGAGGATGGGCTTTTCTTGAAAAGTATTCTGTGGTCAGACGAATCAAAATTTACTCGTGAAGGTATTACAAACTTTCATAACCTTCACTACTGGACTGATGCGGACGAGAACCCGCATATGAAAAAACAAGTTTCTTTCCAACACAAATTTAGTGTAAATGTATGGGCAGCTGTCATTGGTCGAACTTTTATTGGGCCTTATTATCTTCCAGATAATCTAAATGGAGACAACTATTTGGAATTTTTACGCATCGAGTTGCCCAATATCTTGGATGATGTGCCTCTGAATGTACGGGACAGGATAATATTCCAAAACGACGAATGTCCAGCTCATTTTCGATTAACAGTAAGGCAGTTTCTCGATCAAACGTTTCCTAATCGGTGGATAGGAAGAAATGGACCAATTCTGTGGCCTGCAAGGTCCCCAGACTTAACACCTCTGGACTTTCATGTGTGGGAACGCATGAAAGAACTTGTTTACGAGGTCGAAATAATCAACCGCGAGCAGCTTATTCAACGAATAAATGAATCAGCTGAAAGATTAAGGGTAGAGTTGCGATACGCTGTCACTACCACCGAAATAAGAAAGAGAGCTCGAAAGTGTATTCGGAATCAGGGTTGGCATTTTGAAAATGAATAATAATAACAACATATTCGAAGTTTCTCTTTATGATTTAATTTTAGATGTGAAATTAGATAGTAAATCTGACAATTGTTTTACCTAAATAATTGTAATTGTTTCCATTTTTTTCAACAAATTATTCCAAATAGTGATAATCGATCATAACCTGATATATCCCTGAGAAGGGTATAACATAAGGTAGTTTTTAAGCATATTTGAGATTTTTTTTATTGGGTGATTTCCGATAAAATGGCGTTTTAAGTTGAGCCTTAGTTCCACTGTATAGCATAAAATCATTTTCATTGGCGTGCGGTGTTTTTTTGTGGTTTTCAAAGAAGTTGTTGTTATTTTTTTTAGCTGATATACATATTAAATATTATAAAAAAAAATAGTTGCAAAAAATAAAATCAGTGACAGGGACAAAAATATTTTTTATTTGCCGAAATTACCTTAATAAATGGAAATACTAGAAAAGGCCTATATCTCGAAATCGGTACGACTTTGTATATAGACATATTTGGTCCAAATGACTCCAAATGACCTCCTCTTTCACCCCTTTAAAACTTTCTATCGATGTACCAAACACCCGGTATATATATATATATATATATATATATATATATATATATATATATATATATATATATATATATATGTGTGTTTTCATTCCGGGTGTACATCCGTTCACTACCGTCGTTCAACACCAACACACCACACCAGTCTCTATTCGGACGCGAGAAAGAAAGCTTCGAAAATGCCAAATGTAATTTTGGCGAAACGTCAGCTTGGTCACTTTATACACGTTGTATCTCAGTGGTTTTTCATTATGTCAAGATGCCAGTAGGGAAAGTTATTAGTCCAAAAAACATGGAGTAGGGCTGTTTTTTATGTGTTTATTTTTTAAATAAATAAAAAAGTAGGAAAAAAAAAGCGAATGGGGTTTAGGGTATTTATGAACTTTGAAGATGAATAACTCAAAAACGAAACGTGACATAACTTTTACAGATATTAATAACAAAATGGGTAAGATGACACCCCAACACCTGAATTCTTCGTTTATTTATCACTCAGTTGAATTACGTGTCATGCGGCTATTAAATATCAACAGAATATCTAACATATTAATTAGGTATTTTTGGTTAGATGTATTATAAATATATACTATATACTCAATCTTTTACGTATTCATAAGTTATATTTTGTAAAAAATCAAAAACCTACTTTTTGTGATTCTAATTTGAAAAAAATGATTCTGACTAAGAGCCACATCCTAGTTTATAGTTTCTCTGAATTGCAAATGGAGTATTAAATCTTCAGGGCATTATATTTGGACTGTTCGATAATATCTAGCAGTTATTAAAACAAAGCAAGACAAATATTTATCAAACTACTTGTATAATAATATCTTATTATTAGAATTGTATTATATTAAAAATAATAAGTAGAAAGTTGTACGTGGGGCAAACTAACAGGCGAATATCAGCAAGAGTGGAAGAGCCTAAACTCAGCATCAGAAACAAACAAGCAACCTCAGCTTTATTCCTACATCATCAGGAAAAAGAAATTTTGTTACTTATTTTCTTGGGCATACGTTAACTCATTGAGAAATAAAACTATAATTCACATCGGCTTTTCACTTATTATATTGAGCTTTCTCAAGAAAGATATTTATTTTCTACAATAAAAACATATAGTTAATACGTAAAATTTAAATTTAAACTGTATTACTGTCATGACTTTTCAACATTTTCTATACCAGATTTTTCTGTTTTCCCTCTTAATATTAATCTGTTTTATCTCCCAAAATTATATAAACTATACATTTAACTGACGTATCATTCCAGCTGAATATGACCACTGGTATTTTAGTAAATTAAATATTAAAAAAATTCACAATTTTGATACAAGTTGAAGTAATTATTGGAATTATTGGATAGAATTTTTAATTTACTTTACGTTTTGTATTTTCCTCTGATATCCTATATTGACTACTATAATTAAAATGCTTTTATGTAGCCTTGAATTGGGATATAATAATCTGTGGGTTTAGTATTAAACATTTTCTTAACTTATTAAATTCTGCTTAAATTTTAAAAATCCAGTTACTAGAATAATGTTTTCAACATAGAAATTTTGCATAAGATCAGCTATCAACCGATTATAGTTTAGTTACATTGTTTGTACGATCTGAAATGACCTGATTTTTGCAATTAATTAACTTTCATCAAACTGATTAAAGATCAGCTGTTTAAAAACTAAGATTTAGATACCAATTAACTGTTTAACTCTTCTAATATTTTTTTTGCTTTGCTAGCTTTAATCATTTGATTCTTTTGCATACCTAATTTTCTTTTGGAGAAAAGTGTTTTCCAATCCTATTTCCTTAAATGGTTGATGATTATATGCATATAAAAAGTATTAAATTTTAATACTTTCATTAATTTGTTAAAATGTTTAGATATAAATTATTCATCAGTAATATTTTTAAATAACAGTAAATATTAACATTTTGTCTGATTTTCATATTTAAAATTCAAAATCCTCTTTATTATTTTAAATCACATTTTCTTCTTATAAGACAAATTTAATTATTTTCATTTCACTTTATCATATATTGTAAATCTTGTTATTGCACACTTATATAACCTAATTAATTAACGTCTTGTAAAATTTATGTACGAATAAGAAAAACACCTGTAATAATTTTAGTCCGAGGGGTGAATAAATTGGTAGTAATGAAATATGTCGTTTCCATTTGTTTAATTTTGAATATATCTACAGTACGTTATCTAAACCTAATTTCTTTCAAAAGATTGGGGTATTTTAATACCTAAATTTGTCTATTTGTTTTACCTTATATAATTTATTTTTCCTTTACTTTCTTCGAGATCCTACAGCTCTGGCGCCCATAGCCAAATTATAAAATATTTAAAAAAAAACGAATTAGCCAGAGTATTATTAAAATTAAAAATTAAAACCTATCCGAATGCTCTAATTTAAAAATCAGCTGGCCGAGTTGAACTCACAAATTTATAATGGTTATTCTTGGTGAACTAAAGAGATGTATATATATATATATATATATATATATATATATATATATATATATATATATATATATATATATATATATATATATATATATATATAAATATTGATTCTTAGTCCTTCACGGATGGAAAAATACAATGTGTTTTCATTCCGGGTGTACATACGTTCACTACTGTCGTTCTGAAAAGAACAGTTTTGCTGACGTTTCGCCAAAATCTCATTTGGCATTTTCGAAGCTTTTTTTCTCGCGTCCGAATAGAGACTGAAGTGTTGGTGACTGCGACGCTTCCTTTTATACCCCCACCTGGGGCCGAAGGTTATATCTGCTCGGCCGTTGGTCGTTATTTATGTTTTCCGGATGGTGCTGTAGTCTTCCATGCTGTTGGTAGTTTTAATGATTCGTCCCTTTTATTCAAATCACCTTGTTTTTCAATTTCTATGGCTTCGCGGATTATTCTGGTCTTATAATGTTCTATATTGGCAATCTACATGGTTAAAGAAAAAAAAACGAATTTTATATATATACAGGGTGTAATTTAATTGATGGTTGAAAATGCAGGATATGATTTCTTAGTTTATTTAAGAAAGAAAAGTTCGTATGAACATACGTCCTAAACCTCTCAACTTTTGAGCTACAGGGTGTTAAAGTTTTAAGAAAAAATTCGTTTTCTTATCATAACTTTAATACTGTTCTCAGTATTTTCATAAAATTTGGCACGCATCTACTAAGCACCAATAGGAATTTTTTGATGTAGACGATATTTTGATAATTTTACCAGTGGCGTCCGTATGGAATGTAGACTAGAGATTTTGTTTTAAAAAAGTATGGTACGCCACTGTTTTTTCCGGAATTAAATAACATTTTTGAAATCCTCATTTATTTTGCGACAGATTTAATTTCTTAACTTTTTTTCGTCCGACGCACTGTTTTCGCGTAAAAAAATAAAAATTGTTTTCATGCATTTGTGGTATAACCGTTGATTGAAGGAAAAAGGAAGATGCGCAACCTTATGGGCGAATTCGTGGCACAAAAGGTGTCCGAGATATAGCTGGCGACATCGTCGGTGCTAGGAAAGGTGTCCGAGATTTGCTTGGCGCCGCGTGCTGCCAGTCGTTTACAGCGAAACAGCGGATAGATCGGATAATCGGCGGAGATCTACGAATCGCTTACCTGTAATGTTTACATCATAGTGGTTATTGTTTTTTTGCTCGTTTTCGAGTCAAATTCGTGAATTTTTAACTCTACGAAACTAGAGTTCGTTTCATTCTTGTGAAACTGTTAATTAAAGCAAGTATGTCTGCCAGAAAAATAGAGTGTGCGTATGTTGGATGCAACAATAAAAGAAAAAATAAAAATAATGTGGTGAGCTTTTTCAAATTCCTCGTGACGAGGCCCGACATTCTTTGTCAATGGGTACGAAACAGTGGCAATGTTGAATAAATAAACGTTTATGTGAAAATCATCGTTCTAAACACGATATGTATTCAAGTGGCGAAAGACAATTACTGAAAAATTGCTGTTTCTATATTTTGGAAAGGTAAGTGTTTTTTATTTTGTATCTTATTTTTGGAATGTCCTTGCTAAAATTAAATTAATATAAAGAATAAACTACGCAGGATCCTAATAATCTTACAAATGTTACCTCACAGGAATTTGATGTTTTTTTGAATCTCTGAGTATTGGAACTTTCTTCTCTTGATTAGTACTGTTTTTAAAATAAATTAGATGGGTCGTGAATTTATGGCGCCTGATAAATACATGTGCTTGTAGGTAACGGCCGTATACCACCAATAGTATAAAGAAATAACGGGGATTCTGCCAAAAAGTTTATAATACATTTTTTTTTCTAATAGCGAAGCTTTCGAAATAACTCATTTCTTCTTTAGGGCTCTATAATAACCTAATTATCAGAAGATTTAGGACTTTTTTACAATTAAAAAGTACTTACACTAATTAAAATGCAAAGACAATATTGAGAGAATTTTCAGAAAATATAAAATTGGATAGATTTTAACTACTAAAACTTTGACATCATTTGACAAGAAATAAACAACTTAAAACCAATTGTTTTTTTATTAAATAATACTGACAGAAATACGTTAAATATGTCAAATATATAATTTTATATTTTCTGAAAATTAAGTCTAATGTCTTTTCATTTTGGTTAGTGTAAGTACTTTTTAATTGTAAAAAGTCCTAAATTTTCTGATAATTATGTTATTATAGAGCCCTGAAGAAGAAATGAATTATTTTAAAAGCTTGGCTATTAGAAAATAAATGTACTATAGACTTTTTGGCCGAATCTCCGTTATTTCTTTATACTTCTACATCTATATATATATATATATATATATATATATATATATATATATATATATATATATATATATATATATATATTATAAACAAGTGCAATAGATGTTTAAAGGGGTTTGAAAGATTATAAAAATCAAAATAAATCGATATCGCCATATACATCCATCACCATTTTCAGACACACTGTATACACCATGGGCCTAAATTTAATTGATTTTAACATATTGAGGAAAATTTTCATTTTATAATTTTGACAACTTGTAAAACCCAAACGGTTTGACTTAGCGAAAGCCCGGAGCAAAACGGTTGGGATATTCCGATTTTATTTTTACTTCCCTCGTAAAAGGGAGATATTGAAATCGTGAAAAAATCACCCTCCGAGGTTTTTTCAGATCTTCAGGTTTCAAGGTCTCTAGATGCCGAAAAACATGTTTTGCCTGTTCGCGGCATAGCTAAAAAAGTACTTACCGGATTGAATTTATATTTTGAACAAAAGTTAAGGGTTATCTGAGGATGACATCGTAACATTTTGGTAAAAATCCAATATGGTAAAACCAAATGGTGGTCTACTGAAATGTTATAAAAAAATTTACTAAAAAATTACTTATCCAATTTATCTAAAATTGTATACAGAAATCAAGTAATATGTAGGAATCATCTAGTAAAATTTTAGTACGAATCCAAAATGGCGAAACAAAAAGGCGGTTTAATAAAATATTCTAAAATTCAGCCTGAAAAACTACTTAATGGACGGATTTCAAATTGTGTTTTATAACTAATAGTGGTATAGAGTAGAACTAGTAAAGCTGTGGTACTAATTCAAAATAGCGAAACACCATGGCGGCCAAATAAAATATTTATAATCGCGAAAACATCACAGTTTCAGATTTTACATATTTTAAGGTTTTAGCGTCCCTAGATTCCAAAAAGTATTTTATCAATTTCCTCGGTCCGTCTGTCGGTTTGCCTGTCTGTCTCTCAGTTCGCGGCATAGCTTAAAAACTACTCATTAGATTGACTTCAAATTTTAGTCAACAATTGATGATCACATGTGGGTGACCTGGTAATGTTTTGATAAAAGTCCGATATGCCGGAACAAGATGGCGATCTAGTGCAACGTTAAAAAAATTACTACTAAAAAACCAATTATCCGATTTCTTTAGATTTTGCCCAAAAATCATGGGAATGAACCCAGTAACATTTTGGTATGAATATAAGATAGAAAAACAAAATGACATTAATTTCAAATTTTATGCAAGCATTAACGTGACCTAGAGATAAACTGGTAAAGTTGTGTTACGAATTCAAGATGGCGAAACAAAATAGTGGCCAAATAATCTTTACTTCCCTCGTAAAAGGAAAGTATTGTCATCGTGAAAAAACACCCTACGAGATTTATTCAGATCTTTATGTTTCAGGGTACCAAGATGCCGAAAAATATGTTTTCTTAATTCTGTCGGTCTGTCTGTCGATCCGTATCTTCCCGGCATAGCTAAAAACTACTTACCCGATTGACTACAAATTATGGTTAAAAATTAAGGCACAGTTTAATTCTGTGATTAAGGGTCATATGGGAATGACCTGGTAATATTTTAGTAAAAATCCAATGTCAAAACAAAATGGCGGCCTAGTGAAATTATTACTAAAAACTACTTAACCAATTTATTTTAAATTTGGCACAGAAATCAAGAATTACGTAGAAATCAACTGGTAAAATTGTAGTACGAACTCAAAATGGCGGCTTAATAGAATATTTATAAATTTAGCTTAAAAGAAACTATTTAATGGACTGATTTCAAACTGTGTGCAATAACTAATTGGGGTATAATTCAATATTGGGGAACAAGATAGCGGCCAAATAAAATATTTATAATCGTGAAAAAATCACCCTCTCAGGTTTTAAGTATTTTCAGGTTTTAGCATCCCTAGATGCCAAAAATGTTTTTATTGCCATCGGTTCGTCTGTCTGGTTTAAGAGTCATATGGGGATGACCTAGAAATATTTAGGTAAAAATCAAATATGCCGAAACAAGATGATGGCCTTAAAAAACTTTAAAAAAGTATTATGTAAAAAACTAGTTATCCAATTTCCTCAGATGTTGCACCAAAAACATGTGTTACATAGGAATAAATTGGTAATATATTGGTATGAATATAAGATAGTAAAACAAAATACCGGCCTAGCAAAATATTTAAAAAATTAACCTGAAAGAACTAGTCATTAGATTAATTTCAAAATGTATACATGCATTAAATGTGATATAGAGATAAATTGGTAAAGTTGTGGAATTCAAGATGGCGGAACAAAATGGCGGCCAAATGTTTCTTTTTAAATGAACGCAAAAAAAAATTTATTCAACTGAATGTGATATAAGGATAAACTGGTTCAACATGACGTAACAAAATGGCGGTATGTATCAATGTAAAGAATAAAAAATGCATAGTCACGAAAATAAAGATTTGGAAAATAAACCACATAGAAAAATAAGAATTTTGTCGAATACATAGTTTTTTCAGTTTCCTTCCCCGACCGCGATGGTAAGTTTAATATTTACTATTTCAATTCAGTGAAATAATTCAAAACAACAAAACAATGTTTTGCTATTTAAAAAAAAAACGTGTTAGTGCTTTTTAATATTTGTTGTAAAATATATATATTTAAAACACTGAGCTAAAGTTTTCAGCAAGTTCGTGAGAGTGTTGTACTGCACCGATTTATAGGATTTTTTTTTAAATGATCGTCTGGTAACCGAGACCATTCACATCTGTTTTTTGTATTGTATACAGGGTGTTTCAAAAAAATCGGGTTACGGTTTGATCACGATTCTGCTCAAACTGCTTGAGGAAAAAACATGCATTTTGGTTGGTAGTAGAATGTAGAGGTTGGAGAAGAAGGAATTTTTCAAAACTCAGTTTCCAAACTGCCCCTTAAATATTACAATATTTTTTATTTAAAAAAACGGTTGGTTTTTCGGCAAAACTCTTAAGCTCGTGTATTTTATTTGGTTATTTAACATATTTTAAAGTTTCTTAAAAATGTATACAGAGTGTTTCAAAAAATTGGGCCACTGATTAATCACGATTCTGCTCAAAAATCAAATTTTAAGGGGATGAAATCGCCCCTTAAATAATACAATATTTTTTATTTAAAAACGGTTAATTTCTCAAAACAAAGCTTAATCAGGTATATTTGATTTTATTTTTTACATATTTTTTAAAAATGTATACACGGTGGTCCTCGGAAATCGGAAATAATTTATAAACAAAAATCTCTCAAGCGCCTCTTGACAAAAATTGAACGAAAATGCAAAAACATGGTTTCTAAAATTTAAAAAAATTAAGGCGATCTAAGTACCTACCTATTTATATCCCTTTCGTTAGCATTATACGCGAACTAAATGGCGTGACCTCGTTAGCATGTGTTTAATTCACGAAAGTAATTTAAGGAAAAAATGCCTTAAGCAGAAATTTGGACGTTTCGCATAATTATTTAAGTAATACCAGCAAAATGGCATTAACAAAAATATATACAGATATTTAAAAATCTACATATATAGCGTGCTCTAAAATTTAAAATTAAATAACTAAATATAACTTTTATGTTAATATGTAAAAAACACAGACAGATCGACGGAATTGAGAAAAGATGTTTTTCGTCATCCAAGGACCCTAAAACGTGAAGATCCGAAAAAATCTCGGAGAGTGATTTTTTCACAATTACAATACTTCCCTTTTACGAGGGAAGTAGAAAGAACACCAGTTGCGTAAATTGTATGTCTTCAATATTCATGGATAGTACTTATTTAGTAGTTAAATGTAAGATTATTTTAACATTTTTTCTAAATTTTATTTTTCTTTTTAAGGCAAAGGCTGCATATTTATTTACCTTTTGTTTTGATTATGTATTATTTTTTAAGAACATGTTTTGTTTGAAAATTTTGAAATAAAGTCATTTTATTTCAACTTTGCCATTACTTCTATCTATCTATGCCCTAAGTCATTGTAAAAAAAAATAAAAATTTTCTATGGACAATATTTTTCTTTAATTTTTCATTAAAAAAAGGGAAAATCGCTCACATTGTGTACAGGGTATCCCAATTTTAGGAGGGAGAAGCTATACGAGATATGGAAAAGTGTAAACTGCAAAAAAGTTGCCCAAATTTGAAATTGAGTATATTTATAGATATCCGAAAAAATAGATTTTAATTTTCTACCGAGTTTTTTAAAAAGATATTTTTAAATAAATGTCACATCATCACAGCTACCTTTTTCCCTCTATCAAAATACGTTATTAAGTTTACAATGCGACGATTAATCTCCGAACGATCATCATAAACTTTGCTTTTTAAATAGTCAAACATTTTGTGTTCTTCTTAATAAACAGTAATTTTAATTCTAAATCCAACAGCATATCACACCTAACATTTTTCCGATATTTCGGACTAAAAAACCATCATCAATGCTAGTTAATAATGATTGCCGAGAAAAGGAAAGCTCGCGTCGGGTAAAACATTCAATAACCTACGTCATCTTGAAGTGGGCAAAAATGTGGTAATGGAAATATAAAATGTATTTGTCTCTACCTCTTACCAGAATTAAAAATCCATTCTCATTGCCATTTATTTTCATCGACAATATGACGTGATTAGATTTTTGACCCGATGTTTCGTTCCTCATTATAAATTAGCACTGACGAAGGATTTTATTAGTCAGAAATATTGGGACATCCTGTAACTTTATTAGTTCAGAATAATGTAAAAAATAAATTTTGTCTTTAAAAAAGGTAAGTAACAATAATTTGTAAATTAAAATTTCGATTTAAACGTAGACCTAAAACAATCTGCTTTATTTTGTATTATTAAAGTAGCACAAGGATTTTTTCATATATTTACAGAAAAAATGTCTCAAGCAGAAATTTGGACGTTTCGCATAATTATTTAAGTAATAGCAGCAAAATGGCGTTAACAAAAATATATACTAATATTTAATAATCTGCATGTATAGCGCGCGTTAAAATTTATAATTAAATAACTAAATATAACTTTCATGTTGTAGTATGTAAAAAAATCGATAAATTCTTTTACCCGGAACTTCCCTCGTTATGAGTTCTTACTTTTATTAGGAAAAGTGAAGTGTGATCCAAGTTAGTTCAGTACAGAGTCACAGTATATATAGGTGTGTTACATATACTGTCTCTTCATTATTATTGGGGGCCATTTTGTTCCTATGGGATTCCTACCAATATTTTTACCATTTCCTTTCTAACTATGCCACACTTGACTTTTGGGCATAATTTAAAATAAATTCAATAAGTATCCCATTTTCACATTTAATTTTTCTGCAAAATTTAAAATCAAATGCTCAAGAGTTTTTACGCTGATTTTTTAAAAAATTTATTTGGCGGTTTTCTGTTTCGCCATCTTAAATTGAAACCCATATTATCATCTTTACCTACTTCGTTGGTCCGCAGATATTAAGTTTCAGAATGGTTTTCATTAACAATCCCCTTGTTGTTATATTAGAGTAGTGTATTATTTGGCGTTAGGATTCAGTAAAAAAAACAACGTTTCGCCAATTTATTATTGTATCCTCAGGACACATAGATTTTCTATCCTGCATGAAAGCCATATTAGCCTTTACCTACTCCATTGGTCCGCAGATATTTCCTAACCCAAAAAAATACACCACTCTAACATAACCACAAGAAGGTCGTTAATGAAAACCGTTTTGAAATTTAATATCTGGGAAATATCTGCAAACGGACGGAGTAGGTATAGACTGATAATAGGGGTATCATGCAGGATATAAAATGTTTGTGGCCTGAGGATGCAACAATAAAGTTGCGAAACGTCGACAATTTAAAAAAGACATTTGCTTATATACTGGGCTCTAACCCCAAATAATACACCACTCTAACATGAAAATAAGAGGATCGTTAACGAAGACCATTTAGAAACTTTATATAGGAAATATCTGCGGTCCAAGGTAGTAGGTAAATACTGAAAATATGGGTTTCACGCAGGATATAGAATCTATATGTGTCCTGAGGATGCAACAATAAAGTTTCAAAACGTCGACATATTAGAAAAGGCTTTTATTTTACTGGATTCTAACTCCAAATAATACACCACTGTAAAATAACAACATGAGAATCGTTGCCCAGCAACTTAATATCTGGGAAATATCTGCGAACAAACGGAATACGTAAAGACTGATAATATGGGTTTCATACTGGATATAGAATCTACATATGCATCCTGAAGATGCAAAACATACAGTTGCGAAACGTCGACTGTTTCAAAATAGACTTTTTTTTACTAGATCCTAACCCCAAATAATACACCATTTTAATATAAAAACAAGAGGATTGATAACGAAAACCATTTAGAAACTTAATATCTGGGAAATATATGCGGAATAACGGAGTAAAATTTCTGATAATATGGGTTTCATGCCCGATATTAGATCTATATATGTATCCTGAGGATGCAACAATTAAATTGCGAAACATTGACAATTTATAAAAAACTTGTTTTTTTAACTGAATCTTAACCAGAAATGATACACCACTCTAACAAAATTTTTTTAACATTGTTCTGCCATATTGGATTTTTATCATAATATTATCAGGCCATCCTCATATGAACCTTAATTTTTTATCAAAATTTGAACTCAATCGGGTAAGTAGTATTTAATCTATGTCGCGAACTGACACACAGATCGACAGACGAACCGACGGAATTGATAAAACATGTTTTTTGACATCTAGAGACGCTAAAACGTGAAGATATGTAAACCCTGAGACGGTGATCTTCTCCATGATTACATAAAATTTATTTGGCCGCAATTTTGTTTCGCCATCTTGAATTTGTAACAAAATTTTACTAGTTGCGCCCTATACCCCAATTAGTTATAGCACACAACTTGAAATCAATCCATTAAGTAGTTTTTTTCTGGCTGCAGTTTTAAATAATTTATTATACCGCCCTATTGTTTCGCCATCTTGGATTCGTATCAAAATTTTATCAGTTGATTCCAACATAATACTTGATCTTTATACAAAATTTGAAATAAATTGAATAAGCAGTTTTTTCAAAATCGTTTTTTTACCATTTCACTAGGCCGCAATTTTGGATTTTTACCAAAATATTCTCAAGTCCCAATATGACCCTTAATTTTTCACCAAAATTTGAAGCAAATCGGGTAAATAGTCTTTAAGCTATGCCGCGAACTGACAGGCAGAACATCAGAATTGATAAAACATATTTTTTGGCATCTAGCGACGCTAAAACGTAAAGATATGCATAACCTGAGAGGTTGGTTTTTTCAAACATTTTGAATTAATACCACTATTTTACTAGTTGATCCCTATACCACAATTAGTTATGGCACACAATTTGAAATCAAACCATTAAGTAGTTTTTTCAGGCTGAATTTTTAAATATTTTATTATGCAGGCATTTTGTTCCGCCATCTTGGATTTCTACCAAAATGTTACCACTTGTTTTCAACATAATACTTGATGTTTTTGCAAAATTTGAAATAAATTGGTTGAGTAGTTTTTTAATATTAATTTCTTTAATACTTCACTACGCCACCATTTTGTTTCGCCATATTGGATTTACCAAAATATTACCAGGTCGTCCCCATATGACCTTTCATTTTTGACAGACAGACAGACCGATGGAATTGAGAAAACATGTTTTTCGTCATCTAGGGACCCTAAAACGTGAAGATCCGAAAAAATCTCGGAGAGAGAGGGAAGTAAAAAGAACACCAGTTGCGTAAATTGTATGTATTCAATATTTATGGAGAGTACCTATTTAGTAGTTAAATGTAAGTTTATTTTCACATTTTGTCTAAATTTTCATTATCTTTTTAATGCAAACATTGCATATTTATTTACCTATTGTTTTAAGTATGTATTATTTCTAAATTACGTTTTGTTTGAAAATTTTGAAATATAGTCATTGTAAAAAAAATTAAAATCTTTTACGAACAATATTTTTCTTTAATTTTTAATTAAAAAAAACGTATAGAAAATCGCTCACATGGTGTACAGGGTATTCCAATTTCTAGGTTGACCATTGGGAAAAGCTATACGAGATATAGAAAAGTTTAAATTGTTGCAAAGAATTTTGAAGAAATATTTGAAAATCGTTTTATTCATTACCAAGTTTTTTTAAAAAAATATTTTCAGATAAATGTCATCATCACACCCACCATATTCCCTCTACCAAAATATGTTATTTAATTTTACGACTTTAAGTTTACGATTCGACGATTCATCCCCGAACGTTCATCATAAACTTTGCTTTTTAAATAGTCAAAAATTTTATGTTCTTCTTAATAAACAGTAACATTAATTCTAAATCCAACAGCGTATCACACTTAACAATTTTCCAATATTTCGGACTAAAAAAACATCATCAATGCTAGTTAATAAAAATTGCCGAGAAACGGAAAGCCCGCGTCAAGTCAAAAATTCATTTATTTACGTTAACTTGAAGCCAAAAATGTGGTAATGGAAACGTAAAATTTATTTTTCTCTACCTCTTTTATTAGAATTAAAAAAGAAGTACCTAATTCAAAAATATTCCACTTTTTTGTTTACTCCGGAAGTTATTTAAAAATTCATTCTCATTGCTATTTTTTTTCTCGACAATATGACGTGATTAGATTTTTGACTCGAAGTTTCGGTCCTCATCATAAATTAACACTGATGAGGGGTTTTATTTTTCAGAAATATTGGAAAAAACGTTCAATTTTGGGACACCCTGTACATTTACTAGTAAATTAATTTGTAATTAAAGTTTAGATTTAATCGTATATCTAAAATAATCTCCTTTATTTTGTAATCATAAAATAACACAAAGTTTTTTCTTATTGTTAAGACCTATAATTGCTACGGCTAAAGCGATAGAATTTTTGTTGGATTAAATAATAGCGTTGGGTGATCAATAAACCATAATAATATTGGGCGGCACACCGTCTTCCACGAATCTCATCGTTTCCCGATCAACGCTGCAGTCGGCGGTCATCACAGCGATAACCGAACGACTGCGAATTGGTGTTTTATGCGTTTGCCGTACAGCGGCTCCACCGTACAGCAGCTGAAACGTAAGTGGAATGAAATCAGCACTGCCACGAATTGGCTCATAAGGTTGCGCATCTTCCTTTTTCCTTCAATCAACGGTATAACGAAATTATTTTAAACTAGTAGTCTGGTGCCCTATTTTGTTTCTAAAATAATGATATTTGATCAATTACGATGCGGTCTTATTTTGACAAGTATTCATAAAAGTTGCAGTTTTTTACATTGTGAAAATTTCTTTAATCAATAATAAAAAGAAACTAAGTAATCTATGTTAAGATTTACAAATTCTCAGTATTATTTTGTATATTGAGTCGAAAACGATTTTTTCATTACCATTAGATTTTAGAGATTTTCCCATGCATGAAAATTGTTTTTATTCTTTTACGCCAAAACAGTTCGTCGGACGAGAAAACGTCAAGAATTTAAATTTGTTGCATAATAAATGAGGATTTTAAAAAATTATTATATATATATATATATATATATATATATATATATATATTATTATTATTATTAACCAATTAAAATGTAAAACAACCCTTAGAATTAATAAAATTAACAAAATCTCCCTGATATTCACAAACAGTTTAAATGATATTGGTATCACAGTTAAGAAATAGTTTACAGAATAGTATATGATTATCAAAGATCCGAAAAATCTGCAGCCACAAATTCCTTTAAACAATATGGAGCCAATTTTATAAGGAATGTTTTTACACTTGTTTTAATTTCAGATAGCGGCAATTTTCTAGTCCTTCGCGACAGTCTATTAAACAGGTTTACTGCCATAAACTCTGGTCTACTTTGCTCCTTCTAAGTCCGCAAAAAATGGAACTAATATTATCCCCACTCCTTGTTGGGTAAGCATGCAGCTCACCCTGAAGGGTGAATCGTTCCTCATTCTTTTTAACAGACAACACACTCTCCAGGATAACTGCAGCAGGCAAATTAGGGATTCCGAGCCCAAAAAAATCCGCCCTGGAGTCCTCGCGAAAAGACAGTCCTGCCAGTATCCCCACAGCCCTCCTCTGAAGCCCAAAGACCCTATCAGCGCCAGGTGCACTACCCCATGTTAAATGCCATGTCATGACTGAGTGAAATATAGCCCAATACGCAGACAGCAAGACCTCCCCAGAGACAGAACCCAAAAGTCCTCTGAGTAGAATATTTTTGCTAGATTTTCAACATGAGCTGACCATTGAAGTTTAGGGTCCAGATGTAGGCCTAGAAATTTAACTATTTCTTGATCTTGTTCGCCCAAATCTCTAAGTCCAAATACCATTTTCTGAGTTTTATTAGAATTTAACATGAGCCTCTTGGCCTGAAACCATTGCTCAGCCCTCAACTGTGCCCCCAACATAATCTGTCCCCAACCTGGGAAGTTCCACAGTCTGCAGAGAAATAGTGAAATAGTCATCAGCATAGAGGGTGAATCTAGAAAAAATGTCATAAATTGCTAGGTCATTGATGTAGATTAGAAAAAGGATGGGGCCCAGAAGTGAGCCTTGTGGCACTCCTATCCCCACTTCTCTATCCGACGACACCATCCCCGCATCTTGCACTGTCTGCTTGCGGTTTCTAAGATGACTCAATAAGCTGAATGCTAGAGTCCCGAAAGGTATACTTTCCCAACCTTTTGCAACAGAATCAAATAACACAGTCGAAAGCCTTACTCAAATCAAAAGACAATGAACCAACATACTCCCGGTTCTCGAAAGAGTCGAAGATAGTTGAAAGCAGATTTAGGATTGCAAGGACAAGGACTGTGCTTTTGCCTTTCCGAAACCCAAATTGTATCAAATGTAATCTTCTGTATTACCCTTTTTAAATATGGGAACAACAACTGCAATCTTCAATACATCCGGAAAAATATTTACTTTAAAGGATTGGTTTATTAATTTAGTCAGAGAAAATATTATCAAAACTTTAATTGATTTTATTTATTGAACATTTAGGCCATATATATCAGAGCTCTTTCTTTGTTTAGTTGGTTAATAGAGGCTCTAACTTCATTCACAACTCAGAGAAATTTCCGTAAAATGAAAGCTGACATTTGATGGTAAGTAATATTATTAAGTGGAGAGATACCAGTATTTGGCAAATTTTTAACAATGTCTTCAGCAATATTTGTAAAAAAGGTATTAAATTGGTCTCGAGTTATAGGTATAGCTTTTTTTTTTGGCTCTGTTTTCTCTTATTGTTTATAATATTCCACATGGCCTTTGATGGATTCTAAGAGGTTTGAATTCATCACTTTTGATTGAATAATTTGTTGTTTATAGAAGTTTCTATACTCATTAAAAAGCTGTTTGTTTCCGGGAGTGCTAAACTGTCTACCCAAACCACCCAGAAAATGCACTGTGTCTCTCAGCTGTCGAAGATCCTCTGTAAATCAACCAACTGGAGCAGGAGAATTACATGTTTTGTTAGTCTTGTCAATGTTCTGAAATGATTCTGATTAACAGAAATACAAGACTGGTCAATAAAGTGCCACTCCCTGGACTCAACCATCTCATAAAACTCAAAAAGACCGTGCTCTGTAATAGGTCTGAACACAGATTTTTTTTTTACTGGGGAATTTATTGCAGAATCCTCTAATTCAAAGCTCACAACCTGAGCTGAATGATCCTATATATTGGGATTCAAAGTCTTTATCTGGGATATCTTGAAATTTACACACATTTTCCAGGCAGATCTGGCCTTTTGTTCCTGAAGTTATTTATTTTTTCAAGCCAAAGCTGTCAAGAAAGTCTTCCAAAACACATGCTTCTTTTTGACTAGTTTCAAATAGAACATTGAAATCACCCGCAAGGAAAATTTTGACACAAATATTAACTTTTTGCATAGCAGACTCTAAAATTTGTAAAAATGTGTCAAAACAGCCATTCGGAGTTCTATAAATACACAAAGCATATAAATTATAACGCTTACTAAAAACACAGCTCATTTATACAGACTTTTCTTCATGTCACAGGGTACACTCCAGGTTGACGTCTTTCCGGAAAATATCCGCTATTTCACTGAACACTTAACAATTTAATGAAAATATTTTTATTTCTGACTGCTTCAATATATTCATTTGTTTCACACTCAAAGTCTCCTGCTATCTTGAATGCACTAAAGGCAAATGGCCTCCGCAGGCATAGCCAATTCAACACACACAATGTTGTTTATTTACATAAAAATAAAATATTTGTATAAAGTATTAAATATTGTAAGAAAGAAAAAAGGTTCATTTTAAGTGTATTAAAAACAAAAATGGCGGCCATAAGAAAAACAAAGTTGATGATAGTCCTGATGGAATTATTCCGCAATGATGCAGGCAAGTCTAGATACCCTCCTTCCGCATTTGGAAAGGGGTGCTTCCATGGGAGACAGCCAAGTTGAGGCCGTGGTGCGAGGCGGCTGCCCTCAATGTAGTTGCATTTCGCCACGCCTCTGGTGTTTGGTAATGAGAAAATTACAATCTGAGAGCTTTTATGCGCAGGCGTACGCAGACGACGGGCTTGATATGTTGACAGGAAAGTTCGTAACAACTGTCTGTGAACGAATGCAAGTGGCGTGAAGGATAATTGAACAATGATGCACCAAGTCGGGACTCTCAATCAATACAGATAATAAAATACTACTACTACTACTACTACTACTACTCATACTTTTCACCACGAGAAGGAATTTAGTAGGATTTAGATTACCAACCCTGTACCAAAGATCTCTGCCTCTGAAGTAAAAGGTCAAATACCTCGTATAGTAGACTGACTTGGAAATCACTTGTTGAACAGGTAACCAATAAATCCATGCCAATAATGTGGCAACTATGCCGCGTGGTGGGTCGGAAGTGGGGTTTATCCCCACAGGTTCCCCACTGACTCTATACTGCGGTTGTGCAACCGAGAATCACTTACGGATCCGTGGTCTGGTGTCCGGTGGTGGAAAAGGTTACATATTGCCAAAAACTAGCCGGACTTCAAAGACTGTCCTGCTTAGAGATAACTGAAGCAATGAGGACTACACCAGACGCCGCACTTAACGTTCTCTTGGGCTTCCCAGAGCTTCCAATATGGATGAAAAAGGACGCTATAGCCTCGTGGAAAAGGATGGATAGATGCGGAATTTGGTAAAAAATTCAACACGAACGGGCCACATGAAAATTGACTCCATAATGCGCGAGGAGATCTCCATCGGTCCACGAGGGCGATTCTTTTAGACAGTCGCCCTAGGCTCACTAGGCCTTTTAAAATAGAAATTCAAACAAGGGATCAATGCAAGGAGAATAGGGCTCTCCATCAAGCTGACGTTCAATCGTGGTATACAGACGGCTCGTGTAAGTGAATCAAAAAGATCAGCTACTTCTCTATTTGACATTGCATCTTGATAAAATAAGATAATTTCATTGTAAGAATAGCATTTTCTTTGATAAAGTCAAACACTTTAATAACAATAACAACTTTATAGAATTATCGTTTTACAACACCGCGTCAAAACGAAGTTTTTAATTTATCAATGCTTAACGTTTTTGTTTTTATCCATGGTTAAAGAAAATGTCTTGACATTGTTGCAAATGTTATTTATTTTTCAACTTTTGTTTGAGTATAATATTTATATTAAATGGTTTTAATAGTGAATAATTGACTTCAATTAATCATTTAAAAACAATACGTTAGTTTTTGACAAAATAAAATGAATAATTTCAATTGGCGTTCTCAATTTAAGAAACTAAATAAACTTTGAGCCATGTATGTCAGCATATAGATCCTCATAATAAAATAAAAAAAATATTTCTAAGATAAATGTATTTCTATTATTACAGACATTCTGTATTGGTTAAGTACTGCAACTTTTTTATGAATTCTAAAGAATAATAAAATAATTTTTAGCTGAGATTTCGTCTAAAAATTTACATATCGACATCTAACTAGAAACAACTTTTTCATATAATTTTTTTCAATATAATGATAAAAAGCCCCAAATTTGACAATTTTCAAAAAATAATGTAAAATTTCACCTATATCGAATATCACGGGACAATTTTCTTTCATTTATTTTTTGTCTATGCAAACAGAGACAATCGACGTACTTACATTTATTATAAACCATTCCATTAAAAAAAACCCTTATAAAAGGGAAGTATTGCAATTTCAGATCTTTACGTTTCGGGGTCCCTAATGCCGAAAACCATGTTTTCTCAATTCCGTCGGTCTGTCTGTCTGTCTGTTGAACTGTCTGTTCGCGACATAGCTCAAAAACTACTTACACGATTCACTTCAAATTCTGGTAAAAAGTTAAGGGTCATATGTGGATGGCCTGGTAACATTTTGGTGAAAATCCAATATGCCAAAACAAAATAAAGGCCTAGTGAAATGTTCAAAAATTGTTACTAAAAAACAACTTATCTAATTTATCTCAAATTTTGCGTCAAGTAGTTTGCAGAAATCAATTGGTAAAATTTTGGTATGAATCCAAATTCAGCTTGGAAAAAACTACTTAAACTAATTCTGGTATAGAGACGAACTAGTAAAAATGTGGTAATAATTTAAGATGGCGAAACAAAATGGCGGCCAAATAAAATATTTGTAATCAGAAAAAAATCGCCTCTCAGGTTTTTTACTTATCTTCAGGTTTTAGCGTCTCTAGATGCCAAAAAATATGTTTTATCAATTCCGTCGGTCAGTCTGTCGGTTTGTCTGTCTGTCCGTGCGCGGCATAGCTTAAAAACTACTCATCAGATCAAAATTTTAGTCAAAAATTAAGGGTCATATGGGGATGATCTCGTAATATTTTGGAAAAAATATAATATGCCGGAGCAAAATTGCAGCCTAGTGAAACGTTAAAAAAAATATTAGTAAAAAGATTATCCAATTTTCTAAAGTTTTGCACTAAAATCAAGTGTTACGCAGGAATGAACTGGTAATATTTTGGTATGAATCCAAGATGACAAAAATAGTTAAAAATGGATGAAAAAAATAGTTAAAAAATCAGACTGAAAAATTATTTATTAGATTAATTGTAAATTTTGTTCAAGCATTAAGTGTGATATAGAGATAAACTATGGCGGATCAAAATGGCGACCATGGAAAATGTTTAAAAAATCAAAGTAGAAATATTTCTTATTTAATTGTCTTCAAATTTTCCACAAAAATTAAATGTGACATAGAAATAAATTGGAACGAATTCAACATGACGGTCTTACAAAAATTAGTATCACAACTACTTATTCAATTTATTTTAAATTATTTCCAAAAATGAAGTGTTGGGTAGATAGAGCTTGATAAAATATTGGTGGAACAAAATGGTGCCCAATTAAAATATTTGGAAAAACAGTATATGTATATGTAAGAAAAGATTCACAATGAAAGGAAGTATCGGAAATTTGTCGATTTTCTTTCGTGTATGTCAAGACATATTGGTTTATGTCTTAAAACAAAAACATCGAAAAGAGAGTTTCTACCTCTAAAATTCAACCAAATTGGCTAAAAATTTAGGAGCGTTTTGTGGGCTGTTTACTCAAGAAGACCGTAAATATAAAACTTAACTTTTATCTTAGCAGACTAAAATTTATAATAATGTAGCCTTGGATAGTGATGTCACGAGACGAGACGAGGTTAAGTCCCTATGTCGTCTTGACATTGGCTAATTTAGTCTTGTCTCGATCTCGAAATGTTGGACAAGATAAGATCAGGGTATTCTAGCTACAAAACCTAGTAAATTTATAATTAACGGGAAAATACCCAATTTACGAAATAATAGCATACAGGATGTCACAAATAGTAACAAAGTTCATGTTTATTTTTTTAATTTCCAACAGTTATTTTTTGTTTATTTAGCAAATCCTGACATTTTATCTAAACTATAAAATTCTTATTTTTAATTTTTTTAAAAAAATGTGTTAAATAAAGCTTGTAGACTTGGGAATACAAATAAAAACTCTATACATGATTTAGTTTAAAAAATTAGATTTATTGTGTTTTTTATCAATATAAAAAATCATTTAGATGCGTAAACCAATATTTAAATTTAAATTCATCACGAAATACAAGAAAGACAGGTCATTTTCTAAAAAACACTAAGGTATTAAAAACAATCCTAAAGTCAATTTTTGCAATGCAACGTTTTGATAAAACTAAGCTGGTAACTCTCGGGTCATCAGCCATTTTTGCCCCCTCTAAATACGCCAGTCGGGTGGGTGGAGCATCCTTTACGGTTTCTCACTACTGAACGGTACTTTTTTTAATGAACCTTGCAGAATATATGCAGATCAGCAGTTTTTTAAATGAAATACACTGTATTGTATATTTGAATTCTCCAATAAAATTTCGATTAAAATTCATTTTTTATATTAAATTTGTTAAGGGTATATACCTAATGACGGCATAACTACACTACACAAAGTACCGAACTTTGTCAAACTTGCAACTACTTACTATTTCGATCTAATTAATAAATAAGTTATACTAATTGCAGACATTTTTATTATCTAATTTATGTTTTGAGAATTTATTTGTTCCTTTAAAATATTTTTTTTTCAATATTTTCCCCTTTAAATTAATCACTCTTTTTAATATGCTTTTTAATCGTTGTGCATTTTTTATTGACAAAAAGTGAAAAAAACTATAGTTTTCCAAATGTTAGTTGAAACGTACTTGTTAACTCTTTTAGATCGTATTAGATATACTATATCTTCTGAATTCTGTAAAGAGTATTTTTCGTTTTTTTTATAATTTTAGAAAATGTGATTTTAAAATTCTAAACATTTTTTAACTGATTTTTTTAACATTGCATAATCAACACTTCCACTGAAAATGTTGTCCTTGACAAAATGGTATTTTTTAATTTTCTAGTCCCACATTTCGAACTCAATCATTTAATCACATGCATTTAAATATGATTCTGAACGTTTTATAGCATTTTTCAGTCTTCCAAACCACTGATTTAACAGATTTGTATAAACCAAACCAATAATTTAATAGATTTGTATAAAAGGCAATGAGCTAAAAACTGAAGATACCAATACATTATCGCATAACGTACAAATTTGTTCAAAATTTAGAGGCGATAAAACCAGGTATGTATTTAAAAAAATAGGTTGCTGATTATTCCAATAATATACAGGGTTTTATAATAAAACGTATATTTTTACATTCGCAGTTTCTTGGGCCAGACTGTATATAGCAGAATATGTTTGTATTACTTTGTATATGTTACACCTTTCACATATAGTACCAGTTTTTGTGCAACTTCATAACGAAGAATAAATTGCAATTTATCGTGTCGTACTTCTCTATAAATAAACTTTAAATTTATGTTTTTTTTTGGATTAACCGGTATATTAAAAATTACTATTAGAAAAGATATAATTAGGTATGTAGTTAGATATAATTTTCGTTAAAATATGCTTTTAATTGATATTTTTTTAAAATTAAATTCTGCGTTAAAAGAATTCGGTTTAACAAGATAATCAAAACTGCTCAATATATGTTTAATATTGGCATTTAATTAAAAAACAGTTCCGAACTTTAAAATCGCGTTTTTTTAAATTTTAAAGAAAAAGGTGTAATATGATCTTATAATGTTAATTAGTACGTCCCTGAAATAAAGCAGTCCTTTTAAATACTAACTTTTAATAAAATTCAGAGAACAATAATTTTACTCAATATTATTGAATTTGTCTATAAAAAGTGATTAATTTAGAGGAAAAAATGGAAAAAATAAATCCGATATTAAAGATTTCTGCATTTAGTTATATTCGCTATAACTCATTTATTAAGTATATAGAAGTAGCAAATAGTCGAAAGACACGTTTAAAATCAAAATAATTTCAGATTTACAAATTCTAGCTATTGACAAACTTCGTTTAAAAAATACTGCTTTTGTTCTCTCTCTCTCTCGTATATTTCATAAAAGACTTAGATTCCATAAAAAAAAACATAAGCTTACAAAATGTAAAAAACCCTTTGCAAGCAAACTATTTAAATTACAGTTAAATTTTAAGAAATTGCAATTTCAGTTGCAATAAAGGGTTCTGTATTCCTAAATGCAATTGTTTTTAGTAATTTCCGTGTTTTTTAGTGTAGTTATGCCGTCAGTATGCACAGACAACTCTTAACGAATTTAATTTTGCGTGGTATGGCGTAGATCTTTGATTTTTGAAGGGGCTTAAAAACGTAAAAATTCATATTTTGAGAACGCAAACCCGATAATAGTCAAATTGAAAAGAGAAATAATTGGGGTAAATGTTCAAACATTGAAAAATAGTGAGTCATTGGCGTAGATACTTATTTTTTTTTATTATACATATTTAAAATAAAATTGAGATAATATTTCGGAAAACGGCGAAACACGTCAATTTTATTTCATTTTTTGGATACAAATAATATTTATCCATTATACAGTGTAGCCCACAATGGATGAGGCAGCTCCCTGCAATAAAAAATCCAAAATGGCACTATTTGATAATATTTCTTGACATTTTGGCAGGTTTTCAGTATACAGTTAAACCAATTTTTTCTTTAGAAATTCTGCTTTGAGAACTGTGATATTTTCCTAAGATAGGAGGTTTGGGTAATAAATAGCCAACATTTTGTTTTTGCAGCAGTGATTTTTATAATTTTTTTACTGAATCTTTTTTAAACTTCAAAATATCGATTTAGGAGTGTCGGTAATAATATAACTTTTATACCGCGTAATTTATACAAAAAAAATTGATACTACAAAAAACTTGTTTTTTCTCGTGACTTTTGAATTGCTTAAATTTTTTAATTACTGGTGGTTCCTATATTAAGCGGGCAGTGGCGTTTAATTAAGGTTTTTTTTTTTCGAAATTCCGTTGAAACAAAGTTCAGGTCGCTATAGTTAGTTTTTCGAGGTAAGGCATTTTTTTCGGATTTCTATTTAGAAATTTCAGATAATTTCATTAACGGGCAATATAGGAGTACGGCATGTCGCTTCAAAAAATAAAAAAGGGGCAGAAAATAGGGTAACTTGAAGGCATTTTGCATACTCGAAACCCTAAAGTGGTCACACTTTATCAAGGTTAGAAAAGAGTTCGATGGGGAATATTAAAGGAGATTCAAAATCAATAAACCTCAGATGCCGAGAATGCCGAAATTCAAAAAAGCTAAAAATCTGTTTATGTCCTTATAATTTTCATACATTTTGCTTTTTTTTTTTCGAGAATATCAGTGAGTTGTGGGAGTTGTTTATGAGGCCACAAAGTTCCTTTGAGGGAATAAAAAACAACGTTGCCAGACTTGCTCTCTTGATTATACAGCCCAAAGTTTAGAAATAAATTTGCAAATTTTTCTTCATATATTCTATTTGGTCCTGTAGCATCAGATCGGTTAATTAGGTAAATACACAAAAAAACTTCTTTAGAGACTGGTGTAAAATCCAGCTTTATCAGTGCTAAGAAGGAATTTTGAGAAATTTTTGAATTGTAGCGTGCACGATTTCTGTTTGCCATTCTTTGACCCTTCGTAAAGTTTTATCGGTACCTCCTGGGATAAAAACTATTCAATATATCAAGAACTCAATTAGGTAAAATCTAGTTTTGAATAAAAACGCATTCATTTTGTATTTGTAATTAAATTTGCCACTTTTCCAAGTTGCCCTGGCTTGCCAGCTGTAGCTTTGATTGACATGTCATAATAAGTTTGTTAATCTATCTATCTTAAATGCTTTAAGGAACGGTGAAAATGGATATACATCCCGAAAAGTATATAAATATTAGTAGTCCTGTCCAAAGAAAGTTAAAGCAAATATTTTGTATATTATAATACAAAATAATAAATACATAGATGCTGTAGAAATATGTTTGTACATTCATGTTTTAATTATTAAGGGATTTCTCCATTTTAGGTAATAGTGAGCAATTTTTACTTCTTTCAGCAAGCTTAGTAACGGCTGGTAAAATAGATGCGGAATATTTTTTGCTTTATACCTATGCGGTATTTGGTATTTAAGGTGCCGCTGACTAGTATATTTTATCGTGTTGTGTTGTGTCCCAGGGCTACCTGAAAATAAAAAAAATATTCTAGAAAAAAGTCAAATTTGTTCTATCATTTTATATATATAAACATTTTTTCCTCTATACAAGGTAGCTTGATGAAACTGCCCCCTAAAAACGAAAAATATTGTATTTTAAAGGCTTTTATCCTTTTCAACAAACGAGAAACACGTTCAATTTATTCTATTTTTTTTATCCATAATATTTTTTTCTACTATAGAGTAGTAGAGGTACCAAGAGGCCCCAAAAACGAAAGTATTTATTATTCTAAAGGGGTAAGATAAAAAAAAAACAATAAAATATGTCAAACTTCTTTTATTTCTTTCTACATTAAATATTTTCTACACTATACAGGGTTGATCTTGCGAATACATGAATCCCCAAACATACAAATATTTTTTATATCCATAAGGCTTAGCTCTTTTAAAATACGGTAAAAGAGGACAACTTTTTTTTACATAAATTTGCATTTTTTTGTATATAGGGTCATTTTAAGGAGGTGAAATAGCTCCCTAAAAACAAAATTAAAATTTTAGTTTTTCTTATAAGAGGTGGCAAACGCCAAATCTGTTTTATATTTTGTACATACAATTTTTTTCGACTACACACGATTATTCTAGGAAGTTAGAGCAGTTTTTTAAAAGTGAAAATATTTTTTTTTATTTCAGAAACTATTAATATTTTTAAAAATACCAGTATTCTATTATATATTTTTTGCATATTAGTGTATCTTTAGTGATTTAAAAAAATATTTAATATCTAAGAGCTTACAAAATGCTTTTACTCTAATTTTTAAATGGCTTAAAATATTGATTTTGGGAGTTTCGATAACAGATCGAATCATTGACGTTTCCGATAAAAATATTTGACAGTTTGTTGTCCAAGCTAATCTTTAGTCCAACATGTTGCATTGAGGCACTTGCGCACGATGTGTAAATGTGCATTGTAGTGGCTCTGCATTTGTATAATATGGTCTTCTGGTAAAAATAATTCGAGATTTTTTCAGCCTTTCTGTTATTACCACTTTTACTTCCAACAGTTGCCAAGTGAGTTTCATGTTAATTGATAGGTTCATGATATTTACTGATTTTATCTCTTTCCGTCTTCTGCAAATTAGTACTGAATGGGAATCCTATAATCGGGTTCTCTTTTATTATTATTTTTTCCACCTTATTGTCTCACAGTATTCCTGTGGTTGTATTTTATGCTGACGGGATTATACCAAGTCAGTACAACAAAAAAGGAAAAGGAAAAAAACTATTGTGTATTAAGAAATGATCTAACGATGCTACATGTTTTCAAATTGACCGATTTCTGAATGCTCCTGTGAATATCTGTATTAAGTCCTAATTGGGCCAAATACGATGTAAACGTTCTTGAGGTGAGGCCTTTTACTGATATAACGAGAAGAACGATTTTGTGTTTTCACAGCCTTTTTATTTCCATTGCCAAGTCGGTATATTTGTACTGTATTTCGCTTGGATGTTCGCGTCGTTGGAGACAGCCATCTCAAATAAATAAGTGATCTTTTATTTTTTGGATTGAAGAGTGATATATCTATCTGTTTTATCTGTGTGGATGTCAGTGTCTTAGTAGAGCTTGTAGTCTTCGTTTTTAAGCATGGATGTTGGTGGGTGTTTGTTCTCCGTTAGTTTGTTTGTTGTGGCTAATGCTTGATGAACGACCTTCGCTGCTGAGTTATGTCTCGCGGTGTATTCAGTTCCGGCCACTGTTTTACATCCACTAGTTATGTGATAGATCGTTTCTCTCTGCTTGTGACATCTCCTAGGAATACGTAAGAATAGGTATGGCAAAGTTGTTAATAGCTTTCGTTGGATTTCTGGAGTTCAGTTTTTTTTTTTAGTAGTTTTTTGAGTCTGGTTTTAAATTCCGTCTTGAGCTCTAATTTGATATGAGTGTGGCTAATTTTGGTGCTTTGATGGAAGCTTAAGTATCTGTATGTTTTTTCTTTGAGCATGTTATCTATGGTTTCATTGTTGATTGTTTCCGTCGTATCGTGGTCTTTCCACTGTCCCTTGTTGATATGAAGTAGCTTACATTTACTTATACCAAATTCCATGTTGATGTCCAGGGTAAAGGTTTCTGTGGTTTAAAGGAGTTCCTTTAGCTGAGCCTTTGTGGTTGCGTATCATTTTATGTCATCCATGTACAAGAGATGGTTTATTTTGTGTACGTTATTTTTTTTTGGTGTTTGATTTGGAATCCGAAGTTTGTGTTATTCAATTTGTAAGAGTGGATTGAGACAGAGGCAGAACCACAAAGCGCTGACTGAATCTCCCTGTAATACACCTCGTCTGATGTAGATCTCTTATGTTTCGATTTTTCTTTATTATTATTAATATTATTATATTTATTATTTTATTGACCTGTTGTTTCACAGTATTCCTGTGGTTGTATTTTATACTCACGGGATTATACCAAGTCAATACAAAATATAGAAATAAAAAAAGGAAATGGAAAAAAACAACTATTGTGTATTAAGAAATGATCTAACTATGCTACATGTTTGTAAATGTGAATGTTTGTATTAAGTCCTAATTGAGCCAAATGCGGTGTAAACGTTGTTGGGGTGAGACCTATTACTGATATGACGAGAGGAACAATGATGACCCTTTCCTGTTTCCACAGCCTTTTTACTTCCATTGCCAAGTCGGTGTATTTGGCGATCTTCTCCCTGTATTTCGCTTGGATATTCTCGTCGTTGGAGACAGCCATGTCAATTAAATAAGTGATTTTCTCTTTTTTGGATTGAAAGGTGATATCGGGTCTATTTACGGGGATTGTTTTATCTGTGTGGATGTCAATGCCCCAGTAGAGCTTGTCTTCATTTTCAAATATAGATGTTGGTGTATAATGGTGGTAAGGGTCTGTGTTCTCCGTTAGTTTGTATGTTGTGGCTAATGCTTAATGAACGACCTTCGCTGCTGAGTTGTGTCTCGCGGTGTATTCAGATCCGGTCATTATTCTACATCCACTCGTTATGTGATCGATCGTTTCTCTCTGCTGGTGACATCTCCTACACCTCTCGTCTTCAATGGTTGTTTCCTTGATGCTTTCGGTAATTTCTGGTTGCTATGACTTTGTCCTGGATGGCAAGCAGGAAGCCTTCTGTGTCAGGGCACAGCTGCCCTTCTTGTAACCACGTATATGAAAGCTTTTTATGTATATGGTCTTGCTCTATGTGGTATCTGTGTCTTCCGTGAAGTGTTTTTTCAGACCAGGTGTTCATCTTTTCTAGTCGTGATTGGATGTGACTGTGTGCGTCTGCTACGTAGCTCGTTTGAGACAGGTCGAGCGGTGTATAATTCTTGTCTGCCTTCACTATTGCCTCGTGGAGGTTAGTTTGTTTGTTGTGGAAGAATTTTCTGAGTACGTAAATTTGTTTTTTATTTAGTGATTGTATATCTATAATTCCCCTTTCTCCTTCTTTTCTCTCGATGGTGAGTCTTTCCTTGCATACGTTGGGATGTAACTTCCTGTATTTAGTGAATTCAGTGCGTATAAGAATGTGAATGTTTTCTATGTCTGTGTGTGACCATTTAATGATACCAAACGAATACGTAAGAATAGGTATGGCGAAGGTGTTAATAGCTTTCGTTAGATTTCTGGAAGTCAGTTTTGTTTTTAGTAGCTTTGTGAGTCTGGTTTTAAATTCCGTCTTGAGCTCTGATTTGATATGAGTGTGGTTAATTTTGGTGCTTTGATGGAAGCCTAGGTATCTGTACGTTTCTTATTTGAGCTTGTTATCTATAGTTTCATTGTTGATTGTTTCCCCCGTAGGGTGGTCTTTCCACTGTCCCTTGTTGATATGAAGTAGCTTTCATTTACTTATACCAAATTCCATGTTGATGTCCAGGGTAAACTTTTCTGTGATTTTAAGGAGTTCCTTTGTGCTTGCATATAATTTTATGTCATCCATGTACAAGAGATGGTTTATTTTGTCTAGGTTATTTTTTTGGTGTTTAATTTGGGATCTGAAGTTTGTGTTATTTAGTATGTTTGAGAGTTGATTGAGACAGAGGCAGAACCACAAAGCGCTGAGTGAATCTCCCTGGAACATACCTCGTCTGATGTAGATCTCTTCTGTTTCGATGTGCTCTTTTTCTGTTCTCAAATTGATTTTAGTTTTCTACGTACTCATGATTTGCGTAAGAAATTGCCTGATGTTTTTATTGACTTTATATAATTCTAGTAATCTGGTTAGCCAACTGTGGGGTATCGAATCAAAGGCTTTTTTATAATCTATGTAACCAGTATGAAGATTTCTATAATTTTTCCTGGTTTGTTCCATGATGACGCTGTCTATAATGAGCTGCTCCTTGCATCCGCGGCTGTTTTTCCTGCACCCTTTTTGTTCTTCCGTTAAAATATTTTTGTGTGTTAGGTGTTGTTCTGTTCTTCTGGTAATTGTGGCTGTGATGATTTTATATATGGTTGGAAGGCACGTAATAGGTCGGTAATTTGACGGGTCCTTATTGTCTGAATTTTTGGATTTAAGGTATGTTATTCCTTGGGTGAGAAAACTGGGGAGTGTGCTAGGTTTTAAAATAATTTCGTTAATTTGGCGAGTAAGAGCTTCATGTGTGGAGGTAAACTGTTTGTACCAGAATTTATGAATGTTATCTATTCCAGAACATCTCCAGTCATGCGTGTATTTGATTGTTTCTGCAACTTCTTGTGTTGTCATTGCAAAGTCATCTTGTTCCTCTAAGCACTTGTGTCTGTCTTCTTCCGCTTTAATCCATGAAGCGTTATTATTGTGTAGTTTCGGTTCTGACCAAACACTTTTCCAGTATTCTGTGATCTCTTGTTTGGTCGGTGGTTCTATTACTCGTGCCTCCTCATTGCTCATGATTTTTTGGTAGAACTGTTTTTCGCTTCTTCGAAACAGGTTGTTAGCGTCATTTCTTTCATTTGATTCTTTGTATCTTAGGAGTCTTGCGGCATACACAGATAATTTTTGCTTCAGACTGTCAAGGATTTCTGTAAGCGTGTAATCAGGAGATGCAGATTTGATTTTCTCTACACTTAGTGTGATACGTTTTGACTTGTTGCCGTTCATGGATTGGGTAAGATGTCCCAATTCTTTTCTAATTTTGTTAATTTTGTTTTCGATCCTTATCTGCCATTTGAATTTTGGTTTTATGTTGTTGGTGTTTCTGTGTCGTGGCGGGAGTTTCTGATTGTTCTGTGTTATCGTGGTTATAGCTGCTGCGTAGATCACTGTATGAATGTCCTCAATTGTGCACGCATTCGTTATGTACTTGGGAATTATGTGTTCGTTGATGGTCTTTAGGATTTTATGTGTGTCTCGTTTGAAGATTACACGAGGAATAGGATCTCTTGTTGTAGAATCGGAGCCTGACCATTTGTTTAAATGTAAGTTCATATTATTTTTATTATTATTATTATTACTATTATTTTGGGAGTCTGCTCCATATCGGATTGAGACAAACATACGGAAGAGTATCCAAGCATATTATGTAAACCCTTTATATATTAACACATCATTCCGGGACCTTGTTAAAACATCTCTTACTCTGTATGTAGTACTCACTCAAATATTTTCCTGGTTGAGATCAGTGGCGTTGCCCGAGAAGACTGCGCCAGGTTGCAAAAAAAGTCTAAATAGACTTATTGAACGAACGTTTAGCTGAATTGGATAGAAATATAAACGGGCGGTCACACACCTGTGAAATCTGATGTGATAGGGTGATGTTTGCAAAAAATAAAATCAATTAACTTTTTTATCATTGATAACTGTTTATCAACAATATTTTTAAAACCAGAGACTCAATTTTTGAACAGCGATACAAAATTTATAACATTATGAAATATATATTTTTTAAATTTATCCACTGAGCTACGCTTAGTTTTTCATAAAATGAGGCTTTTGGAACATAAAAACTTTAGGTGGAACCTTTTCCGTATAGCGGATTTCACCACACATATAACACAGTTTATATATACATATAGTTATTTAGTAATTACTTTATAAACATTATATAAATATTATTGTGTCCTTTTCTTGGTAAAGAGAATGTTTTGCTGCAAAGATAATCCTGTTAAAAGGACTTTACCTATTTTTGTACCAAAGTCCCGAGAACCTACCATATAACAAAAATTTATACAATATGGCCAAATAAACATATGTAAATATAAACTGTGTTTTCTGCGTGTGGTGAAAATCGTTACGAGGGATATTCCGGATAAAGGCCAATTTACCAATTTCTAAAAATTTATTTTTCTTCATATTCATTTTGTATATATTTTCTTATCATTTTCACTACATTTTTATGTTGAGTTTGTCAAGCCGAAAGTCACCGTTCTCTTATACTTATTTTGTGCATGCAGCAAATAAAAATTATGACAATACGTACTATTCACATATCTAACAATGATTCAGATTGAAATCAGTAGGTATACATTTTTCATCTCTACACGTTTTTCGGTTTAGATTACACACATACATACGTACATACAAATACAAATTAAACCACTGTTTTGATACTCCTGTATACCATTTTTTAAATTCTGTTTTCATTTGTTGTTAATTAATTATTATTATTATTATTTATTTTTTATAACTTCATTTACATAAGCTATAGAAAAAATTAATTATGATTTTTATTATTTTCCTTCATAAAAAGTAAATTTCTAGTCTAGGAAATGGAATTTTACCGACTTTTTAAACTTTTAGTTAGATCATCATTTTGTTCTACCATAATAGCTCCTCACGAAAATTTTACAGTAGAAATGATTCTTGCGTTTAATTTAAAATTAACCTAATAAGTAGTTTTTTTTAAACATTTAATTAGGCCGTCGTTTTTTTCTGCCAATATGAATTAGTATAAAAATATTCCGTTCATGTCGATAAAAAATTTGATAAACTGCAATATTTGAAAACAATCTATGAATTAGTTTTCTAAATAGCACCCCTTTTTTTGGTCAAATTTGCGACAAAATAGTTTTTCAATTATATTTTTTTAACATTTCATTAGAACGCTATTTAATTTCATCCCCACATGACTCTTATTTTTCAACCAAGATTTGAAGTAAATAGGATAAGTAGTTTTTGAGCTATGCCGACATGTTTTTCGACATCTAGGGAACCTGAAACGTGAAGATTTGAAAAAATCTCGGAGGGTGAGTTTTTTACGATTACAATACTAATACATTTTATATTTCGTTTTAATAATAAAAATGTAAAACTAAATCGGCGCTTGGGGCCTGTGACGCCTATTTTGTCTTAGCGCCAAGTTGAACTGCAACCCCGCGACCCCGGCAGCTACGCTACTGGTTGAGGTTGTGCTGTTTCATACCAATCAGAGCTGAGGTACAGAATACAAAAATGTACTTAAAGTAAAACAACCAGTACTTTTGATACTGTAAGTATTTTACTTAAGTACTTTGAAACTAGGGTTACTTGAGACAATGTATTCAGTACTTTTTTTTAAAGTACTTGTACTGGTACTTAAAATTTAAAATTTTGGGTAAGTATTACTTATTACTCAAAAAGTGTACTGCAAAATCTACTTAAATTACTTTGTAGAAGTACTTAAATATTTTTATTACTTAAGTGCTTTTAATTCTAAGTCCTTTTCGACAGTAGGTACTTCAATTTTAAAAAGTCTTAAGTACTATTATATTAATATAGCCAATATAGGTTATCTAATAAGTATACAGAAGCAGTTTTCGGTTAACATTGTAGATATATGTTCAAAAGTAGAAGTCTGTAATGTAGCATGTATAAGAAATTTCACCAATAAATCACATCTGATCCAAATAAATTATAAATTGTATCTCTACGAAATAAACATAGTTTAGAATTTATGCACCATGATTGCAAAATAGAATTAGTTCCAAACGACTAGTTTTATTGTTATGCTTGTATTTACAGTCATAAAAAAGATAAGATTTACTTCAGATACCTACTATTAAAATACTTCCAAAAATGCCTAGTTTACAACTTTGAACTTACTTAATATAATAAAAAAAGTGTCGGATTCTTTGGTATATAAATTTAAAGTAGAGCTTTGGTAACTAATATTATACAAGCACTACCATTAGCGTGAACCGAGGAAGATCAATGTATACATCAAAAATCAGGAATACAAAATTGTGAAAATAAAAATGTATTGTTAAATTGAACTTCGTGTCCCTAAAAACCCAACAACCATCAATTGTTTTTCTATAATCGGTAGATTTTTCAAAGAATACGAAATTATGTCTGTTTAATGCAACACCCAGTATATATAGTTTTTTTAAATTCTTTACCTTCTTTTTAGCTTTTAAAATAAGAGCTTAGTGGGTTTTTCAAAATATTGGGAAACATTCTATATATTGAAGTAAAGTGCAGGTTTTGATAATTCGAAATAATGTCTTAAATAAATATTAAAATATAAATATGTTCGTCATTTATTGACTAGAGTTACAATGGGGTTCTGGTAAACTATATAAAGGTCACTGTCATAAATGTGTATAATGAAGTATTCAAATTTGGCAACACATAAAAAATGTTTGTTTAATATCTTAATAAAGGCATTATAGTATTTGTAGTAAAGTTGATTAATCGGGCTACAATATAATGCACATAGGTTAGTTTTTTGTCATGCGTAAACCCTACTCGTACAAGTTCTTCATTATATTTCATGCTTCAGTTTAACAGGAAAACAATATGTTTTGCTGTTGCAGCTTTAATAATGCAGATAATTAGGAATTTATAAAAAACATTTTAAACTGGACGCTTTATTTTAAATACATAACGCTTCATTAATTATTTAGTATATTGCGTTTTTTCTTCATCTGTTATGACATTTTTTTATACAATTTTCAAAAGTGATTTTTTTGCTAAAACTAAAATATTACGATAATGGTCAAAAAATCACCTGAAAAATGAGCAATAGTAATGTGTTTTAGAAAAGGAGTTATGACATAATAAAAATTACCAATATTTAATTATTAATAAAAAAAATAACTTGATTATTAAGTAATTAGAGCATGTGCTTAAATTTTCATTTTTAAGTAAACTACCGAATAATTTAAGTACTTTCCCAAAACACTGGTACCTAATACTGCAAGTAGATTTTTAAAATCAAGTACTTAATACTGGTTACTTTAAGTACTTTGGCTGAGTATTTATCACAGTTCTGATACCAATTATGATTGTTGTAGGTATGACTCCAAAAGACGACACTATTATTGGTATTATTGATATACCTTTCTGATTATAGGATATTTCATGTATTTCGCTAAGGACTGATATTTTTTACGTTTTGTTTTATACGGTGCAACTATATTTTTATCTATGGGTATTGCAACATCCACGAAGTTTGCAGTGTTACTTTGTTAACCAATACAGAGAAGATCTGATCTATGGCAGTTCATTTGGTTGATCAGCCAAAATGCTAAAACTCAATCTGGTGTGTATGTGCAGTAAGTGTTCTGATTGGACCTGGCTGTATTTTAAAAAAATTGAATTTTTCAACCGTTAGAAAACATAATTCTCCCTACCATAGTGTCACTATTAGGGATGCCATGTTCTCTTATGACATGTTGGACCTTGCAGAATTTTACTATTAAGGGTGCCATGTTCTGACTGCTGGTTTGTGTTTTCAAAATTAATTATAGAAAAAACACTCATGAGCCTTTGCCCTTCGAGCACGCTGGCTGTTGAAAGTTTATTTAAATTTTGATGTTTTATTTTAATTTGCCGTCTTTTAGCTGGAAGAGATTTAGCCTAGACTGACCTACAGTCGTCTAAACTTCGGTTGTCTGAACTCCAAATGGAACCCAAGTTACGATTATTTTTGTTTGAATTTTCCACCGAAGAGTCAGAAAAATCCATGTTAATTAGTGAAACAGGGGATTAAAGTTATAGTTTTTTGAAATCCTAGAGAACTATCTTCATAAAAGAATTGCTGAGGACAGCGACGGCGGCTGGCCGCTACCATAGACAATCTAGTTCTTATTTCGTGATTTAAAGGATATTTCGTATTTTTATGATGGTTTTGCGAGATTTTATTGCCATTGCAAAATTCGTTGGCAGTGTCTATTAATAAGTTTGAGTTATTACTTGTGCGATGCCTAACTTGAGGTATTTCCTCTCTACTTACAGATTGAGTTAAGTCAAAGGAAGTGTTTCCTTCAAAAGTTCTATATCTAAATGGTCGATAGTCAGTATTGAGAGTTTGTGGACAAACAAGCGGCGAACTTGAAGGGCCCGCCGGGGGTCTCATCTACTCTAATCCGAGAACCCTCTTAAAAGTGGGGTCGCTCACCAAACAAATGTGTGAATCTTGTTGACTCGAAATTAGTATTGAAGTTGCTGGACTGATTTGCATTCATATTTCCTTCGGGAATCAAACTTTGATGAAAAGCAAAGTTTGCCTCAATATGACGTGTGTTTTTTTTTATTTTTTTAAATCCAATATAATTAATTGAAGCAACGTGTAAAGGGTAAGTAGAGTTAGTCTGTCAGTTACTTAACCTAAAACGCAAACCGGGTGCACGCTTAATTTTAAGTTAAAACTATTTTACAAAAGGGTTTGAGATTTTTACAATTTTAACCGCACACTAACTTTCTTGTAAAACTCTACTAAATCGTTGACGGGAACCACTAGTCTTTTTAGGTCTTTTTTGAGAGTTCACAAAAGTTTATTACGGCGATTCACTATACCCTGAGAATTGTTTTCTCAGTGAATTCCACTAGAATGGCACTTTTTCTTATTGTTTATTTTTAGTGAACAAGCAATATGTTTGTTAAAATATTAACTTGTTGTTAGTTAAAGTCAAAAAGTTAAAATATTATTTTAAAAAAATTGGAGTAATTGCATTTTTTTGTTTCCCGTAGTATTTTGCATATTTGATTTTATGCACAGCAGAGTTCTAAGGTAGTGAACAAACGTTTAACAAATATTAACAAATAAGCATTAGCTATCAACAATGATAAAGGTTGTTAACAAACAAGAGGAATTAATACGATTTTTTGGTTAAGTAGTATTTTTTATAAATAAATAAAAGGGATTAAAATATAAAACTTGATTAACAAAATCTAGTTAATCAACAGTTACAAAAATTCTTCCGCTAAAATCCATCCAGTTGTTCGCCGCTTTGAAGATTTTAACTCGAAAAAGAATGTTTTAATTTGACACGGGTTCTAATGCCTCTACTCCAAACAACCCTCACTCAGGTGAGGCCGTAAGTTTCGGTTGGCTGACGAGCCAAATGGTCTTAGAAAACTTTACTTTAAAGCTACTTAAAAAATAGTTATCAAATATATACTAGTTTTTATTGATTTTTTACAAAAGTTCTTAAAAATTAAGAGTTATAAAAAGTCAAAAATCGGTAGACTAGAATTTACCTAATTAATGGCAAATTATTGAATTTTGTCAATATTAAAAAATGTTTATATTAAAAAGTCCTAAAAAACTCTCTATCAGAGAACTTCACAGCACAAGCAAAGTCGCAATGTCTTTAAATAGTTTATTATAAAAATTGTAAAATATGGTAAAGTATCGTACAAAAAAAATACTGGTTTTACTAGCGAGTATATGGCTTAAAAACAAATAGACTTTTAGCACTGTCGGAGGATTCCCGTAGGAATTATAACAAAACTTGACCTGATATCACAATCTGGAGAACTTTATAGTGTAGCTTGAAAACTCTTAAGAATTTACAATCAAAAAGACCACTGGCATACCCGATTCTCTACGCGAACATTTTACTAGCAACTATCACATATATTAAGAGAACCTGATCTAAGTTTAGCAAAGCGATCTTCATAGGTTGAAGCCCTACTAAGAATGTATGTGCAATCACTCTTTTCAGTGAATCAACTCGGCGCGGCGTTTACCCTCGGTGGAAACAAAAGTTCAATGTTTCTCTAGTTGGCTTTGGGTAAATCAGTCAGAATTAAACACTTTAAAATAACAGCACAATACTGTTCACCTTGAGTTTTTTAATTTCTTCTTTCTTTTCTTCAAGAAAGTTAGTGTGCGGTTTAATTTCTATGCCTCAACGATAATTTTTCAATTTTTAGATTTCTGTTGTTTGTCAATTTTAGCCAGTCGCGACAAAACTTGGAGGAGCCATCCATACAAAACTTAGCGGTTTTCTGTTCCTTGTTTCTGCGGTTGTGCTAAAAACAACGCGTCTTTTTCAACGTCTCATAGTTAAATAACCATAAGGGCTAATTTTTTCTCATATTTTATTTGGGATGTAGGACCCTTAATGCGCCATTCTGTAAAAATATAGATTTTTTGATGCACTTTATTTGTCAAAAAAGTTAATATTTTATTCTGAAATGTTTGTAGACCAGACGGCGATTCTTTTCACATCTCTCCGTATGGATCTGATCGTAATCCGCTGCCTACTTTTGATGTAGACTGACTTTTGTCAAAAGCGTCACGGTCGGCAAAAGATGCTTCCGACGTTTTTCAGCATAAGGCCTTAGAATTTTGAAAAAATGATGTTAATGGAAAATTTTAGTTTCATTATTGGCTAACTTGCCAGAGTGGTTCGGATCGGTTGAGATTAGGTTTTCCACTTTATAAAAATTTGTCTAAAATTTTCTTTGAAAAAATCTGAAAATTCCAGAGTGTAGTACTCATAGAACTATTCTTTTTAGTTTATTAGAGTTTCTTGATTTGACTTTTCGTTTTTGAGATACGTTGCTTTTTTTCGACGGAAAGTTACTTTTCATTTTCATTCATTAATTATTCGAAGTCAACTGAAGAGTGATTCTAAAATTTCAAATTGTTGTAAAAATTTTGTTTTTGTATCGATTTTGTTGATTCTTGAGTTGAATTATGCGTAATGAACGTGGCTTTTAGTTAGATTAAAGAAATATCGAAAGAAATATTTTTAGATTTTGATATTTTAGAAAGTAATGAAAATCAGTTGATTGCCATTGTTTAGTTTATTTTTCTTAATTATTTATTCAAGTGTTTCTGCAGTGCGTCTCCGCGAATACGGTCAGCAACTGGTGGGTGGCGCCTTGGATAAAATATCGTTCGCTGATTGGTTGTTTGCTCTGAATAAAACAATTTCGTTTTTAGGTTTTAGATTACCGTCCGACAAAAGCTGCTTTAATGGTCGTTTATTGCAAGGGAAATTATAAGTAAACAATATGTATTTTAAATTCTACTTCAAATTCTATTTTATGCACGTTCTTCCGCCCCAAATATTATTATACCCGAAAAAACCTATCATAAACTCATTTACACTATGTCGATAAAGCTTGGGAAGGTTCAGCTATAAAAACATTAAAAGAAACCATTGTAGTACAGTAAGCAGTGGCGTAGCAAATACTCCCCAAATTACTTTTATAGACACCTTTTTTAATCAATTTTACAGATACGCCACTGCATCTCAAATTAGGGAATTCATATAAAAATAAGTTCTAGGTAGTCAGTATGGAGCAGGTCAGTCATTATGTCAGTACTATATTGTCAGTAGAATTAAGTCAGTAGACACAGTAAGAGTAAAGATTTGTTAGAAGTAAGAAGTGTCCCTCTTGTACAGAAGATAATAGGGAGATTTGAAACAAGTTGAAGTGTTTACATTTACTACCAGTGCTAATACAAAATACTAAAATTATTAAATCATAACAGTGGTGGCATTCGGCGAGTAATAAAAATATTAAAACATAACAGTGTGTCTTCTTTGCATAGTCGGCATTTATCGTTGGTAATTGATGGGTCTCTAGTAACGTGTTTTAGATAATTCTTAGTTGCGATTATTCCATCTTGTAAGGCAAAAATATAACCTTCAATTTCAACATAAAGATCACATCTTTTACGCCAGATATGGGTTTGCTGCTGATAAACTTTTTCTGTTTCAATGCTATTCAGATATTTCCCACGTATTGCTTTGGATTTCCATGCCATCACTTGACTTTCAGTACTTTTAATTTGAGTCGAAGTGTAATTTTTCACAATGAGGTATATTAATTTTAATAATAATCATATTATTATTATTATTATTATTATTAAAAATTATGATAATAATACTTTTGATAATTATAATAATACTCAGCAAACACAGATTATTTCCATAGGCGTAATCAAGTATGCAACATCGTACATCAAAAGTTAGCCATTAAATAGAAATCCAACAAATATGCTAACTGGACCAACAGTCATCAACAGGTTTGATACCCAAGACTTTGGAAGAAAATCTGGTAAAACAGGACTTCTTAAAAATAGCTATATGGACTTGCACAAGGTAGTCATTACACGAAGGACCTTGATTTCGGTTTTTCTTAACACATCTACCATTTTTGATGAATTTATGATAATAATAATAATAATTATTATTATTATTATATTAATAATTACTATTATTATATATATTAATAATATTATATATATTATAATTAAGCTGACCGTCTGGGTACTGCATCCAGCAGTATTGAGGGCGCTACGCTAATGCGTAGTCCGTACTGTCAAAGGCGTCCAGCTGTCCGCTGTCCTAAACACCCAGCATCCCTAAAGCCCTTGAGCTCATTACAACAGCGGATATATCGCAACGACTACCTGCAACTACGGAGGCAGGTAAACCAAGGAAAAGGTTAAAATGGACAGACGAAATGAATCGAACGGTGATGCATTCCTACTACACCGCTACCAACCTTAAGACGATTTCGTTAGGATACGGACATATACAACAAATGTATACACTTTTCATAGGACAATATCTAAAAACAAATCACTTGTCACAGAACAGAGAGTAATAGATAAAAAAAGAGTCATCACTAAGGCCAATAAGCTCACACCACTCGCACTACAAAACATCAAAACTATGATAGCTGCTGAACTAAACATTCATCAACCAAACATTGAGGACAGTGGGGCAGATGCCGGACCGATCCCACATTCAAACCAAACCAACTATGCGCAAGAGGATCTGCAACCTCATTCAGTGCTCAGTAGGGACGAAGCTCTCAGCAACAACCCACGGCAGATGACAAGCACAACACAACACACAGGACAATTGAATCATTCGCCCAAAGCACCATCCACACAGCTACACCTCGGACCGTCTCTCATAAAAGCAATCAAAGTAGAAATGGAGTCACATCTAAACAAATGGACAGGCACAGAGATCCTATTCCTCGCATAATCTTCAAACGGGACACACAAAAACTCGTAAAGAACATCAACGAACACATAATACCCGAGGACTTAACGAATGCGAGCACAATTGAGGACATTCATACAGTGATCTACGCAGCAGCTGTAACCACGATAACACAGAACAATCAGAAACTTCCGCCACGACACAGAAACACCAACAGCATAAAACCAAAATTCAAATGGCAGATAAGGATCGAAAACAAAATTAACAAAATTAGAAAAGAATTGGGACATCTTACCCAATTCGTGAACGGCACAAGTCAAAACGTATCACACAAAGAGTAGAGAAAATCAAATCTATATCTTCTGATCACACGCTTACAAAAATCCTTGACACTCTGAAGCAAAAATTATCGGTGTATGCCGCAAGATTCCGAAGATACAAAGATTCAAATGAAAGAAAAAACGCTAACAACCTGTTTCGAAGAAGCGAAAAACAGTTCTACCAAAAAAACATACGCAATGAGGAGACACGAGTAATAGAACCACCGAACAAACGAGAAATCACAGAATACTGCAAAAACATTTGGTCAGAACCGAAACTACATAATAATAACTCTTCATGAATTAAAGCGGAAGAAGGCAGACACAAGTGCTTGGAGGAACAAGAGGACTTTGCAATGTCACAAATAGTTGCAAAAACAATCAAATAAACGCATAACTGGAGATGTCCTGAAATAGATAATATTCCTAGCTTCTGGTACAAACAGTTTACCTCCACACATGAAGTTCTCACTCGCGAAATAGATGAAATTATTTTAAAACCTAGCACACTTCTTAGTTTTCTCACCCAAGGAATAACATACGTTAAACCCAAAAGCTCAGACTCAACGAACTGTATATAACTTATATAATATCACCGCAGCCACAATTACTAGGAGAATAGAACAACATCTAGCATTTAAAAACATTCTAACGGAAGAGCAAAAAGGGTGCAGGAAAAGCAGCCCAGGATGCAAGGGGCAGCTAATTATAGACAGCGCCATCATGGAATAAACCAGGAAAAATTATAGAAAACTTCACACTGGTTACATAGATTATAAAAAAACCTTTGATTCGATAGCCCACAGTTGGTTAACCAGAGTACTAGAATTATACAAAGTGAATCAAAACCTCTGGCAATTTTTTACGGAAATCATGAGTACGTGGAAAACTAAAATCAACCTGAGAACACCAAAAGAACACATCTAAACAGAAGATATCGACATCAGACGAGGTATATTCCAGGGAGATTCACTCAGCGCTTTGTGGTTCGGCCTCTGTCTCAATCCACTCTCAAACACACTGAATAACACAAACTTCGGATTCCACATTAAACACCAAAAAATAACCTACACAAAATAAACCATCTCTTGTACATGGATTATATACAATTATACGCAAGCACAAATGTACAGCTAAAGGGACTCCTTAAAATCACAAAAACGTTTACCCTGGACATCAATATGGAACTTGGTATAAGTAAATGTAAGCTACTTCATGTCAACAAGGGACAGTAAAAAGACCACCCTACGACGGAAACAATCAACAATGAAACGATAGATAACATGCTCAAAGAGGAAACATACAGATACCTAGGCGTCCATAAAAGCACCAAAATTAACCACACTCATATTAAATCAGAGCTCAAGACGGAATTTAAAACCAGACTCACAAAACTACCAAAAACAAAACTGAACTCCAGAAATCTAACGAAAGCTATTAACACCTTCGCTATACGAATTCTTACGTATTCTTTTGGTATCATTAAATGGTCACACGCAGACACAGAAAACATTCACATTCTCATACGCTCTGAATTCACTAAACACAGGAAGTTACATCCCAACGCATGCAAGGAAAGACTCACCATCGAGAGAAAAGAAGAAAGGAGGGAAATTATAGATATACAATCGCTAAATAACAAATTTATGAACTCTTTCTTCGACAACAAACAAACTAATCTCCACAAGGCAATAGTAAAGGCAGACAAGAAATATACACCGCTCGACCTGTCTCAAACGAGCCACGCAGCAGACACACACAGTCACATCCAATCACGACTAGAAAAGATAAACACCTGGTCTGAAAAAACACTGCACGGAAGACACAGATACCACATAAGGCAAGACCACATAAATAAAAAGCTTTCATATACGTGGTTACAAGAAAATCAGCTTTTCCCGAAACAGAAGGCTTCCTGCTTGCCATTCAGGACAAAGTCATAGCAACCAGAAACTACTAAAAGCACATCTTCAAGGACACAACCATTGAATACGACAGATGCAGGAGATGTCATCTTCATATCTGATGACGTGGGAGATAGATACCTGAGACCGATGAGTGGCCAAATTCTTATATATTTGCAGTTGAGCAACTTTATAGGTGCGAATACCTACAGGCCCACATTGGTAAGCGTTATTTTTCGAAGAAACACAGAAAGAGATGCAGAACGGCCACCCTGGAAAACTTTTCTCTCAAACACAATAGTTTGTATTTTGGTTCTTTCAGATGTTAAGGACAAATATTGATTTCCAGAGCATCTTAAGTTGTTCAGGCAAGTCTTCTTAGTAGGTATAGTAGTATGTCATGCAATGTTGTGCCGAAGGATTTTTTGTAAACGATCCATCAAATCATTTTGCAAATCTTGTGCGATCCACCTATCAATAAGTTCTTGCAGCCTTCTACCGTCTTATTGCCTCCACGCTGCTTTATTACCTCATAACTTACTAGTTGCATTGTCCTTAATATTCTATGGAATAGAATGAGGATATGAATAAAGATCTAATAACATGTATTGAGGCAAGTTATGGCAAGGTAATTTTTAAGATCTTCAAAGTTTGTTTTTTTCGGTATCGCTGATGTTTTCTCTATTACTACCTACTCAGGAATTGGTTGACCCGCATTTAGCAAAAAATCAAAAATGCTTGGGCGCTAAGGAATTTCCTTTAACAAAAGGTGTTGAATCTATCTAGATCAGGTGATTTTCCTGGTCACTATCGAGAGCAGTAGTCTGCGAAGTTTTCTAGGGCAATCTTACAGATTATCTATCAGCAGGTGATAGATAGACAACAACAATCGAGAGAGATTACTTTTTTCAGACTATTGTTGACACCATATCTTGAGCATTGGTGTTATGCCCTTCTTTCCTGGCTTACTCAGTTCAAATGCATCCAGCAGGTAACACCTGAGTTCACGTTTATCATGCGAGTCCATGTTTGTTGCGAAGGTCATCATCGGGCATTCATCCAACTCCTTCCCCATCTGTCATAGCGCGTCCATCCGAATAAGGCGGGATGCCAGAAGCGTGGTCAACATTGAACTGCTCAGGAGCAATGGAATAATTTCAGCATTATGGGGTGTTACCCCATCACGCCTAGCGAGAATGATATCGTATGGAGGCTACCGCCGGCGCCGGCTGCATTAGCTCGATATGGAATACTGCACCCTTTCAAAGCTTTCAAGCTTTAGACACTATTTTTATTATTATTCTTATTATTTGTTAAAATGCATATAACCTAGTTTTACATGTAAGTTAATATTATTCGCCGATTTCATTTATTTAAAATATTTATATATGTAATGCTTTAAAACAAACTTTGAAAACGATTCATCATAAAATAATCCTTTCGTTATGATCTAAACCATAAATATAGATAATGACGTATTGTACTTCGAACGATAATACAATTAGATAAACCAAATCTTATCAAAGTTACTAAACACATCACTTAGTCAGGCATATGCAACAGCTTCATGCCGGTAAAATTTATTTGTGATTTATTCTTCATTCAGTCTGACGATATTTCACCAAGGTAAGTACCTTTTTCCATATTGCATGTAATAGGTTATTCAAAATTAAAAACATCATCATAATCCTAACCTGCTATTGGAAAAGATTTGAGTTTGTTTTCTCTTTACATATGTAGTTTTTTAACAAACACATTTGTTAAGCATAAGGATGTCTGATAATAAGATTATTTTTTTATTTTCCTATGTATATGTCACTATAACGTACTAGGGTCATTCTAACGTTCTCAGCGTATATTTATAATAGTCCGGCAAAATCTAAACACAGTGAATTACAAAATACAAGACAGATTGATACAAAAATATCCTAAGCATTGTTCTTCCTAAGAAAGTTCGTAGAACAAGCCAATAGTAATAGCCTGGTATTAGTGTTTTTTTTGTGTTCAATACAGTTAGTTGACGCCTGTAAACGTAGTATCACTTCTGTGAACCGACATACGTGATAGTACAAAAATGTCTAAAATACAGAAACGTCGCTGTGTTAACACCGCGGTTTTTGCTATATGTGTATTAACAAAAGTAGTTTATGGATGTGTTGTTGGCGATCAAGATCGAGATTGGGCTCCTCACATCTGTCGTCAAACCTGTGCAGCAAATCTAAGTAACTAATGGCATAAGTTCTTCTATGCACCTTGTAGATTCAATGATTTGGCAAGAACCAACAAATCATTTGAACGAGTTACTTTTGCATGATAAAAGTGTCTAATTTTTCAAAAAACAGCAAACAACATAATATATATCCGTATATTCCCTCGGCAATAAAACCGGTTCTTCATGGAGAAGGTTTACCAGTTTCAGCGCCCCGGACAAATTGGGAGGAAGATTTAGAAATGTATGATGATAAGGCATCAGAAAAGGACGGTTCTTATTTTCCCGAAGGTGAAGAAAAAGCACCTCATTTAACCGAACAAACCAATTCAATAATCTAGTTGGTGACCTGGACTTGTCCAAAGAGATTTACTAACCAGGAGCTACCCTCGTTTTTTCCTAGGCAGAATAAAATGTGTGTTTGTGTTAATCCAAATAGTGTTATGGAAAAATTAAGCTTTGCACATAACTCGGACGAATGGTGCTTATTTACAGATTCTTCAAAAATAAGTCTAAAAGCACTTCTGCTCCATAATGGCAATAAAAGACCCTTTGTTCTTCTCGCGCAGCATGCAGTTGATATAAAGGTAGATATGTGGCAATCTAAAAGTCATAAGACTGTTACTAGGGCTTCAGGGTGGATTTACTAAGTATTGCAGTTTTTTTTGCCTTTGGGACAAAGACAAACAATCTGTGTTGCTGAGCTATTACCAAATAAAAGAATGACTTAGAGAGAACAGTTTATTCCAAATAACGTAAAGAATATACCTCTTGTTGATCCTAGAAAGTTCTGTTACATTCATTACACATTAAACTGGGATTGATAAAGAATTTTGTTAAAGCTTAATATAAAGAAGGAGATGTGTTTGAATACCTTAAACAAAATTTTCCCAATCCAAGTGATGCTAAGCTTAAGGAAGGAATATTTTTTGGACCACAAATTAGAAAAATACTAAGGAATGAAAAGTTTGATCAAAGACTAAGTGATGTCGAATTAGTTGCTTGGAGGTCTTTTAAAACAATTGTCTCGGAGTTTCTAGGAAATAAATACAATTCTTGCACTCCTATTTAATTTTTTCCCGAAAATTTGGGTGTGGTTAGAGACAAGCAAAGAAAAAGGTTCCACAAAGATATATATGCTAACAATAGAGCACCTTTACCAAGGCAGATGGGATGGGATCCAGCAATGATATGGGATTATTGCTGGTTTCTTATGAGAGAAAGCGATCAGAAATATAAACGAAAGTCAGCATTTGCGGAAAGTTATTCACAGAAGACTTACTATAAATGTACTATCATCTGTTATCTTCAGAATAACTTGATTTTTTTTTGGTTTGAACTTATATATATAAATATATAAAAGCTATATAAAAACTTTTGAATAACAATGGACAATTCTGGTTGTTGAATTCGTAATCAGGATGCTGTAAACCCCCCTGTACAATCATTATAACATCAGTCGCGTTTTTTTTTCGTATTTATTGACTAGACTTCTGTCAAATAAATTCTCATGTCGTCTAATAATTTTTCATGGCCTACTACTACCAAAATCGTTGATAAGAACATGTTTAATGAAATTTCAAAAAGAAATGCTTGAAAATCGAAACTTGCAGAGTTAGGCATAGGCAAAATATATATTTCCAAAAAGCTACTTTATCAGCTTTTTAAATCAGTATTGATATGCAGGGTGTCCCATTAAAAAAAAATCGATTTTCAAACACATATTTCTGCTTCAATATGTATGCTTCAAATAAAATATGATCAAAACATCAAATACCCAAAGGTATTGTAGTACCGTTCTCAGAATTTCAGCTTAAACTTGTTTTAGATTTAGGAGAAATTCAAATGTATTTAAAGTCCCGTTTTCGTTAAAAAAAAATTGAAAATGTTAATTAATAGTTCAAAGTCAGTTACCGATAGGTATAGGGACGGATTTAAAAAAGTTGCTCAGAAATACGTATACAATTTGAAAATTGAAAAAAGGGTATTCCGTACGATACCGATTGTCACTGGTCTTGATAGATCATGGACGGATACCTTCGCAGGAGGAATGTAGGAATTAAATCACATCGTGTTTCTATCCATGAAGGATCAAGTATCAATATAAACCGCCAGCCCCTCTGACCTATACTTCCGAAGTGCATGAGTCTAGTGCATTTCAAATTAAACTACCTAACATTCGAAGTGTTTTACAACCTGTACAGGGGCGCAATAGGTCAAATTTTGAATATACATATTTTTCGTAAAATAATATGTTTTATATTTACCTGATCTCAATTAAATTTTGGGAATTATTTTATTGAAGATTATTCCAATTTTATGATATGGTTTAAAAAAATTGTGGGAGATATGAATTTAGCAAAAATCATTTATTTGACAAGGGAATATATATATATATATATATATATATATATATATATATATATATATATATATATATATATATATATATATATATATATATATATATATATATATATATATATATATATATATCCGTAGTATCGAACTCTATCCGTGGAAAATAGAGTATCAAACTCTATTTACCACGGAGCAGCAAATGTCGGTTTTACTCCTGTTGGTGACTCTGGTATTGTTTTGTCTATTCATTTTGGCGCTAGTTGTACTCGTCTTTCAACTAGTTGACTGTACTGATGAAGACCTGTCAGAAACACGTGTCTATGGTTAGCCAAATTTCATTGCTTTAGCGGTCATCCCAAAGAATCTATTTTATACCATATACTAATTCTTGCCGCGTTATATATTTTCTACTTTTGATTCATATATATATATATATATATATATATATATATATATATATATATATATATAAAAATTCCTGAATGGAATATATACAGTGTGATCAGTAAAGTCCTCACCATATAGGATTTTTTTTAAATAGTTGAGTTGTTAAAACTGTTTGCCTGCACGTGATTTATGTCACCTGCCTAAATAAAAAAAAACTTTTTTCTCAACATATTTAAGAATAGTAAAGGAAAACGTTGTTTCTTTTTTGATTTTATAGCTATATGTTGCCAAATTTCAGCGCTGTCGGTTTACTTCAAATTTTTTCTCTCTTAATTTGATGTTTGTTCACTTTACCGAATGTAAGCAAACCTGAATTTTACTATTTATATTTGTTAAGTTCATCTCTTAAATGCATTTGATTATTTCATTATTTTAAACACCATTTTTTTGATGAGACCATAAAAGGATCTAAAAAATGCGTTTAACTTGATACAAAGTATATCCAGTTTTTCCACGTTTTGTAGATTGGCCTCTATTACAATATCTTCAAATAAAACACTGTTCCGTGAGAGCCACGGTAGCCACATTTTAAAATTTTAAAGTAAACCACTTTAATGTTATATTTAAACTAGTTAAAATAAGATGGCATAAAACAAAAATTTAAAATTCTGTGGGGGTGTGTACAAATTATGCTAATGAGGTACTTAAAGATTACAATGGACAAGAAAGAAGAAACAGTACTTTTTGATTTTAAGTCAGTCTGCATTAATTTGAAATGGACTAGACCATTCTCAAAGTTTAGGGAATAGGATATTTTATTCGGAAAACTTTGCTCATTAGCAAAATTTGTTCACTTCCCGACAAAATTTTAAGACAGTGTTTTATTTGAAAAATTGAATGGTGAAAATATTGGAATAGAGGCCAATATACAAAAAGTGGAAGTGGAAAATATGTATTAACTTAATAGATAACCCAATTTAAAAAATATTTTGCATTAAATTGTGGAAGCTGGATACACTTAACTGTATCAAGTTAAACGCATTTTTTTGGATCCATTTATGTTTTCATCAACAAAATGGTGTTTAAAATAATGAAATAATTAAGAAAATGCATTTAAGAGATGGACTTAATAAAAGTAAATTAAATTAAAAAATAAAATTCTTAAAAATGTTGAGAAAAAAGTTTTTTTTTAATTAGGCAGGTGAGATAAATCTCGTGCAAGCAAACGGTTTTATCAGCTCAACTATAAAAAAAAATCCTATATGGTGAGTACTTTTCTGGTCACACTGTATATTTTCTATTCGGGAATTTTTCTTAGAACCTTTTGTATATTAAGTTTTTTTTTGGGATTAGGTTCTTTTAGAACAAATGGTTTTTAAACACAGAGAATGCAACTATTTAGATTCTGCTATGTATTTTTATTTACGTTTCGATCGGTTACCAAGCCTTTATCAAAATCTGCAAAGGAGAAATATAGTCGTTATAAAAATATTATAAAGTAGAAAATCTTGAACCTTACCAACTTACATCATGGACAGACAAAAACTTTCTCAAATTATCCTTTGTTGTTCTCATGCTCAAGTCAAGGCAAGTACTGCATAAACAACTGTAAGAGACTTAATGATTATTAAAATGGAAAGACATAGTATAAAACAGCAAACAACTGACCAACTAAAACATCCAAATTATTTATTTGTAATTGTAGCCTTAAATAATTATTATTACCTTGTCCAATAAATGATTTTTGCAAAATTTTGATACCTTCTGACAGCGTTCCAGCTATTACACTATTTTTTCTTTAAACCACATTATACAATTTGATATAATCTTCAATATAAATAATTCTCGAAATTTAGTTGGGATCACGTAAATAAAAAACATATAAGTTTACCAAAAAAAAAGTAAATAAATTTGATCTATTGCGATCCTGTACAGGTCGTAAAAACACTTCGGATGGTAGATAGTTTAATTTGAAATGCACTATACTGAAGCACGGTGGAAGTATAGGTCGGTGGGTGGCGGTTTGCCCCTCGCCGTTTTTTTAAAGAAAGGGCTGCCTCCTCCCCTATTATATTTATTAAAAAATGGGGAAATATTTATAAAGTCGTCGGGAATGAACCTAATGGAAATAAATTTGCAAACTGATTTTCAACATAGCATTCTTTCATTTACAGAAAAATATAAAATATTTAACGTATTAAAAAACTTAATATTTAATAAACTAAAGGAAATAAATAAAAATAAGTTTAAAGTTTTACATTGTTCTTGCTTCAGTGAAGCTAATCTAATGGAAATTTTCGTGAAGAAAGAGCTGCTCTTAACCTCGAGATTTATTTTTTATGGTCACTAATTAGCACACCATTTTTTTTAGTTAAGATATTAAATAAAATTACTCATTTTATAAATAGTTTTTTAGTGTCATTCTAAACAGTTTAAAATTCCCATTAAAAAAAAAGTACTCAATATAACCGGTTTGCTCAAAAACTACAGATTCGATTTTCAAATTGTAATACCAATAAAAATATTTTTTTAGACATTTTTATCAACATTTATTACAGACAAGCGAGGAGACAAGTAAAATTATAAAGAAAACTACGTGGGTGTGTGTTGTTTTGTAGGTTATGTATTGTCATTAACGATAATTTAAAATTAATTTAAACAACCAAAAATAAAATATATAGGGTTGTCTATTAAAATAATTGTTTTTTTTTTGCCACGCTATTTTGAAATACCCAGTGTATTTAAAAATATTTTTCAAATGCGCATACTTTTTCATTCTAAATCCTTAGTATTTAACATTTTTTTCTAGGTCTTATAATAGGGAAGTATATTTTATATATTTATAATTACACTTACTTAAACAATACTCATATTGTTAAAATTCTGCTAATCCAATTATGACATTTGAGATAAGATTGTAATTATTGTACCGTGACAACGAACAATTTATAGATAAAGCTATAATAAAACGCTTTAAATGTAATAATAAAATCCAAATTAGCTCTTCTATTTCTTTTTACATATATAAAAAAATGAATTAATTGTAATTGCAAATAATTTTAAATAATTATCACACACCTTCTCTTATTAATAAGATATCGACTCTAAAACGCGTCGACTTTTCAACATCTTATTTAACCACAGAAAAAAATAACCGGACTGAAAGTATGTTCTTTTCTAGTTAAGATTATAGGAAAGTAAGTATTTTTTCATATCTAATTTTTTTTGTGTTTCATAAAACTTCATGTTTTTGCTTATTGAAAAACCGCAAACTTTCCGATAATCTAACAAACATCATACTTTTGAAAGGGGCATTTTTTCTAGTCAATAAATAAGACGTAGAAAAGTAGACGCGTTTTTTTAGGGTTAACCGCCATGTCTTATATTTGGCTAAACATCCAGCTTATAAATGTCGGTGACCCACGTCGACCTGTCACACTGCAGATATATAATTTTATGCAGTACCAGAATTGATAATTTAAATTCATTCCAGTGTCATCTTAATGTGATCCTGTTAGAAAAGCATGTAGATATGAATTAGTATTTTCATTATGGAACATCAAATGGTATTAGTATATGCTCAAATGTCAAAAATATTTTTATTACGGTTTTTCTATTTTCTTTTATAGTCTTACATAACCCGAGACGTAGAGGAGGTGCCCAGAGAACTTTCGTTTGCAAAATTAGCGTAGGTACCGAATACTAGTTTTAGCCTGCTTGTGGGAATTTTTGGGGCATTGCCCAATACAGGGTGTACCATAACCGTGGCATAATTAATTAGGATCTCGAAAACTCTAAGAGAAGCTCGGTCAAATAAAACAAAACGGAATTCCATGGCGAATTGCCCGTGATTTTCTTTTGTTGCAAAGTTGCACGGTTGTATAACAAGAACATATATATATATATATATATATATATATATATATATATATATATATATATATATATATATATATATATATATATATATCACCCTTATAACTTTTTTGCTTTTTGAGATAACTTTTTGAAATTTGGTGTGTGAATACAAGACATGAAGACAAGTCCCTCAGATGTGGCTCACCCTTATAACTTTTTTGTTTTGTGAGAAAACATTTTAAAATTTGGTGTGTAAATACAAGACATAAATTTGGATTTTTGGATATATTCTTTTGTTTTGAGCCACTTCCCGTTTGACCGGAAATGACGGCAACTTTCGATTCTTAAATGGGACACCCTATATATTTTTAATTATTTCGATAGAAAATGGCGTCCTTAGTGCAATGACACCTTTGTCAGTTTTTGACAGATGGGGGATTTTTTATGATTTTCAATCTAGCACGCTATGAATCACTTAAATCGGTTCATTTCTGATCTAGTACTAAGGGAAAAATACAAGCTTACTTCTGTTGATTCTAAAAACTATTTTATGCCCGTTTGAAATAAGCAAAATCAGTATTTTTGTGTTTACTCAATGTTTTCAAATAGAAAGGAAGTGGCTCCTGGGGTTTTATAATATACCGTTTTCTTCCTAGTTTCTTGATACTACATACTTCATGATAATGTATGTAATATTGCTATTACATTCATTATCATTGCTCTTGGTCTTTAGGGATAACAGTTTCCCATTTAATATACTTTATACCGACAAAAGCCTTTTTACAAATTTGGGAGATTTTAATAGAAATAATAAAAGGTACTGATCTCAAGAAAATCTGCATTTGATGGACGAGGGAAATTTTCAAGAACGTTTTGGGTTTAATTGTTGGATTGTAATTCTCGGTGATAGAATTTTATGGCCTATATTTTTTGATGGTCACCTAACAGGGGAAAGGTATTTACACTTCCTGACCCATCAAATTCGGGAGTTTTTCGAAGAAATACCAGGGATTAATGGAAACCGTATATTTTACCAACAAGATGGAGCTAATGCAAGGGCAGTAAAGTGTATCTAAAGTCAATTGAGACAACCTAGAAACTTAATATTCGTCAACAGTCGGCGATTTCATTGTAAAGCATGGGCGGCGTGATAGAAATTTAAACTTATTTTTGTAAAACAGATTCATTATTAGTACTTTCTTTTTATTATTTATTCGCATTTAACAATTTTTTCAATTCGTTTTTTTATTTGATCTGGTCAGGGGATGAAAGCGAAATAGCTAGGCTAAATGGAAAAAATGTATTCTCCGTAAATAAATCGCATAAAACGTATTTTTATGGGTTTATGGGTATAGAGATTATTCCATTAGTAACCTACTTGATAATATATTTACTTTACAATTACACAGAGAAGAAAAGGAAGGGGATAAAAATTGAAAGTTTCGTTAAAGATCGAGCAGGTAATATGTTATTTTGGAGAGTATTTGGAGGGGTTGAGGTAAATAGTGACTAAAAGTCAAATACTTTGTAAAAATTGAATCGTTCAGAGAGGTTTTTGAATTTGCAAATTGCATATTTCAAATTTCAAATCACTTTGATGAGTAGTTTTTAAGCTATGCCGCTAATTGACAGACAGACAGACGGATTGACGGAATTGATAAAACATAATTTTTGGCATCTAGGGAAGCTAAAACCTTAGAATATGTAAAATCTGAACCATCTTGAATTAGAACACAGTTAGTAGCTTATCTCTATACCACAATTAGTTATGGCACACAATTTGAAATCAGTCCATCAAGTAGTTTTTTCAGGCTGGATTTTTAAATATTTTATTAAGCTGCAATTTCGTTCCGCCATCTTGTATTCATACAAGAAATTTACCGTTTGATTTCTACATAATACTTGATTTTTGTACAACATTTGAGATAAGTTGGATCACTGGTTTTTTTTAACATTTTACCAGGACGCCATTTTGTTTTGCCATATTGGATTTTTACTAAAATATTACCAGGTCATCCCCATATGACTCTTAATTTTTGACTAACATTTGAGGTTGATCTGATAAGTAGTTTTTATGCTAAGCCGCGAACTGACATACAGACAGACAACCCGAGGGAATTGATAAAACGTATTTTTCTGACATCTAGGAGCGTTAAGAGCTAAAAATGTGTAAAACCTGAGAGATTGGTTTTTTCACGATTACATATATTTTATTTGGCTGTCATTTTGTTCCGCCATTTTGAATTCGAACCACAGTTTTACTAGTTCATCTTTATACCACAATTACTTATGGCACACAATTTGAAATCAATCCATTAAGTGATTTTTTTCAGGCTGAATTTTTAAATATTTTACTAACCTGCCAATTCGTTCCGCCATCTTGGATTCGTACCAAAACTTTACCAGTTTATTTCTATATAATACTACTTGATTTTTGTACAAAATTTGAGATAAGGTGGATAAGTGGTTTTTTAGTAATAATTCACCAGGCCGCTATTTTGTTTTGATATTTTGGATTTTTACCAAAATATTACCAGGTCATCCCCATAGGACCCTTAATTTTTGACTAAAATCTCAAGTCAATCTGATGAGTCCTTTCTAAGCAATGTCGCGAAATGTCAGACAGACAGACAAACCGACAGATGGACTGACAGAATTGATAAAACATATGTTTGGGCATCCAGAGGCGCTAAAACCTGAACATATCTAAAACTTAAGAAATTGATTTTTTTCGCGATTACAAATATTTTAGTTGGCTACCATTTTGTTCCGCCATTTTGAATTAGTACCACAATTTTAGTAGTTCTTCTCTATACCACAATTAGTTATGGCACACAATTTGAAAATGAAATTAAGTATTTTTTTCATGCTGAATTTTTAAATATTTTATTAAGCCGCCATTTTGTTCTGCCATCTAGGATTCATACCAAAATTTTGTCAGTTGTTTTCTATATAATACTGGGTTTTTGCGCAAAATTTCAGGCAAATTGGGTAAGTAGTTTTTTAGTAATATTTTTTTTAACATTTCATCCCGTTACGATTCTTAATTTTTGACTAAACTTCGAAGTCAATCGGTTAAGTAGTTTTTTAGTTATGCCTCGAACAGACAGTTCGACAGACAGACTGACGCAATTAAGAAAAAATGTTTATCTAGGGACCCTGAAACGTAAAGATCCGAAAAAATCTCGAAGGGTAATTTTTTCACGATTAAAATACTTTCCTTTTACAAGGTCAGTAAAAACATTGAATAGAATAAAAAGAAATTTTTGAATTGAATTACGGATATAACCAAAGTGCTTAACTCTAATACTCCGCCCACAAATTTTATAAGGAGTCCACGTTGACTGTGTCGCGAAGGCGCTGTTTGTACGGGGACCTGTCAACTGAATAAAAATAAATGTATTTGATATAAGTGGTGGAGTAAATTGAGAGTACCCCAAATTTTTCGCTGTCTCAATTAACTTTAGATACACGATAACAAGTTACTTAAATACCACAATTGGCCTAAATTGGATCGGAAATAGTAGACCTATTTTGTGGCCCCCAAGGAAAAACTGAATTTACGTCTAAGTACTTTGTATCTCTATTATAATTGTTTAAATATTTTAGATCGCCAGACCTCACCCCCTTAGATTTTTTTGTGGGGCACTGTCAAGAATAAAGTGTATAATACATCTTCAGCAACCCGTGGTGAATTAGAAAACAAAGTACGAGCGGCCATAAACAGGATTACCCCAAGACAACTAAAATAAGTAGTGAGAGCAACTGTAGAACTGTACAGCTTTGTCAAGAGAAGCACGGTGGTAATTTTGAAAATTTGAAACATTAAAAATTTGTTTTGATTATAATAATTTCAAAATTAATTACATTATACATTTGTTGTCGTTGTAAGACACTGTTAATAAACAAGTCATGAGTAAAGTTTTCAAAGCCACCGTTTGTTTCATAGCGTCTTCGTCGTAGTCTACCACGCTTAAATGAATTTTATCGTGTATTTGAAAACCTGTCGCGTATAAATAATAATTAAATACTTTTTTTCTAAGCTTCAGTATATTTATAATTTATTAACGTTTTCCGCTGTAGCCATAGTAACACAGTCAACTGTTTGAATCATGGACGAGTTGACTATGCGGACCAAGAGCAATGATAATGAATGTAATAGCAATATTACATACATTATCATGAAGTATGTAGTATCAAGAAACTAAGAAGAAAACGGTATATTATAAAAACACAGGAGCCACTTCCTTTCTATTTGAAAACATTGAGTAAACACAAAAATACTGATTTTGCTTATTTCAAACGGGCATAAAATAGTTTTTAGAATCAACAGAGGTAAGCTTGTATTTTTCCCTTAGTACTAGATCAGAAATGAACCGATTTAAGTGATTCATAGCGTGCTAGATTGAAAATCATAAAAAATTCCCCCATCTGTCAAAAACTGACAAATCGGGTGTCATTGCACTAAGGACGCCATTTTCTATCGAAATAATTAAAAATATATAGGCTGTCCCATTTAAGAATCGAAAGTTGCCGTCATTTCCGGTCAAACGGGAAGTGGCTCAAAACAAAAGAATATATCCAAAAATTCAAATTTATGTCTTGTATTTAAACACCAAATTAAAAATGTTATCTCAAAAAACAAAAAAGTTATAAGGGTGAGCAACATCTGAGAGACCGGTGTTTTGTGCTGGATGGTGGTGGAAATTTGCATTTAAGTATCTATTTGTATGCGCCATTTTTCTATATACAGAATGTCCTAAAGTACCATTTTCTTTCCTATGAACAACTACATCTAGGAAGGGAAACGTTCCATCAGATTTAATTTCCATTGTGTATTATGAATGATGAATATTATGGTGTTCTTGATTAAGATGGCCCAGAAATATGAGGAGATTTTGCTGTCCATGAGCCTAACAACAAAGTATCATCATGGACTTTATAGAGATAAAGCCAATGGTATCATCTACATTATCTGAACCAGTGTTTAAGATTTAGTGGAGTGGATGTTAAAGTAGGGTCTCCATAAATATATATGAGGAGCTTTTCCAGTCCTTGAGCCAAACAACAAAAATATCATCATGGGCTTTATAGAGATAAAGCCAATGGTATCATTTAGATATCCGAGCCTGTGTTTTAGTTTTAGTGGAGTGGATGTTAAAGTAGCGCGAGCGCCTCCATAAAGATATTCGTTAGCTGCATAGGTGATAGAAGAGATCCCATAGCTGCCCCTGAGGTATGTTAATAAAAATTTATTGAAAAATGAAATAAGTAGATTTAAGACAAGCTTCCACTAGGTCTATTAAGTTATTATGGAGATTATTATGTTCCAATATGACTAGTACTAGAATAGCAAAAAATTTCCAAAAATTTAAGATTGAGTTTCTAGATTGCGAAAAACATATTTTTAGAAAAAAATATATTATGTATCTACGGATATGTGTATACACAAAATTTGCGCCAAAGATATCTTGAGAATCGGCATAACGATTCGTTTTAAATTTGCACCAAAAATAGTCTAGTCACTGTCTCAAGGGGATCCAATTTTGGGTATCAAGGGCGTAGATCTTCGATATTTTTAAAATCAATAAAAACATAAAAAATCATACTCTGAAAACTCACAACCGATAACAGTCAAATTAAAAACAGAAATAGTTGGAGTAAATGTTCTGACACTGAAATATTACGGAAGTCACTGTCGTAGGTACTTGATTCTTTTTTTGATTATATATAATATATATAATTAAAATAATTTGTACGTATTATTTTAAAAAATGGCAAAACAAGTTAAATTATTTTTTTTGTATTCAAAATAATTTTTGTTCATTAAACAGGTTAGTCAAAAAAGATGAGCCCCTGTGAAACAAAAAAAAAACTTTGTAACATGTCAAACATCTTTTTTTTATATAAAAATATAATGTTTTAACTATATTGAATATAGTTCAGAAGTATTTCGTTTGCTCAGCAATACAGGGTATTCCAAAGGAGAAGAAAAATGCTTTATATCTCCGTTTTTATCGGACATAAGGAAAAAATGTTAAATATAAAAGTAACTGGAATACTGGGATTTTCATATATAATCAAAATTTATCCACGTGAACCGTTTTTCAAAATATTTAAGGTTAAGTATTCAATTTTTCTTAACTTCAAGCACCTGTTATAGAAAATCCATTCCTAATGGAAACAAATGAAGTCCATGTTCCTATCTTTTTTTTAATAATATCTAGAAAAGAAAGGAAAACATATTAAATGAATACAATTAATATAGATTATATTACCATTTGGATAAATATTTTATTCAAATATTTATCCAAATTCTAATATGCATTATATTTTTATTTATTCATTAACATATATATATATATATATATATATATATATATATATATATATATATTTATATTGTAATCTTTGCAGAGATTATAAAAGAGTAAGATATAAACATGGACTACATTTGTTTCTATTAGGTATAGATTTTTCATAACATAAGTTTAAAGTTAAGAGAAATGGTTTATATATTTTACCTTAAATAAATATTTCGAAATTGGTCATAATTTTACATAGAACATGTTACATAAAATTTGCGTAATTTTTTTCGTAGATTCTAAAAATGTACTAAAGTATAGGTTATTACATTTTAAAATAAGACAAATTTAGTTTAGTTTTATTATTTACATATTTTTAATGTGAAATCAAATGTTATTCGAGCACAAATTTGAATTTATCATAAAAATTCCAGTTACTTTTATATTTAACTTATTTTATGTCTTATAACAACAGATATATAAAGTATTTTTCCTCTCTTTGGACCACTCCGTCCACAAGCAATTTTTCTCTTTCTATAGGGTTATTCTAAGGGAATAAAACAGCTCCATAAAAACAGAATTAAAGTTTTTAAGTTTTTTTAAAGGGTATAAAACGTTAAAATTTAAAAAGCCTAATGTAAAAAAAGGCAAGATATGATCAATTTGACCTATGTACAGACATATGGGGTATACATAGGAAAGTACTATGTTTGCCAAAACAATTTTTTTTAAATGTGCGTATTCATGGTAAATATCCTTAAAAGTCTTTGGAAGCAGGGCGACTAAATTTCATTAAATTGTATTTAATATTCTCTAGATACTACTTCTCAAAAATCAAAAAAATCTATGTCTAATAATAATAGCATTTAAGAATTTTATTATTTGTAACTATTACTTTCTTGTAGGTACATGTTACTGCTAAATAATTTTCAAAAAATAATTCTTGCAGTAAATGAGTTTTAATTTGTGTTCTGATTTTAGGGATTTTAAAAAACAATGAGCAATGAAATCTGGTGTTGAATGGTTTTTACGCTTGCTTTAGAAAAAAGAATTGCCTATTAAGATTTTGATGATGTTGACTTTAGCCCTCAATTAATCATTTAAAATTAAGCTATTGCCCATTATGAATCACTCCTCATAACTTGTTGCGTTGCATTTTTTTATATGATAAACTATGATTACAAAATGTTCATGATTATTTCAAGTCATTATTCAATTACTTGCACATGACTTATGGCTATGAAATTTTATACACATGCAAAGATGATGAAAATGCAATAATTTAACGGTCTTGATCTTAATAATGTATTTGACATTAATAATATTCTGATCTTTAACAGTGATCTTAAACTTAACATTTTCTTTGTTTTTAGCCAATGTCTTAACCGCCACTTTGACTCTAACAGTGACCTTACATTTTGCAGGTTGATCTTTATTCACTTTCGCTTGAACCTGTTTTTCTTAACTGTAACCTTTATGGAACTTCTTTTTCAGTATAATGATTCGGGTCTGCCTAAATCATAAAATTACCAACACCAAGAGGGTAGAACATGAATAAATTAAGTAAACAAACACAAAAAGACACAAACACTGAATAGGGGAAAATGACGAATAATTGTTCTATTAGTATGATTAAATAGTACACATCCCGGCACAGTATTAAAATCAGTTATATTGAGCCTTGATCCGTAGGCCGTCGGAAGGAAGATTATTTAATTAGTTTTTTAAGTTATAAAGTGTGTTCTCTCGACGTAGTAGATTCTGTACGAGAGAAATTGTGAGTATAAAAAAATAATTATGTCATTTATTATTCTCCTCCATAAAAAGAAGGTTTTAATCCAGGTAATGGAATTTTACCGAATATTTAAACAATTTATTAGGCCGTTATTTTCTGTTTTCCTTATAGGACTGGAACTCAGTTTTTAAACAATTCATTGGGTGGCCATTTGGTTCCACTAATACTTCACATCAAATGTTTAGCTTTTTATCCTTATATTACATCAAATTTTTGTGAAAATTTAAGGACCGTTCGATAAGAATTTCTTAACAATGTTTTTTTAACATTTTATGAAGCCACCATTTTGTTTCGCCATATTGGATGTTTACCGAAATCTTATCATTTCATCCCAATATGACTTTTGATTTTTGTACAAAATTTGAAGTCAATAGGAAAGTCGCGAAAACACAGTACGATAGGCCGCAGGAAAATGAAAAACATGGTTTAGGGGGTTAAGAGACCCTAAATAAAACGCAAAGATCTGCAAGAATTTCGGAGGGTGATTAGTCTTTACCCAGAACTTCCCTCGCAACACATTCTACCACACACATATGATAGTTTGTATACGCATTTAACTATTTGGTGATAATAACTTTATGCATAATATGCAAATTGTAATTACAAGGCAGTTTCATTAAAAAGGTCCGGGTAACTCCCCACAGCGAAATTTCATATTTATTTGACAGCTTTTATCTATGCAAAATTAAATAAACACCGTTAGAGATTTTTATATTGGCTATGGCGATTTCTATATTTATATTGTAAAAGATGGTTATCAAAAGTTAAATATTTTAAATACATTTCTGGATTATGGTTGAAACAACTTATTTTGAGGCTACGAGCATTATAAAAACGTCTCCGACCTGCATTGATAAGATAAGATGATTATTATGAGATAAGATAAGTCTTTTGTCAGATCCCACTATGAAGTAAATACTTTTCAGATTTTTGTTGCAGTGAATATGAGTAAGGGGTATGTGTTTAAGGGAATTTTAAACAATGAAAATACAGAACATTGTTATCTTACGTTAAAAAACAAATATTGTAGTAAAATGAACAATACTAGCGATTTTAAAGAAAATAATTATCGATTTTATAGTCTGTTTGGTTATTATTACAGTGTAGCATTCCCAATGACGAAAGTGAATCAAAAATTTTACAAACCTAATAAATTATTTTCAATGGAACTGCGAGTATTTTATTCAACTTCTTGTGTAAAATAAATACATTAACTCCCCTTTCTTACTTTAAGATATAAATATATTCTTACTCTATACTGAAAGTCCATTAAAAAATAATAATATTCATTAAATATTGAAAAACGCGATTAATTTCAATAAAGAAAAGTGGAAGATTATAAATGAAAAGAGAATAAAATAAAAATAAAAAAATCGGTAAATTTGCTTTACCCGGAACTGCCCTCGTTATGATATTTTTCCATTTGTTAGGAACAGTGAGGTGTGACCCAATTTAGTTTAATACATAGTCACAGTATATATGTGTTACATATACTGTATTTTTAAACATTATTATTGGGCGCCATTTTGTTCCATCATTTTCTACCTCTGCTACACTTAACTTTTGGGCATAATTTAAAATAAATTCAATAAGGAGTTTCTACATTGACACATACATAGATTTTGTTACGTCATGTTGAATTCATACCATTTTATCCCATTTTCACATTTACTTTTTTGTAAGTTTTAAAGTCAATTAAACAAGACTTTTTTAAGTTGATCTACCAGTTTATCTCTGTATCACACCTAATTCTTGCACAAAAACTGTAATCAATTTAATAAGTGGTATTTTCAGGCTGATTTGTTAAATATTTTATTATTTCGCTATTTTATTTTGCTATCTTGGATTCATATCAAAATGTTACCCAGTTTATTCTTATTTAACACTTGATTTTTGTGCAAAATTTGAGGTAAATTGGATAATTAGTTTTCTTAGTAATAATTTTTTAACATTGTTCCGTCATATTGTATTTTTACCAAAAATTACCAGGACTTCCCCATATGACCCTTAATTTCTGACTAAAATTTGAAGTCAGTCGGGTAAGTAGATCACGTAGTTCAAATAAGCCACGAACTGACAGACAGACAGATCGTCTGACGGATCGACGGAATTAATAAAACATATTTTTTGGCATCTAGGGACGCTAAAACGTGAAGATATGTAAAACCTGAGAGTGTGATTTTGTCACGGTTACAAACATATTATTTTGGTTGATCCGTATACCACAATAATTAGTTATGGCACAAAATTTCAATCAATTAAGTAATTTTTTCAGGCTGAACTTTTAAATAGTTTATTAAGCCACCATTTGTTCCGTCATTTTGGAATCGTACCAAAATTGTACCTGTTGATTCCAACATAATACTTCGATGTTTGTGCAAAAACTGAGATAAATCGGACAAGTGGTTTTTTAATAATAATTTTTGTTAACATTTCACTAGACCGCTATTTTCTTTCGCCATATTGGATTTTTACCAAAATATTATCAGGTCATCGCCCGTATAACTTTAAGCTATGCGTCGAACAGCGACAGACGGACAAACGGAACGACGGAATTGATAAAACATATTTTTTAGCATCCAGAGACGCTAAAACTTGAAGATATGTAAAACACGAGAGGGTGTTTTTTCACGCTGACAAACATTTTATTTGGTCGCCATTTTGTTCGGCCATCTTGAATTAGTGCCACAATTTTACTAGTTGATCTCTATACACAATTTGAAATCAATCCAGATTTTCAGGCTGAATTTTTAAATATTTTATTAAGCCACCATTTTTTTCCACGATTCCTACCAAAATGTTACAAGTTGATTTCAACATAATATTTGATGTTTGTGCAGATTAGCTGGATAAGTAGTTTTTTAATAGTATTTTTTTTTTTTAATTTCACTAGGCCGCCATTTTGTATCGGCATATTGGATTTTTACCAGGTCACCCCCATATGACCCTTTATTTTTAACCAAAATTTGAAGTCAATCGTGAAGCAGTTTTGATTGAGAACACATGTTTTTCGGCATCTAGGGACCCTGAAACGTGAAGATCTGAAAAAATCTCGGCGAATGATTTTTTAACGATTACAATATAATACGTCAACGACGAAAATTTGAAATGTTTATTTAATGTGTTTTTGACCAGAAGGGGGTCACCATTTAAACCCAACCCTTTTGGAAATGTTAATTTAAAAAACACCACTTAAAAATATTTTCTTATGTCTTACTGACCTAGAAAAAATTCAAAACTTACTTATTAGAACAACAAAAACAGATAGTCCGGGTATTAATGAAACTTCGGGTAAAATCATTAAAAAATTGTCTTGTCTTTTGTCTGAATCGCTAGACCACCTCGTCAACGAATCATTTACTATTTTTTTATTTCCTGAACGTCTAAAAGGGGCCCAAGTACATTCCTGTTTTTAAAAGTAAAGGATTTAGTTCTGAAGTCTCTGATTATAGACCCATTTGCATTTATAACCAGATCAGCATTTGTTCTGAGACTAGTTTATTACCTAAAACATCGTAAGTTATTAAGTAAAATGCGACATATTTTCGTAAGAAAAGATCAACTATGAGAGCTATCGAAAATTGGTTAAAATTCATTTGTGACGGCGATATCAAACCTAGCAGAGTTCATCTCGACAAGTTTTGATAAGTTCAAATCAATATTATTATCGTCAATGAAGGAAACTTCATTTATATCTGAAAATGTATAAGAATTTGGTAGTAGCTTGTAAAATACTTCATAACCTCCTGCGTAGACAGAAACGATCTTAGCTACGTACTGTCGGAAAGAATTTTTTGTTTTGCAATGAATTTGAACTACAGCAAAATCATCAGGTAACATTGTTTCAGAGTTCTGCTGTGAGTTTTCAATGTCTTCTTCAGCATTTTCCTCAGCATTCGATAAAAAATCAAAATTGGAGCTAGTGTCATGACTAATATAATCTTGATCAATGTCTGAAGATTATAGTTCCTTAACAGTTTTATTTCGATTTTTGGGTTGGCGGAAGGGAAGAGTTGCTTAGTTATCGTTTCCTTTGCACATTTTTTTCAACTATTTCTTTCTCCATGTTCTTTATTAGGTGTTGATGTAACAACGTCTAACCCTTTTCCTTTAGGTTTCCTCTTTATTTTTATTTTAAGAAGTGGGATTATATCTCCAGTAGATGTACAATGAGCGTGTGCATCTTCTAACAATATTCGATTCAATAGATGAATGGCTATTATCTTGTGACATATTGGAACAGTACGTCAAACTGAAGTCGGAGGTGGATCAGATTAAATTTCTTGAGAAACAGCAGGCACAGCATCTCTGAGCTCAATAACATCATTAAATATCACCGTTCGATCGTCATAATCTAGCTCTTATTCTGGTAACTGGTCTGCAACCTCTGATGGTAAAAAGTTACTCTTTGTCTGTTACAGCCATGTCACCGTCACATCCTACTACGCTGCCTTTAATTAGAATCAGTTTTTCTGAAAATACAACAGCCCGCATGTAGGACTTTGCCCTAGAAGGATGCGGGGTTTTTCCCCCTTATACATTTTTTAAAGGCAATTTTTCTTACCACCTTTGTAGGTAAAGTCAAGTTAAAATAAAACACAATTAAACTTGGATGTTACTCTATCAACCACAAATTCCCCCTTTAAAGAAATTTTAACTACATGCACATATTATTGAGGTGAATTAATAAAATTGTTACATCAAAATTACAAAAAATAAAGAAATCTCATTTTCACGGCTCACAACTGGCCTGTGGTCATTAAGTTTCATGTCGCACTAGACATTACCTTATCATAACTGCCGCAAGGCGGTACCTATAGGCTATTTGCTCAATACTGAGACCTCTATTGTTTAACAATCGGCACATATGTAAAGGGTTTCTATACGCCAGAAAAGAAAATATGAGTTGCTTGGGCCAAGCAAGGAAAAGAACATCTTCTAGATTGTTTTTAAAAAACTTGGACTACATTACCATTACTTTATATTTATGAAGTCGTTATGTACATATTGGAGAATCTTAACAATTAATATGAAAAAAATCTAATATTCACCAACATAATACTAGAAATAAACAAGATCTTTATCTGTCGAACAACACAATCTCAAAAATCACCAGAGTATATGGTTATTAAACATTTCAGCGAGTTCAGAACGAACGGTCATGGAAAATTAAGGTAATAAGAAGAATTTCGTCAAAGATATATTGAAACAGTTTTTAATAGAAATGTATTTCATTCCGTGGACGAATTTCCCAATCACTAAGTGTACTATCTGTAAGAAATTATTTCAATTTTGTGACTGTTATAAATTGTTCCTTATTGCATACTGAACTATATATATATATATATATATATATATATATATATATATATATATATATATATATATATATATATATATATATACTGTTCTTAAACCATATGTTTTTACATAGTTTAGTAACACCTTTATAAGTGTATGCTTGGTCTTATTTCCATAGAAGAGGGACAGTGAACGCAATATATATAACTCTCTTTCTCTCTCTTCAGCTGCCATTAATAACGTTCACATCATCAAGAAATCGTTCCATGTTTTTACTTGTTTTAAATGAATAAAATGAGTTAAAAAAATGGAGTCGTTTAATAGGTGCAGTCCACTATACGTACGAACATAATCTTGGTCAATCGAGCCAAATTTTGTTAAAAATCGTAATAAATACATATATAAATCATGGAAGAGAGCAGCCATTACGTTTCATGGAAATCAGCAGAAGAAGCCGATGTTGTCAGATTTCGTCATAAGAAATAAACAAGTAGGTCTATTTCAATTTTGCTTAGTTAACCAACGCTTAGTGTCCTCCTAACTTAACACCTGTACCTGCATGCTAGATTTGAGTGAGTAGAGACGGCTTCGTTTTATTTATAATTAAAAAAAATAATATTTTATTTTAATTTACATACCACTGCGAGTACCACTGCGAGTGCGACTTCGAGATTCCTAATTCGGGAGATGATAACAACAAAACAAATGACAATAAAGAAAAACGGGAAAAAGGTTTAGTTCTTCGCAGGGGACAACTTAAAGGAAATTTAACACGTTTTTCGAACTTCTTAAAGGGTGGAGATATTAATATTACTGGTCTAAAATTACGCGTTAGAAATATCGATGAAACCTGGAACGAATTTCAGGTAGTTCAATCGCAACTAGAGGAACTAGATCCAAATCGAGAGACTGAGAGGCAGTCCTTTGAAGACGAATACTATAAACTTGCTACCGTAGCGTTAGAAATGATTGAACAACATGAACATAACGCATCTCAAAATTCTAATAGGTTATCTCAGAATACATATATAGATACTAGGTGCGCCCACAAATAATGTAGCAAAATTACAATCAATAACCTTACCTCAGTTCAGCGGGTCGTATGAGGGATGGTTACAGTTTTTTGAAATTTTTCGAGCTTTGATAGATCTAAATCCAGAGTTATCTAAATACAGAAATTTTACTATTTACACTCTTGCCTACGCGGAGAAGCAGTTCAAGTGCTTCATTCTTTAGAAATTTGTGAAGACAACTATGACAAGGCGTTAGATTTATTACGTGAAAGGTACGAGAACAAACGCGTTTTAATTCACAATCACGTTAAAAATGTATTCGATATGCAGCCCGTGGCTAAAGAATCTTATGAAGCTTTACGTAAGTTAATTGACGTCGTAGTAAGAAATATTCGTGCCTTAACAAGTTTCGAACAACCTGTAGAGCATTGGGACACTGTGTTAATATATTTAATATCATTAAACTTTCACATACGCGAAAACAATGGGAAATTTCCAAAAACAAAATATCGTCTATTCTCAAGAAATTTTTGCAGTTCCTAAAAAACAAATGTCTAGTTCTAGAGACTATAGATCATAAACAGCAAACTTTGCCACCCAATAAACCACGTACATTAGCACATCTCAGCGCAAATGATCCATCGACTAATCAGCCAACTCAGAACTTCCAAATGCATTGCACGTTTTGCAAGCAAACAAATCATTTTGCGTACAAATGTCAAAAATTACTCGAGCTTTCAATTAAGGACAGATATTTTGAACTAAGACGGTTAGGCATATGTACAAATTGTTTAAAACCCGGACATAACATTACCATTTGTCAAGGAAAAAACTGTAGAATTTGTAATCGCAAATACAATTCTATTTTACACGATTTTAACCTTTCCCTTAATTTTCCAAATTCAAAAATGAATCAGAGCGTACCTAATAATCAAAGATTAACTCAAAAGGCGTGTAATTTCGCAATAGATAATAATAACACGTATCATGAAAATAGTGACCATAGTTCAGGTAATAATATTCCAGCCGCAAAAACCGGCAACAGCGAAGCGAGCCAGTCGAAACCTACGCGCACTTCCGATGCTTCCATGTTGACGTGTGCGTGGAACACACAATTGGAATCGAATAGGGAGTTATCGTCGAAACGTCCGCCACAAATTTTACTCGCGACTGCCATCGTTAACGTATTCGACGTAAATAATAGACCAGTGAGGTGCCGTGCATTGTTGGATTCGGGAAGCCAATCACATTTTTGCACTAAGGATTTATTTGAACGTTTAAATATACCGTCAAATGTTGAATTTTTAGTAATCGATAAAATAACAACAAAATTACCTCAAATTTCGTTAAAACCCGAGTTATTAAAAATACCGCAGAACGTGGGATTTGCTGATTCCGAGTTTAGTAATCAGCAAAATATCGATATTTTAATAAGTGTAGAATTATTTTTTAAATGTTTGAATAGCGAACAAATAAAGTTAGGACAGAATGCACCAATTTTACAAAACACCAAGTTCGGATGGTTAGTAGCTAGCCCTTTGGACCTAAATGTTAATCATTATCTGGTCAACGACATAGACAATCTACAATGTTTTTTAACCGTAAATAAAAATAGAAATAAATCCTTTAAAAATACCATTCAGAAGTTTTCACAAGTTGAAAATATCGAAAACCGACAAATAAGTTTACTAATGAAGAATTAGAATGCGAATTGGACTTCAGAAATATCGTGGAAAACGATTCAACAAACCGATATATAGTAAAGTTTCCTTTCAAAGAAAATTATTGTCATCTAGGAAAGTCATACATAATTGCGTTAAAATGCTTAATTTCCGATTTACGCAGACAGTACGTAAATTTTCTCAATGAATATAAAACATTATTATTATTTCACATTATATGTCACTTATTGACCCCAACTCAGACTCAGACGAACCTAATAATAACTGTGTTTATTTAAGTCATCATGCCGTAGTTAAAGAACATAGTAGCACTATAAAATTACGCATAGTTTTTAATGCAAGTCTTAAAACTAATACCGGTTTGAGTTTAGATGACGTTTTAAAAACAGATCCAAAAGTGCAAAAAGGTATTTTTGACATAATGCTACAAATGCGTACCTACCATATTTTAATAACCGCCGATATCGGAAAAATGTACCGCATGATTCTAATTCATGAATCGCAGCGTAAATTTCAAAGAATACTTTGGAGAGACGATACAGCGAAAACAGTTGAAGAATACCAACTAAATACGATAACTTACGGTACGGCAAGCGCTTCTTTTCTTGCTACCCGTGTTTTACACGAAAAAGGTCTTAGACATATAAAGACGTAAATCCCGAGAGTAGTAAAATTATAATAAACGGATTTAAATAAAGCGCTCGAATTAAAAAATGAAATTGATGAAAATTGACAAATTCCGGATAAAAACTTCGAAAATGGAAATCAAATGACGGCAAGTATTAGGTAGGATTTTCGGAGACAAACTCAACAATGAACAATTTTATATACGAGGGGATGACGAAACTAAAACTTTAGGTTCGGTGTGGAATCCAAATTTGGATACTATCGGTCATAAATTCGACTTAAATTTTAACATTTCTTTCATATCAAAACAAACGATTTTGTGAGGTATAGGCCAACTTTTCGATGTTCTAGGTTTGATTAGCCCGATTATAGTAAAAACAAAATTGATTCTTCAAGAAGTCTGGAAACTCCAAATAGTTTGGGATACTGAAGTAGCCAAAAGCATTGCGAATGAATGGGTAACTTTTGTAAATAAATCGTCAGATTTAAACTCGGTAAGCGTACCTAGATGCATCTTAGTCTCGGATGTAAATACCAATACAATTATATTGTGTGGTTTTTGTGACTCATCGCAAGTAGCGTAAAGCGGGTGTATATATTTAATTTCACGCGAGAAAAACGGACAAGTCGATTCACATTTAATATGTGCCAAATCTCGATTAACACCTTTAAGTACAATGAGTTTACCACGTCTAGAATTATGCGGGGCTCTTCTATTAGGCAGTCAATTGAAAAAATTATGGGTGTTTTAGAACTTCTCATATCGGAAATCCATTTATTTACTGACTCAACAATAGTGTTAGACTGGTTAAATTCTGAACCCAGTAAGTGGAAGGCATTTATTTCTAATCGAGTAGCCGAGATTCAACGTTGTTCGGAAAACATGATTATGATTTGGCATCATATCATATCATCAGTGGCATCTATGAAATTAGCTGTAATGACTCCGATCTAAAATATGTTGGGCAAACTAAATGCTCCATAAACATTCGTTTTAAAGAACACATGGCACATTTAAGATATGGAAGAACAGAAAAGTCAAGCGTTGCCCAACATGCTTTGGAAAACAATCACCGAATAGGAACAAATAATCTTAAGTTGATTAAAAATGTATCTAATAATAGATTATTGGATGCATTTGAGAGTATAGAAATAGTTAAATGTGGTAAGAAAGCACTAAATAAAGACAGAGGGCCTATTCCCTATAGTCCCCTCTATTGTTTACGTGACAACGGTGCAGTCGGGTGCAAGCAAGTGTGACCACATTTACCTATACATAGTCTCGGTTAGGATGAGTTACTTTAGTTTATATCATCTGCTGATGATGCTAACTTGGTTAGCGAAACGCGCGTCCAGAACGTAACAAGTTGTGGTGTAGTGTGGTTAAAACTCTTGTATTTTGATATAACAAGCTAATTAGAATCTTTTGTTACATATGTAGATTTTATATTAGTACTAGTACGGGTTAAAAGATTACTGGAGATTTACCTGTTCAAGAAAGAAATGTAGCGATTCTTAAAATGTGTAAATTAATTCAAGCTGAGCGTTTTTATCCTGAAATTAGTAGTTTGAAATCTAATAAAAGAATAAACAAAAATAGCCATATATTGAATTTAAATCTTTTTCTCAATAAAAATGAGTTGTTACGTGTAGGAGGTAGATTAACTAATTCAATGTTAGAGTTTGAAAGAAAGCACCCGATAATACTGCCATCTAAACAGGCATTTGTAAATCTCTTAATAAAACATTACCATAATAAATTTCCACATACTGGTCCACAGCTAATACTTACCCAAATACGAGAAAAATTCTGGATAGTGAACGGTCGAAACAAAGTTCGAAGAAATTTGAAAAACTGTATAACATGTTTCAGAATAAAGCCGTTAGCATTAATCACATGATGGGCTCTTTGCCAATTCCTAGAGTTGTACCTTCGCGGCCGTTTCTAAGTTGTGGCGTAGATTATGCTAGTCTGTATACACTTAAAGATGGAAAGGCTCGCAATCGCATTCTAATTAAATCTTATGTATGTATTTTTGTTTGTTTGAGCACGCGAGCTGTTTAGGTTAAACTCGTGACCCATCTTAGTACAGAATCTTTCTTGAATGCCTTCAAGCGAGTCGTATCTTGACTTGGTTTATGTTGTCATATTTATAGCGATAACGCAACCAACTCGATAGGTGCCCTTAACGAACTATCAAAACTTGTCCAAGTTGTACGACAATGCGTCAACGAGTATAAAAATTATTTTTCAGAACATCAAATTACTTGGCATTTTATACCTGCGAGATCTCTTCACCAAGGAGGCATCTAGGAGTCCGCAGTGCGTTCTTTTAAATATCATTTAAAGCGCGTCCTCGGCGATCTCGAGGCAATCCTGAATTTCCCTCCAATGTTACCCCTTACTGACGACCCTACAGACCTTGAAATTCTTACTCCTGGACATTTCCTGGTCGGCGAGAGTGTAATCTCCGTTCCTCAGTCCAACGAGATGACGGTTCCAATGGCACAATTGAAACACTAAAAGCAACTACAGCAAGTCGTCCAAAGGTTTTGGTCGGTGTGGAGCAAAGACTACCTGAATTCCTTGCAGCAGCGTTCTAAATGGCGGTCCAAGGAGGAAAATATTCAAGTGGGTACTGTCGTACGTCTTAAAGAAGATAATCAACCACCGATGCATTGGCCCTTAGGACGTGTTATTGTAGAACATCCTGGTCGTGACAATCTAGTGCGAGTTTCAGTGCGCACAAGAAGTGGTGTAGTGTCGCGTCAATCACTAAAATATGTCCGCTACCTTTAGACACTTCGTAGGAATAATTATTTTACACATTCGTTTTGTAAAATGTAAATCATATAAATTTTTGCCTAATGTTCTATGTAACTATGTTATTGTGTTAGATAAGTTTTTGTGTAATGAAATACTTTGTAAAGATATTTCAAGGCTGGCGGTTTGTTCCGTCATAGATCGCAGATTCTGGATAGTGTAGTTTAGCAACACCTTTATAAGTGTATGCTTGGCTTTATTTCCATAGAGGGGGAACAGTGACCGAAATATATATAACTCTCTTCAGCTGCCATTAACAACGTTCACACCATCAAGAAATCGTTCCATATTTTTACTTGTTTTAAGTGAATAAAATGAGTTAAAAAGTGAATAGTCGTATAGTCTACTATACGTACGTACACCATACTTTATACTAAAAGTTTTTGTTTTTCTTGGGTATAGGTTTGATTAATGAAACTTATTTTTCTGCAACTAGCTCGACGTTTTGCTTCTTGTTTGAAGCATTTTCAAGAGCATTTTATTGCATGTCTAAAAATATATACATAACACATGAATTAGTACTTTTCAACAAACATACTCAAATATTTAACATGTACTATACCTAGCAAAACAAAAATTCATAACTTAATAAAACAATTATAACGTAAAATATTAAAATAAATTTTGTATGTAACTTACCTTGGAAACGACAGTATTATTTACATTAACAATTTTGATGTTCTGTATGTTTTAACCGATGGGCCAGATCTATATAAATTCTGTAATTATAAAAACTATTATCTGGATTTTTTTTATTTTATTAAAAACCTATGTATTTTGGTATACAGTGGATGGCTGAAAACATGTATAATTGTTTATTTACAGGTGTTATTTAAATTCAATTTTAGTGTTTTGAAAATCGTTATATCATTTTAGGTTATTTTCTTATTATTAAATTTAATTAAATTGTGATAGATTTGACTTCGATTTTGCATGTCCTTTTTGTCATTTGTGATCTTTTTTTATATGCATCATTTCTTTAATTGCCAATTCATGATAATTGCTGTCTTGACTTAAAATTTTTATTTGGGAGAAGCTGAATTCATATTTTTCACTTTTTTCATGTTTATGTAAGGCCGTGGAGGCATTCTTTGTATATTTATGGCCGTTCAACCGATTTTCTAAGTACTTTTGGAATTTCACTTTTTAGAGGAGTGTATAAATTTGTTAATACATTATGTGATTGCAGTAAAATAAGTTTCATTAATCAAACCTATACCCAAGAAAATATATAAATACATATAAAACCCCAGTCTCGACAATTCAGTATACCATGTTTTTACTTCGTTTTTAATTTATGTGTATTATTATACTGTTGTTATTATTTTTATTTTATAGTTTTTAAAAAATAAGTTGTCGTTTATATTTCCCTCATAAAAAGGAAGTTTTATTTCAGGAAATGGAATTTTACCGAATTATAAAACATTTTTTGGGGCGTCATTTAGTTTACCAGTTTAACCGTATATCATCATAAATCATTTTTATTTTTAACAGTTTTTGTTCTCAGCTCCGCAGATGTTCGATTGGATTTAAATATGATGATTGCGATGGCCATTTGAGCACATTGATGTTTTTTGTTGTGAACCACTGTTGCACGAAATTCGAGGAGTGCTTTAGGTCATTATCTTTGATTCATTTTTCCCTCAATTCGAATAAGCGGACCAGTACCACTCCTGGAAAAATATCCCCACACCATAATGTTACCTCCACCATATTTGACTGGTGACAGGTGGTAATTGATATTTTCGTTCAAACCTTTTTCCCCTAGGACGTCTTACATATGAAATACCGTCAGACCCAAACAAGTAAAATTTACTCTCGTCGGTCAATAACACTGTATTCCATTTTTTTATTTGCAAATTTGAGTATTTGCAAATTTCAGACGTGCCAAACGATTTTTCTAAGATATTAAATGTTTTTCCACAGGACAACTACCAAGAAGACCAGAAGCTACCAACCTTCTTTACACCGTCCTACCAAAAATATTTTTTTCACCATGATATATAATTTCTTTATAAACGTGGGTGGCTAGCATTCGAGGGTTGAAATACGATAAATGTTGTATATAACGGTCCAAAACATAATTAGATTTCTATGGTCTTTCGCTCCCTGGGGTTCTTCAGTGAACCCTAGACTTCATATTTATTAATTATTTTTAAAACCGTTCTCCTGTAAATGCGTAGTCTTTCGGAAATATCAATATTTCTTACACCACTTTCAAAAAATTCTGTAACTTTGTCTTTTAGATCTTTTGAAAACTCTTTTACTTTCGCCATATTTACTTAAAGTAATGCTAGTCATACGAAGAATTCAACTGATGTGGCTTAAAAATCAACTCAAATACAAACATGTTTCCAAACGATTGTCGTTACGAATAAAATCTTTTTTTATAAAACAATTTGCTGTTATCAGAAGAAAGCGAATATCACTAATATAAATATACTATTAGATACTAAGTGATACATTTTAATATTTATAAAATTACTATATTATTACAGCTTGCCTAACATAGGATTGCGGGTCTAAATGTTCATGAGATACGCAAACGTAAACAAAGATCGCATTCTGACCAAAAGAGATACACTACGACCGAAATAAGTAGACCCTGCATCAACAATACAGGGCGGCTAACTGAATAATATACCTACGCTTTTTAGTTATTACAAACAACGATAGTTTTTGCCTTTGCATATAGATCTGATATTGGAGCCCCCTCAATAAAAGTAGGTATAATGTCAACAAATAACAGACGAACCAATTCCATTTTTTTTAAATTAATTAAAAAACCAATTAATTTACACTAGAATAAACATACATAGAAATAACAAGGAAATTGAAAGTTAAACAATTTACAAATCCTCGATTTCCGATAACCCGTCGGCCTCATCTTGGGATGCATTGTCACTCCAGTAAATTGTCAACTACTACACCCAATGGTGGTCTAATTTCTATAAAGAAACGCTCTATCTTCCTTATATATATATATATATATATATATATATATATATATATATATATATATATATATATATATATATATGGAAATACCCAGTGTTCCAAATGCCAGGCATATATCTAAATTGTACTCGATACTTTTCTAGAAGCACTCTCACTGTTAGCAAGTACGTGTTCGCAGGTACGGTAGTCTTTACGGAAACTGGCCTGTTCTGGTTGGTAGTCGTCTAGTTTCTTAGTCAGCGTGTTGGTTAGTAGTTTTGTAAGAAGTTTGTTTATTTGCGACAGAAGGCTAATAGATCTGTAATTTTCTAATTTTGATTTGTCATCTTTTTTATAGGCTAGGATAACCACGGCATTGTTCGATTTGACTGGTATCTTTCCTTCATTTAGGCAAGCGTTGAACAGGTCACATTTGATTAGGTGAGTTTCTCCATCTTTCAGCATTTCATTTAAAACGCCGTTTTCTTCGGGTGCTTTGTTGTTTTTAAGAGACATTACCGCATTTCCCACGTCGGCTGCAGTGAACTCTGGTGCGTCTTCTAAACCTACTTGTGTTTCAGCGTTGGATCTTCTGGTATTTTTGATTTATATATCGTATTTGTTTCTATTTCTTATTTCCGGTCTATTTGTATACTTAAGGAGTACAATATGTTCTTTTAAATTTTTGTGTTCAGGCTTTTTAAACATTTCTAGGTAATGATTTTAAAATTCGGTAGTAATGTTTAGTTAGCCTATTTGATACATGAACTTGTACTGCCAAAAGCAAAAGCACAAAATAGAAAGTGAGATATCTTTAAAATCATTCATTTCACTTTTTTTTTAATTTATTATGTTCGATCCAAAGAAGAATTTAAATAATAATATCATAAAAAGCCTGATATCAACTGAATACAAATTTAAAATTTGGTCATTTAGGTATATTCTTATTTGTGTTTCATTTATAGGCTGAAAACTGTAAGTAAGATTAAAAAATCAAATATTAAAATAAGACTTAAGTTATTTATCCTTTAAAGGAATTGATTTAGATTATTTTTAATTTTTCGAAAATCTGACATAAAAGGAAGAGTTCTAGGTACTCCACTTATGTGTTAAAAAAAGTGAATGTTTTCTCTTCAAAATATCGTCCCTTACGTCAGGGTATTTCAATTTTCATTTTTTCAGCTGCCTTTAAAGATGTAGGTATAAAAACCCGGAATGTTTAAAATCATTAAGAAGAGACCCATTTAATGAGACAATATTATGCAAGGTGTCAAATTAAAAAAAAAAGATGGTGCTACTTAAGTAAATTTTTGATCAGCAAAAAACTTATAAAACTTTTGTATTTATTATTTTTGATGTCAATAAAAATTAAGCTCACCTACGTGATTTTTTCAGATCTTCACGTTTCGGGGTCCCTAGATGCCGGAAAACATGTTTTCTCAATTCCGTCGTAGTTCTGCCTGTATGTCTATCTGCCTGTTCGCGGCATAACTAAAAAACTACTTACCCGAGTTACTTCAAATTTTGGTCAAAATGTTTCGAAAACATTTTCGTAAACATCCAATATGGCGGCCTAGTCAAATGTTAAAAAAATTATTACTAAAAAACTACTTGTACAATTTATCTCAAATTTTGCACAAAAATTAAGAATTAGGTAATAATTATTAAAAAATTAAATAAGACCAAATATTCACAAAAATGTATTTATTTAGGCTCGACGCGTTTCGGTTAAACAACCATTTTCAAGAGCATTTATATAAAATCATAAGCATAAATATCGGAAGTCAGAAATAAAATAAATCACTTACATCACGTTAACCAGGATAAAGATTACATCAACTCTTAAAATGCCAACGTTTAAAAACACCTACATACATTAAATCTAGTTAATATCTACTGAAAGATGAACTGTAAATGTGTCCTGACTGTGTAAGTCAAACCTATTCACAAGTCGAGTATATAAAAAAGCATATACAAACAAACATTCTTTTGATTTAAGATATGAATATAATATGGCATTGAGATGTTCTTAGATTCTCAGTTTGAAGCTCCTACGTGTTTTACCAATGTAAGAAGAACTGCAATTGCTAAAATTAAGTTGATAAAACCGACTTTTTTTAAGATTATCTATTTTATCTCGGGGTATGTGACAACATTCTACCTAGATTCCACACAGAACTATAAACTATTCGTACATTGTGTAAAACATTTTTAAATATATTTCCAATTTTAACTTTAACTGGACCTTATGTAACTAATTTTCACAAATTTTGGCGTTTGCCAGGGCGGAATTGGGTTATCCATTTGGCTATTACATAACTCCCTACGGACTTTCAAAAACTTTTTGTTAATGAGTTTGTAAACTAGAGCTTTGGAATAGCCACTGTTTATTGCTGTTCGGTATATAATATTTTGCCAAGGCGGAATTAGGTTATCAATTTGACTATTACATAACTCCCTAAGGACTTTGTTTTGTTTGTTATTGTTCTTAGTAATAGATTATGTGGAAATCAGCTAGTAAAATTTTGGTACGAATCTAAGATGCCGAAACAAAATGGTGGCCTAATAAAATATTTAAAAATTCAGCCTGAAAAAACTACTTATTAGACTAATTTCTAAATTTGTGGTATAGAGATGAATTGGTAAAATTGGGGAGACGGAACAAAATGGCGGCCAAATAAATTATTTATTTATTAGATTAATTTTACATTTTGGGCATCCATTAAATGTGATATAGATAAAAACTGGTAAAACTGCGGTGTGGTATAAATTCAAGACCGAGAAACGAAACGGCGGCCAAATAAAATGTCTACAAAATCAATGTAAAAAATCTTCTTATTCGATTGACTCAATATCTTGCAGCAAAATTGAATGTAATAGAGGGATTAACTGGTACGAATTCAAAACGATGATACAAAATGACGGTCTTTAAAAATCAGTGTAAAAAAATTCAATTTATTCTAAATCACGCCCAAAAAATAAGTGTGGTATAGGTAAAAACTTGTAAAATATGGGTACGATTCCGATATGGTGGAACAAAATGGCACACTATACAAATGTTTGAAAAGACAGTATATTGTGTGACTATGTCCGAAACTAAATTAGGTTACACTTTACTATTCCTAATTAAAGGAATACGTTGTATTCATAACGAAGGAAGTTCCAGGTAAAGGAAAATTAACTTTTTTTTATTATAAAAATTTAATAAAAAAGTCTATTTATATCTAATTTTAAAATATAATAGTATTTTTTTCCCTAAGTATAATAGTATTGGAAGACTTTATAGAAGCCGAAAAGCCGACATAGCATAAAACTTCTTTTCGTTTTATTTTCGATCTTTTCCAACAAAGTCCTATGACTTACGTTTTCCTCCTTAATACTCTTTTATTACAGAAATAATGAAATAATTTTAAGCGATGGTCACCATTTATATTGCAGTTAATTTCAAAATCGAATATTTTTTTATTTATGAACCGATTAGAAAAAAACTTTTTCTTGGAAGTTTGTTTGTTCCTTTCCCAATTTTATTGTGAGAGGAAAAATTAAAAATATATAACTGAGCATATTCTTCAAATATTTATATGACCATGAAACAAAAACCATAGGTTGGAGATTTTCTTTTCTAAGCGTTTCATATATGTTAACGTTCAATACGTACAATTACTGCTTGGGCTAATAGGGTTCAATACAAGGTGAGCAGAAAATCAAAAAAAAACAAAACTTACTTTTAAAGAATTTTTACACGAACTGTTTGAGATATACGTAGGTCTATTTTATTCACTAGGCTGTATACTCTTTATCATAATACCCATAATGTATAATGAAACACAGGGTTTTTCAAAAATTGAAGTTGTTGTAGGTTAATAATAATTGTGAATGGGAAACTGATTAACTTAAAAAAAAACCAAATGTTTCATAATGAAATTTTACAAAATTTACATTAACTGAATCGAATAGGACCACAAAGGCAGAAGAAACCCCAGTCTTCAAGGTTCTATAATATTCGCGGGTTTGCGAAAGAGTGGCGCCTCCCTTTCTGCCTGCTACACAGCGGTTGTATTTTGACACAAAGACTGGATCACGAAGGAGAGGTAACTTCCTGCTCTATTTTTTATCTAAAATACGTTGTAACACCTTTCTTTGAGTGGTGTGAGACACTAACAAAAAGCCTCCTGACCTGCCGACTCATTTTATATGTGGCATTGATAAGACAGCTTAACATATTGCCGGCCACTAGGTCCCATTGGGGTTGACAACTCGTGTTTGAATTTAAAAGTTAAATTTTACTTATTTATAATATTTCTATTTTTCTAACTTATGCAAATTTGTATAAAAACTCCTACCCTAAAATCTAATCTAGCCTTCATGTCTAAGTCCGAAGAACCACTGTCCAAAATCTACGACTTGATAAGTGTGTTGATAACATGTCATATTCACAGTAATAACGCTACCACAACTTCATTTTAAAAACCCTGTATTTTTTATACACATGTACATGTGAATACTGTAGTATATATATATATATATATATATATATATATATATATATATATATATATATATAAACGTTTGTTTCACTCATTAAGCTAGATCTTCTCTACTATAATATTCAGAGTATATAAAAATACAGGGTTTTTGAAAGTTGAGGTTGCGGAAGGGTTATTACTGTGAATATGACATGTTATCAACGCGCTTACCAAGTCGTGGATTTTGAACAGTGGCTCTTCGGACTTGACATGTAGGTTAGGTTAGATTTTAGGGTAAGAGTTTTTATAAAAATTTACATAAGTTAAAAAAAATAGAAAAAATATAAATAAGTAAAAATTAGCTTTTAAATTCAAAAGAGTTGTCACCCCCAATTAACCTGGTGGCAGGCAATACATTAAGCTATCTTGTCGATTGCGGTCACATGTAAAATGAGTCTGCAGGTCTACAAGCGTTTTGTTGGTGGCTAGTAGCAGAAAAGTTAGGCACCAAACCCACTAGCAATCGAGAAGGATTTGAAATCTGTTAACAAAGCTGGTAGTCCCTGAGAACCTAGGGTAATTTAGGTCCCACACCACTCAAACAAAGGTGCTACAATGTATTTTAGATAAAAATAGAGCCGCTAAGCTGGCCACCTGAAAAAGAAAAATACCCTAATTCAGGGAGTTACCTCTCCTTCGTGATGCAAATGTGTCAAAAATATGACCGCTATTTAGCAGGCAGAAAGGGAGGCGCCACTCTTTCGCAGGCCCACGAACATTAAGGAACTTTGAGGACTGGAGTTTCTTCTGCCTTTCTGGTCCTAATCGATTCAGCGCATTTACTGTAAATTTTATAAAATTTCATTATGCAACATTTGGTTTTTTTTTTAAATTAATTAGTTCCCCATTCACAATTATTATTAACCTACCACAACTTCAATTTTTGAAAAACCCTGTGTTTCATTATAGGGTATATTATTGGTATTATGATAAGGCTATACAGCCTAGTGAATGAAATAGACCTACATATATTTCAAACAGTTCGAGAAGAAATTCTTTAAAAGCAGGTTTTTTTTAAATTTTCTGTTCACCTTGTATTGAACCCTAATATCCCAAACAGTAATTCTATGTATTGAACGTGAACATATATGAAACACTTAGAAAAGAAAATCTCCAAACTCTAATCTTGGTTTCATGGTAATATAAATATTTAATGAATATGCTCAGTTATTTACTTTTAATTTTTCCTCTCACAATAAAACTGAAAAAGGAAGAAACAAACTCCCACAAAAAAGGTTTTTTTTAATCGGTTCATAAATAAAAAAATATTAGATTTTGAAATTAACTGCAATATAAATGATGACCATCGTTTAAAATATCCTTAATTCTGTAATACAAGAATATTAAGGTGGAAAACGTAAGTCATAGGATTTTGTTAGGAAAGGTCGAAAATAAAACGGAAAAAAATGTTACCCTATGTCGGCTTTTCGGCTTCTATAAAGTCGTCCTATACTATTATATTTAGGGAAAAAATACTATTATATTTTGAAAATTCTACTTTTTTATTAAATTTTTATAATAAAAAAAATTGTTAAATTTCCTTTACCCGGAACTTCCCTCGTTATAAATACAACGTATTTCTTTAATTAGGAATAGTAAAGTGTAAGATAATTTAGTTCCGCACATAGTCATTTAGTATACTGTCTTTTCAAACATTTTTATAGTGTACCATTTGGTTCCATCATATCGAAATCGTACCAATATTTTACCAGTTTTTACCTATGCCACACTTATTTTTTGGGCGTGATTTAAAAAAAATTGAATTTTTTTACACTGATTTTTTAAGACCACCATTTTGTGTCGTCATTTTAAATTTCGTGTATTTTAGACATTTTATTTAGCTGTCATTTTGTTCTTGTTTGGGTTATTTAATATAGCGCTGTTTATACCAATTGGAAGACGGGAAGCGAGGTTCTGCTAAATGTGTTCTACATATAGGTGCTTTATTTTTGTATTAAGTACTATTAAACAGAAAAAAGTTAACTATAAAATGACCGTGGGTGTTTCTCTTGTGCTACAGGGCTACTATGCTAAAATAATAAATAAGATTTTTATTTTAACTGTTTTTTTTTTATTTTAGGTAGATAATGGAATCCCATTTGGAGCATCGAGATAGAGTGGGTGTACAGGATGCGGTTTTGTTAGAGGATTATACCAATGAAGATGCATTTGTGAATAATTTACAAAAACGCTTTAATGAAAATGTAATTTATGTAAGTGTTAGTAAAAAACTGCGCACGCAAATTTTAAAAGTGGGTTTGGTAAAGTTTCCACATTTTCTTATATACTGACATTTACACTGTTTAAAATTATACTACATCCGTAACAAAATTAATAGCTAATGTTTAAGTTAACTATACTTTTATACGTAGTTATTTGTTTTAGAGTTTATTTTTCTATGAAATAACAAACCTTAACTGGTATTTTAACTTTAGCAGAACTGTTTCTCGTAGTGAAGACAAAGAGTCTAAAAGAACACGTTTCAATTTCTACTTTTTGCTTGCTGCTATGTTTTTTCATGATTTACTTCATTTGTTAGAAGCCTGAATAGTTTTTAAAATAAAAAATTGTTCACAAACATAGCAGCAGTAAATAGCGGTTTCAATTATCTAAGCTTAGCCAGAAGAAAATTGCATAATAAAATACTAATGTAAAAAATAAAATTATAGAAAAAAAAGAAATTTTTAGTTTGCTACACCTAGGTAGATTTGCTTAACTGGCAGCTGAACTTTTAAGGACGAAATCCGAATTTTGGAAAGTGGTTTCACATCTTAACATCTTAAAGCTTATATCAATTAATTTAATATGTAGATCCATTTACAAATATTCTGCATGCACCCTATTAAAGAGTAATCCAACAAATCCTTAAGCTTATTAATAAAAGCATCATATACAAAAAATGTGTAAACATATCAACATAATTAAATTCAATATATATTGGGAATTATATATTATAGGATTATGAAATACTAAGAAACACTAAGATGTGGCATTTCTAATAAGCATATTGATAAGCAAATTTTCTGTTATATCCTGAATATTTTTCACACTTTTTTGCAAATATTGTAAATACGTTAAGAACCCTTTTTTCAGAGGTTCATCCTTCCCAATCATAAAAGGGGGTCACAAAAGCAAGTAAATTTGCAATTCAAGCAATAATTAATATAAAAAAAGCACGTTTACAGGATGCGAGAGATAATTTTTTAACAGCCAGACATAAATTTGAGTAAGGGATTTAAGATATCAAATGTAAATTAAATATATTAGAAATATTACAAAAATTAAACTTATAGGGTTTTTGTTTAGGTTGTTATTTAAACCGACCAACATATTTGTTTGATACTTTACATGACTGCATCACCACAAATTAATACAGAGCGATATTTGTGTGTTAGGTTTCGAGTTCAATTGAATGCAACAGTTTGTAATATTGTAGTTTTCATTTTTATGAAAAAGAAATTGTGCTAATACATTTTATATTATTTCACTTTCACTTCAACTCATCTTTCTAACATATTCTTTAATTGAAACTGTTAGCAAACCGTTTCCCTCCCTTCTCAAATATAAAAGAGTTAAATATATAGGGAGATGCAGTCACACTAGCGGATAACTACGATATAGAAAATGAATAAGGGGGATGGTAGTGGCTGTATAGAGTTAAACATGTAGGAGTGGAGAGATGTTTGTAGTTCGTGCAAAAAAGTTTATTAAAAATTTATAGTAAAGCGGCTCTACAAACTTTCTTCATCAATGCTACCTGCAAGAATGAAAATATTGTTTTTTTCTCTAATTTGTTTGAACCCGAATACTTACATTTTGACTGAAAATAACGCAGAAGAGAAAAAACCTCTAATAGTAGTTCAGTCAAATTTAACAATTTTTCATAAATATCACTACAGATTAATTAACAAGATTTCTACTAAATAAACTAAATAATACCAATTTAACATGACCAGATTAGAACACTGAATTTAATTCGAGAAATTTCTATTCCTTTTAGTATTTACAAAAAACATTTAAACAAACACGTGAATTATTAAGATTTAATCGCCAAAAATATGCACTACCTAGTGATGTAAAGTAACTAACTATTCGTTACAAAGTAAGCGTTACTAAGCGATGACTAAATGTAACGAGTCCTTGTACCAGAGTAACTAAATTGCATTTTAATTAATAGATTGGTCGTTTCACCTGGTAGTGAAGAACAATCTTAATTATACGAGTTTAGATTCCAAACCTTTTTACTTGTACCATGTAGTTATAGTTATAGTGTCCTATGCGATGACTCACAAGTTCAAAGTTTTCAGCATTTTTGCTCCTTCTCTGAATTACACAGATATACAGCTAGTCATAATATGTTTGCGTGCCCCAAGTAAATAAATCGTATAACGGCCGGGATAAGAGCAGGTAGTGAAAATGTTCGGAATATGAGCTTGGTTAATTAAGATTGTCCTACCTTACCAGGCAAGTCGACCAATCTATTAATTATCAACTGCAAGCGGTTTGATATAAAATCTTAATAGCTTTAATATTAAATCCATTTTTTTCCGCTATTCCCAAAAGTTTTGTTGTATTTCCAGTATATGAATTTAAGTAACTTTCTTTGGTTTAGAAATGATTCTTGAATTTTTATTGATGTAATTGTTTGCAACCTATGAGCACAAGTTGATGCTATGAACATAACTGATTTATAAGTTAACCCTTCAATGAATGGTTCTCCAGAGGTTTTCTTCCAAATATTTTAGTACAAGCGCAATATCCTATGTAAAAGTATGTTTTGGTTTATGCGGCTTTAAATTATAAATACCTTTTAGTAACCTTTTTTGTTATCAGGAAAATCGATAACTAGCGATAATGCAGATCTATGGGTATTTACACCTTTTCAAGAAGTTGTTGAATAGCAAAATCGTATAAACTGATCTAATTTTGCCTAAAGTCAAATTTGTCAACGTCAAGATAGTTTTATTTGAGGTTTATTTTTCCCATCTTTCAATTTTGTCAAATATCCTGCAATTTTGTGAGTGACTCTTAACGACTATATGCCTTTGTTGTGGTATGTTTGTTCTTTTCTGTGATCTTCAATTTGCTATTTTTGCCCTTCGGTATGCTTTCAATTTTGGTTTGTTGTAGATTTGGCCTTGGTAATTTAAACGATTTCTATGCGAGAAGATGCTGCATGTGTTGCCTTAGATAGTTTGACTTTGTCTAACAAAAAACACCACCTAAAAACTTGTCTAACCATGATTTTCTTGGAGTCTTTTTTTAAAACAGTGGAGTCAAAAATTAGCCTAAAAGAAAACGCCTATGCAAAGATATCTGATGGACAGTGGCGTATTTAGAATGCCTTTCTGGGGGGGGCAAACACTACATAATTTGGCAACTAAAAAAAATTAGCCAGTGCTGATAAAAAGTATCTATAAAAATTTTTCAACAGTCTGCCAAATTTTTTATTATAAGATTTTCGTATCGTTAGATCTTTTGAGACATAGTGCATTAAGGGTCATTAGACCTGAAGCAATCTGATATTGAAATGTTTAAAAAAAATTATTTTCACTCAACTTATTATTCTTTTTTCACAATGGGGGAATTAACCAAGTTTATTGCTGGTAAATACTCAATATGCTTTTGTTTTTCCTCATTTTCTATTCCTTCTCTAATATTATAATAATAATAATTTGGCTGTTTACAACGGCAATATTGAGTGTAGAAAAAATAATGTAAGAGGCCACTTGCAGCTAGTTAGATCGACTAGTTTTCATGAGTTGATAGCAATAATACAAACCTATTTTGTTTGGGTTTATATGACATTAAGGTCATGTTCTTTGTGAAACCAAATATGCTTGTACTTTTTTTTGTGTCTCTTCAAGTACGCAGTGAAAATCGCAGGAATTTCAGTTTTGTTTTCTCTGACAGTTCCTGTCATAGTAAATTTGTATTTTCCTCACAAGTCTCCTCGCAAGATCAACTAATGTAAACTGATTATCAATAGTGGCGTTTCTGCCAGTTCCGGAAATTGGCTTAATTAGCCTTTCTACAACAACCGAAGCACTGTCATCAATTTTTAAAGACAACATGTAATGTTTTGTGTATACTAGGAATGTAAAATACAAAACCAACACCACCGATGAGTTAGATCGATTTTTATATGCTGCAGTAGCCAAAAGATTGTTAACAATGTCATTAACTACACCATTATTTATAAGGGCAGATTCAGTATATCAATCAATATCAAAATCCCCAGTGAAAAATAGAAGCTTATCAAATTTGACTAGACCTTTACAAAAATTAGCCAAAAGTGAAGAATTTTTGTGAATCCAGTACCTGGACTTTAGATTATCGATAACAAGCCCGTTGACTTGTTTATAAAAATTTTTTTAGCATTTTCAGATAATTACTGTATCATGGAATATATTATACCATTTAGGTCAAATTTGACAGATGAGATAAATCAATTGACAAACTAAGCAAAAATTTTATGCTGACCTAAATTTTACTAAAGCCAATTAACAACATTCTATTTCACACAGTATCTTATCCGAGACTATGCAAGTCATAGAATAGAATTTGAAACGCCCTGTATCTTATAATAACATATTTATATGTTCGAAAGTAATACCTTTTATGGAATTAATGAAATATTTGTTTTTTTTCGCTTACTTAGAATTAACTCTATTTTGAGACACTGTATAAGTTAAAAGATCCTATTTAAAAATCATTTTCTTAAAAATGCGTAAATAGCTAAAATAAAAAAGAAAAAACTTTTTTCGTTAAGATTTTTCTAAATGTGTAGCAAAAATGCGTTTTTCTGGCATATTTTGAGAAAAATGTCAGATTTGACAGGTGAGATAAATCATCTGAGTCATCTTTTTTTATTGTCATTTTGCATTAATTTTTTGGCAAAACCTTTCGGTTACCCAAATTTTATTACTGCCAATTAATAAAAAGATCCATGGAATACGAATTTTACTGGTGACACAGTATATTATCCAAACCTCTATGCAACCCACAGAATAGTATTTGCAACAATATGTACCTTATGGTAAAATCTATATATATTTGATTATTCTATGCTTCCATATGACCTCACTTAGATGCAACCCTATTTTGGAGCCCCATCAAATTAGCCCCACATGTAATTTTTTAATACGTTTTGTAGTAGAAATTGGTTATGGTAGAAGGGTGCCCTACTATGCCACTAATATTCAAAATTGTGCTTGTTTGCAAATGACATTATTAACAAATAGTAGTAATACATTTTAGATATTATGGACAACAAAACTGAATTTCGAATCTACTTAAAGTGTGCTGAACTCTGCTGAGCATATTTTTTAGATTGTCTTTTTGTTCGATCCTGATTTTTAAAATATAGATATGGCGGGGCCAACTTGACACGCCCCCCCCCCCCCCCCCCCCCCCAAATTTTAGATATCGTGGATCAAAAATGAATTTCCAATCTATTTAAAGTGTATTGAACATATTTTTTTATGTTGTTCTTTGTTCTAACCTGATTTAAAACAAAAAAGATATGGCGGGTCCAACAAGTTTTTACAGATTTTCACGTTTTAGAATCCCTAGACGTAAAAAAAAAAACATGTTTTCTCAATTCCGTCGGTAATTCGGTCTATCTGTACGCAGCATAGCTCAAAAACTACATATCCCATTGACTTCAAATTTTGGTCAAAAATCAAGCATCATAAGGGGATGAAATGACATCATTTTGGTAAAAATTTACCTGAGATTTTGCACAGAAACTGAGTATTATTAACTTTGGTGCGAATCCAAAATGACGAAACAAAATCGCGGCCTACTGAAATTTTAAAAAAATCATTACTAAAGAACTACTTATCCCATTTGATGACGGCTTAATGAAATATTGACAAAATCAACCTGAAAAGACTACTGATCAGATTGATTTCTAACTTTGTGAAAAAATTAAGTGTGATATAGAGATGAACTGTTAAAATTGTGCCACGAATTTAAGATGGCGGCACAAAATGGCTACCAAACAAATTGTTTGTAATCTTTAAAAAAATCATTCTTCAAGGTTATACATAGCTTCAAGTTTTAGCTTGTCTAGATGCCCATAAACTTGTTTTCTCAGTTCCGTCGATCTGTCTGTCAATTTGGGACTTAGCTAAAAAAATTACGCATCCGATTGACTTTAAATTATGTTCGAAAATTAAAGAGCTTATGGCGATGATCTGTTAACATTTTGGTAAATATCTAATAAGACGGAACAAAATGGCGCCCTGTTGGAATGTAAAAAAAAATCACTAAAAATCTAATTATGCAAATTTGACACAAAAATCAATTATTACTTAAAATGAACTGGTAATATTTTGGTATAATTCCAAATAAATAAATTAGTTAAAATAGTTAAAAACTACTTGTTAGGTTAATTTCATATTTTGTGCAAGCATTAAGTGTGATATAGAGATAAACTAGTAAAATTGTGGTACGAATACAAAATGCCAACCAAATAGAATGTTTAAAAAATCAACGTAAAAAAATTGTCTTATTTAATTGACTTGAATTGAATGTTTCACAAAAATTAAATGTGATATAGAAATAAACTGGTGCGATTTCAACACGACGGAACAAAATGGCGGTTTTAAAAAAATCGGTGTAAAAACTACTTACTTAAATTATTTTACAATATGTCCGAAAATTAAGTATGACGTAGTACAAACTGATAAAATATTGGTACGAATCCAATGTGGTGGAACAAAATGGCGCTCAACAACAATCTTTGAAAAGACAGTATTTTTATGTGTTACTAAATGACTATGTGTGGAACTAAAATGGGTATACTTCACTATTCGTAAAAAACTTATCGCGTTTTTACACTATCTTCTTTACCATCCTGTATAACGCCAAAACAAATTAATTGAACAAAAGCATACCCCGCCGTTGCTTCAAAAATGTCGGATCGACTAACATTTAAATATCATGTCAAAAAAACCTTTTGCCATTCTTTTTGACGAGCAGTTTTTAACTGTTTACATTATCTTTATTATTTTATAATTTCTTTTTATTTTCAGACTTATATTGGACCTGTCCTTATCAGCGTTAACCCTTATAAAGAACTTAATATATACACGCCGGAAGATGTGAAAGCATACGAAAGAAAACATTTCTTTGAAGTGCCTCCACATGTGTAAGTTATTTAGTATTATGAAAATTGTTAGCAAGCTAGTTTTACATTGTGACATTTAATTTATATTGGTATCACTAAGACTGTTTAAGTACATTAACTTTAAACTTAAAAAAAATCTTGTTATATAGGTATTTCATTTTAGCTAAACGTGTTGCATACATTTTATTTAAAATTAAGCTCAGAACAACAGTTAGATTTGTATAATGGCCACCCGCGGTTTAATATTCCATGTGCAAAAAATGATACCTAAATAGGCAGTCTTATGAATCTTATTTGAAATTAATCTCAGAACAGCAGTAGATTTGTATACTGACCACCCGCGGTTTAAGATACCACAAGCATAAAATTGATGCCTAAATAGGCAGTCGAGTTACAGCTAGTAAGCTGTGGTCGAATCTCGTCTCTGCATTGAAGATGACAGATTGACTAAAGAGCCGCAGTGAGGTATGGAAACATCCATTCGCTTTTAATGTAACCTAACTTTTTTTTGTTTTCCAATAAATATCTTAAAAAGTTATATTTGACAAATAAGATCTAATAATTGTATTATTATTCATTAAAAAAAATTGTTCTACTTGCATTGATCCTACAAAATTGATGTGTCGGTACTAACACAAACTCTCTTGTGGACATCGCATATCCAGGGGCGGACCGAAGAGAACATATTGGGGGGAGTAATACAATTTTACCAAAAGAATTTTCAATTTTGCCAACTGAATTTCAACTTCTAAAAACACAATATTTATTTAATGGCATAAAAATGTAAACTGGTATCATATTAAAAGTGATTACTAGAAAAAGTCTAGGTTGTTGGTTCAAGGCAAGAAAAACAGTTTCAATAAAGAGCTGCATTTATATTTGCATACTTCTTGTAATTCTTAGTGCTCATAATATTTATAAAATAATTAATATATCATTATACATGGCAACACATATTTTCTAAAATGTTCAATCCATACTCTATCTAATAATTTAATATAACTACCAATTACAAAGACAGACTTAAGCTTCAATTTTATTTTTTGCATTAAGAACTCACCTTTTAATGGTTGTTTCTAGTCATGTGGCTGTTATAAACTGGTCGAAAGCTTAATTAATTATAAGACTAAAATTAATACTTAATACTTAGTATCACAACTTGTTATATGAACCGAACTTTAAACTTCTGCCTGCCGACATTCACATAACACTTTATTATACGCGGACAAAATGAGAATTGTTTTTGTTTGATAAAAGAAAGAGTGTACATCGTGTTCCACATAAAAGTAGCCACTATACTATCTGAAAATCCGTAATAGACACGAAAAAAAGTTTCATACAAAAGTTTCTTCCCAATTTTGCTAGGACGACATCAACTATAAAATTTTAAATGGGACACCCTGTATTTTTAATTTAGACTATGGTCGATTTCTGCGTGGTTTCAGAGATAATTAAGGTTATGTGTGATTTTTTGAAAACTGGAACTATTTTTCAAATAATTATAAAAAAAATAGCAAAAATCTAAAATTGGGCGTTTGGGTGGTAATTTCCTGTTTATAAAGCATCAATGCATATACGAAATTCAAAATTTTTATCTACATTTTTTTAAACAGAACGCCCATTATGTTTTTTATTTGTGCAAATTATAATTAAAATACCTATTTTTTCATTTATATATATATATATATATATATATATATATATATATATTATATATATATACATATATATATATATATATATATATATATATATATATATATATATATATATATATATATATATATATATATATATATATATATATATATATATTATATATATACATAATTTTCTATTCTCTCTCTTCTATTTCTATACCTAAATTGGTTATTGTTTGGCATCCTTGCCATGGAAAATATTCAGCGATACTCTCTTAATGCAAGTGCTGGACTTTTACTATTTTCAATGTAACAGTTATACAAATTTAGTCGTTAGTAGTAGTAACCAATTTAGGTATAGAACATATATATATATATATATATATATATATATATATATATATATATATATATATATATATATATATATATATATATATATATATATATATATATATATATATATATATATATATATATATATATATATATATATATATATATATATATATATATATATATATATATATATATATATATATATATATATATATATATATATATATATATATATATTTATATATATACAATGTGTATTACATGCATTGCTATCTCGTAAACCGCTATAGCTACAGGGTGGGTTAAATTAGGAAAGTTTTAGAGAATTTTATTACAAATTTGATGACGTTTTGAAGTCTAGGATATCTTTTGTGGTTTTCAAGATAATTGGGAAAAATCAAAATGGTGCATTTTCAACTTTTGCCCGTATTCTAAACGACTCGTATTATGGTTTTATGGTTTATACATTATTAGGGCACTTTTATATTATATAAAACGAAGTTTCTAGCTTCAATTGTTTTTGAGATATTGGCATCAACTTTTTATTTTCTTACCGACGCCATATTGGATTATTGTATTTTTGGAAAGATCTTTTAAGAGCTTTCCAATGATGTATAACAAGGTAAGATTATTATTTTTCTTGAGCTCTAAAAACCAAAATAATTGTTTTTTTTTAAGTAGGCTTTGATTACGCATGGCGGCCATAATGAAACAAAAGAATGCCGCATGTCAACAATCATTTTGTGTTCCTGAATAGTACTTGTTATCATTTTCTCATTGTGCCGAGTTTTTACAAAGTTTATTTGAGTTTCTTATACTACTTAGAATGGAGGGTAATTATTCCAACGAAGAGAATTTGGATATGATAGAATATTTATTTTAAAGCAAATAGAAATACACAAGCAGCTGCGCGTTCATACGAAGAACAATTTCCAGACCGACATCAACCAAGCCAAAGGCATTTCAGATTTCTAATTGTAAACTTGTTAGCTTATGGGTAAAAATATTAATTCAACCATCGATGTTTCAGATTTTCAACTAAGATATTATACTAACAGTGAATACCTAGTGACTAAAATGTAACTATCACACTATTGAAAATACCTAAACTAAATTTAAATTAACAGATAAAAAAATATAAGTTACACCACAGGCCTCCCTCCATTTTCCACACATTTTTGACATTTCTCCAATACCTTCCGTGTAACCCTTCTTAAGGTGTTCCTTTTAATATTAGCAAAAGCATCTCGGACTCTGTCTTCTAGCTCTCTGAGACTTTCTGGCGGAGAAAATTCGTAGACCTCATTTTTTGCGTATCCCCATAAATAAAAATCGGGAGGATATCCGGTGACCTTGCCGTTATTAAGGCCATTATTAGCGATAATATTTTCCCCGAAAGTATTTCTGAGGACCGCCATCACCTCTCTGGTACCGTGAGCCGGACAGCCATCTTGTTGGAACCAAATATTTTGCAGGTCGTTTGGGGGAACAGAATTTATAACTTCTGGAATAATTTGTTCCCGTAATAGTTGCAAATATCTGTTACCCGATAAATTTTCTTGGAAAATGAACAGCCCAATCAAACGGTTATCTAAAATACAAATTGTTATGAGTGATTTAAAGCAGAAGTGCATTGTTTGGAATTACCTATAATGCCACACCACACATTGAACCCAAATTTTGTTTGTAAACGTCTTTCTTCTAAATTATGAGGATTCTCGGTGCCCCAGTAATGAGTATTATGTTTATTGAAAATTCCACAGTTTGTAAATCGTGTTTCATCTGTCCAAAGTACTTTAGAATGAAAGTTGGGTATTTGCTGGCATTTGTTGATGAACCATTCACTAAACGTGATTCTTCTAGCAAAATCATTTACCTGAAGACCCTGTACAATAGTAGGTTTATAGGGATGAAAGTGAAGTTTTTTCAAGACTCGTTGGACGGTTGATTTGGGAATTGCCGTTTGTTCTTCAATCTTTCTTAGTGAGGTTGTTGGGTTGTCCCTGACACTTTCTATTATAGCTGCGTTTCTTGCTTCATTATCTATTGAATAGGTCTTTGGTTTCGGTTTCAAAAAAGACCCGTAGGCTAACAGGTTAACAATTAGAAATCTGAAATGCCTTTGGCTTGGTTGATGTCGGTCTGGAAATTGTTCTTCGTATGAACGCGCAGCTGCTTGTGTATTTCTATTTGCTTTAAAATAAAGTTCTATCATATCCAAATTCTCTTCGTTGGAATAATTACCCTCCATTTTAAGTAGTATAAGAAACTCAAATAAACTTTGTAAAAACTCGGCACAATGAGAAAATGATAACAAGTACTATTCAGGAACACAAAATAATTGTTGACATGCGGCATTCTTTTGTTTCATTATGGCCGCCATGCGTAATCAAAGCCTACTTAAAAAAAAACAATTATTTTGGTTTTTAGAGCTCAAGAAAAATAATAATCTTACCTTGTTATACATCATTGGTATTAAAAAGATCTTTCCAAAAATACAATAATCCAATATGGCGTCGGTAAGAAAATAAAAAGTTGATGCCAATATCTCAAAAACAATTGAAGCTAGAAACTTCGTTTTACCTGCATAATGTTCCTCTAATAAAAGTGCCCTAATAATGTATAAACCATAAAACCATAATACGAGTCGTTTAGAAGCTACGGGCAAAAGTTGAAAATGCACCATTTTGATTTTTCCCAATTATCTTGAAAACCACAAAAGATATCCTAAACTTCAAAACGTCATCAAATTTGTAATAAAATTCTCTAAAACTTTCCTAATTTAACCCACCCTGTAGCTATAGCGGTTTACGAGATAGCAATGCATGTAAGCCAAATTTGGGACACATTGTACAGGGTGTCCCATTTTCGTAGGTTTTACGGGGTTTCCAGCTTATGAGTAGAGACAGAGAGATGCGGTTTTCGCGACACCGTGCTACTTTTCGATGAAACTAAAGAGGCCGCAAACAGATTTGCCCTAACCATTTTAGTTTCCGTGCTACAGGGTGATTTTGAAAATTTGTCATTTTCGGACACCCCCTGTAACTCAGCTATCGTAAAATATATTTAAAATGTTTCAACTGGTATTTATAGATTTTTTCACGTAGAATTCAGTGGCATACTCAGATTTTTGCTGAGAGTCATAGTTTTTGACATATTGGCATAACCTACTATTTTTTAAATGGGAGACCCTATATATTATTTTTTCATCTTATTCTTCGTGTCGAGAGCTTTTCAAAAACATACCATAAGTCATATTTATTTTCATAAATAACATGAAAAAATGCATTTTTCTTTAAACGGATTTATGGCATAGCAGATCAATATGGCTGTGGTATGGCATATGATCAGGCAGCCATTACTGCTGTCATTTTTGGCATTATTGCGTTTAAATTTTTCTTGACGTCTATTATAATTATTGTTTTTAATATGGTTCAGAATCAAAAATTTGAATATTTTGAGAAATATGATATGAACGCGTGTTTTATATTGTCTAATGAAGATGCAGATCAGGCGGCAGAGCTTTATCTGAACAGGTTAGTTCTTTTTTATCTTCCTGCATTTTGACTTTATTGGCTCGCTTTATTTTATCTTAGATATCCCGAGAGAAGACAACCAGAAAAAAGAATTTTTCAAAAAATTAAAAATAATCTTTGCCAATATGGATCTTTTAACAAGCCTCGATCGCGAACTTACAATAAAGACAACGAAGAATCTGAGGTCAACGTTTTAGCCCTCGTTCAGACAGCTCCTGAAACATCTTGCAGGAAAATAGACGAAGAGGCGGGTGTACCGAAAACCAAAGTGCAGAAAATTTTGAAAAAGCACAAATTCAAACCCTATAAATACAAACTTGTGCATCATCTGCATCCTGGTGATGCAGAGCGCAGATTGGAGTTCTGCAATTGGTTTATAAATATGAAGGCAGAAGATATCGATTTTGAAAAAAAATTATTTGGTCATTTTACTAGTTCAGGGATTTTAAATAGACACAACACGCGATTTTGGAGTCAAGAAAACAACCATGTTGTTTTTCCTAGGGAGCGTCAGGGCAGATTTGGATTCAATGTCTCCTGTTTTATTTTCAACCGAAAAATAGTTTACCAAATATATGAAGGAAATCTGAATTCGATTGGTTACGTGCGAATCCTAGAAGACGCATTAGGAATTTTGGATGATGTTCCCTTGCCTCAACTAAATAGGATTTATTTCCAGCAAGACGGAGCTCCAGCCCACAATGCCAGAATAAGGCAAAACTGGCTTAACGACCATTTTCCTGGAAGATGGATAGGAACACACGGACCTGTTCGATGGCCACCACGATCCCCTGACTTCTCAGTTTCAGATTTCTTTTTGTGGGGTTATTTAGAAAACAAGGTTTATGTAAGGGGATACGAAAACTTAGAACAACTAAGAATGGCCACCGAAAACGCTTTTGCAGAGTTACAAAGACAGTCATTTACAATAGAAAATGCATTAAAAAGAATTTTTAAAGTTTGTCACACTTGTAGGACACATAATGGTCTACAATTTGAACAATATTTGTAGTTTTAATGAAATTATAATTATTACCTTTTACCTACTTCCTAATTTTTTCTGATGCTGTTACTTTGTTATTTCGTTAATAAATATTTGTTAACTTTTTCCATGGCTCCACAGCCACCTTCTCTTATTTCGATTGATCTGCTATGCCATAAATCCGTTTAAAGAAAAATGCATTTTTTCATGTTATTTATGAAAATAAATATGACTTATGGTATGTTTTTGAAAAGCTCTCGACACGAAGAATAAGATGAAGAAATAATATATAGGGTGTCCCATTTAAAAAATAGTAAGTTATGCCAATATGTCAAAAACTATGACTCTCAGCAAAAATCTGAGTACGCCACTGAATTCTACGTGAAAAAATCTATAAATACCAGTTGAAACATTTTAAATATATTTTACGATAGCTGAGTTACAGGGGGTGTCCGAAAATGACAAATTTTCAAAATCACCCTGTAGCACGGAAACTAAAATGGTTAGGGCAAATCTGTTTGCGGCCTCTTTAGTTTCATCGAAAAGTAGCACGGTGTCGCGAAAACCGCATCTCTCTATCTCTACTCATAAGCTGGAAACCCCGTAAAACCTACGAAAATGGGACACCCTGTACATATATATATATATATATATATATATATATATATATATATATATATTAATTGGACTTCTTTCTTGGGTATAGGTTTATTTGCAAAATCAAACAATGGGATTAACTTGACGTTTCGCCTATCATAGTAGGCTTTCTCAAAAATTGCTCATTCCTTTATATTTTTTTTTGGTATATATGGCTTTCCTTACCTATCTACAATTAATTTAAAAAGCATTTAGTGGTCTAATTATAAAATGACATCTACAATTTTTCTAAAACTGATTTAAAATTTTATACTATTGACAATAATTATTACAAAATTAATAAAATAAAGTTGCATACCTCGAAAAATACATGTTGATTATTTATTTATATTTTTTTAACAAAATTTGCAGTGATTTATCAACTCATGAAATTTTGAAATATAGAAAAAGGGAAAAAGCCCGTTCAGTCGTCTCTAAAGATTTTCAAATGGAGGTTTTATTATATTTCATTGAATATCCTACCAACTCTTTAAGAGATGCACAAAGGGATTTAAATTTTTCCATGACCATACATCGAGTATTAAAAGAAAACAAAATACCCCATATAAGTTTCTTGCAGTTCAATTAAGTGAAGCTGATTATCAGACCAGACTTGTATGCAAATGATGGACTTGCATTTTGAGGAAGGGATTTTAAATAAAATCCTTTGGACAGATGAAGCGATCTTTTCCACTGCGGGAACGCATAACAAAAAATTCTCACTACTGTTCTGAGACAAATAAACATTTGGTAAAGCAAATTAAAAGGCAAGGATATCAAAGTGCTGTGTAGTATTACACACGACCGCATAATAGGATATGTGTTTTTTGACCACTATTTGAATAGACAAACATAAAAATGTTTAAAGGTTTAAAAAAACCTTTTAAGAAATCAAATGATGGAAAAATTCAATCTCTCTCTTCCTATTCATGTATACTTGGTATATTAACAAGATATTTCTCCATGCAACTGTGGAGAAGATATAATAGTGACGCCGCGCCGTCCGAAACATTCAAGTGCGATATACACTGTGTATAGCAGAAAACGAGAGTATGTGGAAAATCAATTATATAGTCATTTGTTTTAATTTTTTCTTGTTTTTCTATTTCCATATAATCTGTTGTTATGTTATATATTGTTTATATTGTTAGCTATGTTACTCAAGGAGTTTGTTTCTAATATTAATGTTCAATAATGGTTTAAAATTTAGCAATAAGTAAATATAGAATAAAATTAGGACTTTAGTTACGCAAATAGAAATATTGTCCATATATAGAACATATATATATATGACAATTATAATAAATATATATGAAAAAAGAGGTATTTTAATTATTATTGCAAAAATAAAAAACATAGTGGGTATTCTGTTTAAAAAAATTGAAAAAAAAAGATGTAAACTTATAATATTTATATATATATATATTTATATATATATATATATATATATATATATATATATATATATATATATATATATATATATATATATATATATATATATATATATATATATATATATATATATATATATATATATATATATATATTATATATATATATATATATATATATATATATATATATATATATATATATACCGGGTGTCAACGATATCGTTTTACACGATGCCATTCATTTGCTTTTTAGGTTAGGATATTTATATTTGGGTTAACGAAATATGGTATTAAGACACATATTTTTCATGAAAAAACAATTGAATATAACTGCCAGTTTTTCCGATATCAGAACCAAGTTAAGAATTTCAAATGGAACCCTGTATATTATTTTACATAGTTTGATAGAGCTTAGAATTACCTTTTCAATGACATATCACAAGTTATATTTTTTTTTTTCAAAATGGCGGACCAGGAAGCGCTTTTTCAAAATTCAATAAGGCGGTCGTTTCCCGATACCGATGAAATTTTGTTTAACAAATTATTAAAATATTAAACAAAATGGGGTTTTCAATGGATTTTAATCAAATTTAAAATCAAATTTTTAATTTATCACAAAATGGGATAAGTTTCATTTTTTCTTTAAAATGTGAACTTTTTCTTAAATTTTCTCAAAGATTTTAAATAGAAAGTTGTATTTATTAAATATTAGTATTAAAGTATATCTTATTAGCTACACGAGACAGCATAACAAGCCGTATTTTTGCTTTTTGTTTCAGAAAAAATTGACAAAACCTTGCCGATACACATTTTTCCTAATACATAACATGAAACAAACACACACATATTATTAATCAGAAAATCCTGGAATATTTTTTATTGTTTATTGATAAGTAATTTTGTATTATTTTGACATTTTGTGACTGTTGTCTTATTTTAGGAAAGCGAGAAAAAATCACAAGTAGTATTAATTTTATTTTACCAGTAGATACGGTGCAGTAACATGAAAGATGACTTAACTAAGATAAGTAGGTCTTGGAAACAATTGCATAGGGATGCCATTATAATTTTCATTAGATTTAACCAGAAATGTCAAAAGTACTGTTTTGTATCGACATTTCTGATAACTTTCGTTACATTTTTACACTGAGAAAAACAAAAAACAAAAACAAAACCGCATAACAAACCGTATTTTTGCTTTTTGTTTGAGAAAAAATTGACGAAACTCTGCCGATATACATTTTTCGTAATACATAACATGAAACACACACACCCACACACACATATTATTAATCAGTAAATTTTGGAATATTTTTTATTGATAAGCAATTTTGTATTATTTTGACATTTTATGATTTTTGCTGCCTTATTTTAGAAAATCGAGAAAAATTCACAAGTAGTATTAATTTTATTTTACCGGTAGGCTTTCGGTTTTTCCGGAAATACCTAGACCTAAGTCAAGAAGTTTAAAAAGAACCCTGTATATTTTTTCACACAGTTTGATAGAACTTAGAATTCCCTTTACATTGACATATCACAAGTTGATTTTTTTTCGAAATGGAGGACCAGGAAGCTTTTGTTCAAAATTCAATATGGCGGCCATTTTCTAACACCGAAGATATTTTTGAATTATAGGTAGAAATAATAAACAAATATGGGGGTTTTTATTGGGTTTAATGCTAATTTAAAATCAAACTTTCACAATTAATACAAAAGTCACTCAATTAAATGTTCTATGCGCTGTCCGTCTTGTTCTTGGCATAGTGTAACTCTCTCAACATTTTCCGCGAGCAGGTTTCGTAAATGCTGTTCTGAGATACTCTCAACGGCTCGTCTTATTCTATTTTCTAACATTTCCAACGATATTACAAGAGTTGCATACACTTTTTCTTTCAGATGACCCCACATAGAAAAATCAAGCGGGGTTAGGTCAGGCGACCTCGAATTGGTCCATTGGTTCCCAACCAGTTCTCACCAAATCGTTCATTCAAGTAATTTGCAACAATTCTTGAATTATGAGCAGGGGCGCCATCTTGTTGGTAAACTAAATCATCATTTTGCTGCAAATTATTTATAAAATGTTCAATTTCATTTTCGAGAAAGTCCAAATACATCTCGCCAGTTAAAGGCTGATGGAATAATATTGGACCAATAACGCTTAGTCCTACAACGCCTAACCAAACATTAACTCCAAAACGTTCCTGGAAGGCACCTTCTATTATTAATCTTTGATTTTCCTTTGCCCAATAACGAAAATTATTTCTATTAAACATCCCTAGATTAGTAAACCTTGATTCGTCCGAAAAAATAATCTTATGATGAAACACAGGACTTATTCTATAATTATCTAAAAACCAATTGCAATAAATAAGTCGTCTTTGGAAGTCATTTTCAAATAGGTGGTGGTGAATTTGATACTTAAACGATTTAAACCCGTGTTTCTTTAAAATTTTTCTGGCGCTTTCATGGGACGTATTGCACTGTTTGCCTAATTCACGAAGGGAAGCTGTACGGTCATACTCGATGTACTGTTGTAAATGTAAATGTTGTACTAGCCGAGGATAATATGCATGTGAAGGAGCGTCACGATTCGGAAAGCGTTCCTGGTATAATCTCTCTGTGTCCCTTGAATTTTTGCGACATTCCCCATAAATAAGGAGCATGTCAATTTGATGTTCTCTTGAATAAACCATAATATTTATTTTTAAAACTAACTAGAACCACTTCTCAGTGTAAAAATGTAACGAAAGTTATCAGAAATGTCGATACAAAACAGTACTTTTGACGTTTCTGGTTAAATCTAATGAAAATTATAATGGCATCCCTATGCAATTGTTTCCAAGGCCTACTTATCTTAGTTAAGTCATCTTTCATGTTACTGCACCGTATCTACCGGTAAAATAAAATTAATACTACTTGTGATTTTTTCTCGCTTTCCTAAAATAAGACAACAGTCATAAAATGTCAAAATAATACAAAATTACTTATCAATAAACAATAAAAAATATTCCAGGATTTTCTGATTAATAATATGTGTGTGTTTGTTTCATGTTATGTATTAGGAAAAATGTATATCGGCAAGGTTTTGTCAATTTTTTCTGAAACAAAAAGCAAAAATACGGCTTGTTATGCGGTTTCGTGTAGCTAATAAGATATACTTTAATACTAATATTTAATAAATACAACTTTCTATTTAAAATCTTTGAGAAAATTTAAGAAAAAGTTCACATTTTAGAGAAAAAATTAAACTTATCCCATTTTGTGATAAATTAAAAATTTGATTTTAAATTTGATTAAAATCCATTGAAAACCCGATTTTGTTTAATATTTTAATAATTTGTTAAACAAAAATTTCATCGGTATCGGGAAACGACCGCCATATTGAATTTTGAAAAAGCGCTTCCTGGTCCGCCATTTTGAAAAAAAATATAACCTGTGATATGTCATTGAAAAGGTAATTCTAAGCTCTATCAAACTATGTAAAATAATACACAGGGTTCCATTTGAAATTCTTAACTTGGTTCTGATATCGGAAAAACTGGCAGTAATATTCAATTGTTTTTTCATGAAAAATATGTGTCTTAATACCATATTTCGTTAACCCAAATAAAAAAATCCTAACCTAAAAAGCAATTGAATGGCATCGTGTAAAACGATATCGTTGACACCCGGTATATATATATATATATATATATATTTACCCAGATAGCAAAAATAGCTGCATTAGTGCTTAAGAAATGCTTACAATTATCAAAACTATACTTAAGAAGCGCTGACAAAAAAGCGCTTAAAAACCATCTCGGCGTCCCTCCGGCCGGCATAAAATCGGCAATTGTTTAAAAGCACTTAAAAAGAATACTTTTAAAGCACTTCTAAAAAGCATACTGCAATAAAGTGCTTGAAGAGCGGTTTAAATAAGTGTTAAATAAATGCTTCAATTCAGTGCTTTATAAGTGCTCCAAAATAGCTTATAAAAACCAAATCGCTTATTTAAAAAACAACAAAAGTAAGTTTACCATAATTCTACAGATGCATCAACATTTTTGACAAAATTGTTATTATAACACTATAATGTTTACTGTTATAACAATTTTGTCAAAAATGTTGCTGCATCTGTAGAATTATGGTAAACCAAACTTGTGTGGTTCTTGAAATAAACAATTTGCTTAATATTGTTAATGCCTATAAGAGATAGTCTTTATAGCAAAGAAAACTTTTTTGTTAATTTTTTTTATTTAACGTATATAATACTCTACTGTCTACATTATATCTTCTCTATCTCTATCAGTCACAGTGCCTGATTCTATAAATGATTTGTTTAATATTATTGATGTCTAAGAAAAAGTTTTTATTGTAATGAAAACTTTTACTGATAATTTTACCAGGCATTGTAGGACATTAAAATAAAAGTAAAAAACGTTTTTGTTTTATTTTTTCTTTATTTATCATATAGCACTATACATTATCACTTTTCTATATTTATCTTCATTTATTATCAGCTACTGGGGTCTGTTGATCTTTCATCCTCATTGTTGGGTGCCTCTGTTGTATTTCTAAAATATAATAATTTGTGAGAAAATGACAGGAGAACCTAAATTGACATAAACAACAAACAATTTTAAAACAAAAAACCCTACTATGACAATAAAATAAAAAAATGTATACCAATACTTAAAAGATCAACAACAATTCGCTTTGCTATATATTAACTTTTTGGCAATAGTAAGCTTTCCAAATACTTAGTGAACTACTGATTATCAATCATCGATAGTTTAAAGAAGGTTGGGGTATGTTAATATTTTTGTGCAAATATTTGTGTTTAAACAATTCTTTTCAGAAAACCTGTATTTTTAAACACAAATATTTGCACACACACAAATATTTGCACAAAAATATTAACAAAAATATATAAACTTATATTAATTTTTTAATAAGTTTTTCCATAAAATTTAAGATTTTTTATGTATTTTTACTTAATCTTAATTTTCATTTTACCTTTTGACAACGATACCAGATAAGGTATAGGTAAGTTTTTTAATCATTTAAGTTTTTAATCAGTGGCAGTGCCACCACGGACGTTTCTGTAGAAGCTACAGTAACTACTGCCTATTAATTTATTAATTATTTATTTCTTTTACAAAAGGTTACCCAAAATACAGCCCTCAAAAATCAAAAATAACTATTTTCAATTTTTTTAAAACTTGGGAGAATTGAAAAAAATTTAATAGGCTACTTTATACCCTTGCAATTAGTTATTATAACTATTGGCAAATAAAGGTTTTAAGCATACATATTAAAATGATTCTTACTTTTTTGTCTTTGCCCTCTACCCCCTTCCCGGTCAATGGCATTCCTCAAAAAATGCTTGGTAATTTGCTCCACTTCTCTCATTGTGGCGTTTTTCGAAAGTGGGTTTCTTCTAACAGCAACTAAAAAAAATTAAATATGTATTTAAAAAATAAAAAAATCTATATTAAATAATCATAAAATCAATAAATAATAATAAAAATAATTGCGAAACAATTATGTATCTTATTAATATTTTTAAACTGTGAGAAAGTATGAACCAGGGCCAGTTTCATATACTCTTTAGCTTTCTACAATACATTTTTTATTTTGCCAACATTTTTTAAGCAATTTAAAGGTTCTAAACAGATAGGGAATACCGCAATATATACCTCTAGAATTTTATTGGGTTGTAAGAAACATCAACACTGCATACTCAAAAAAAAAAAAAAAATAATATTAAAAAATGCAAACCCCAAAGTTTTTATTTTTATTTTTTTCAATTTTCAAAAGTGATGCTAATCTATACTCTTTTTTTCCAAAATTTAACCCTATTTGTGTAGCAACACATTGTTTAAAAAATATGTGTTAAAAAAAGGGAATATTAGAAAAGCAAAGAAGTCTTACCAAATGAATTTGAAAAAAATTAAGGTATTAACATTTGTTGCATATGAATGTTTAAACAAAAAATATCATGTTAAGAACAATTTTCAGATAAAGCAGAATTACTTACCAAGTATCAATTTTAAAATATTTTTTAGTTTGGAAAATTCTTCCTTTGAGTTTCTTCCGGTCCAATTGTATGTTATAGCCAACTCATTGGTCATTATTTTTGCCAAAATTCTTCTAGTCGTGTCAACAGTGTCTTTTCCACCCACTGTCTGAAATAACAGGCACTAAAAAAAATATTTATAAGAAATATTTATCATTTTACCAAAGAAAAAATGCACACTGGCTATTAAAAAAAAAAGACTACCTTAGAATACAACTTTTCGTCATCTGAGAGCAAGTCCTCCAAAGCCAGCAGTTCTTCTTTGGTTGAGCAAGATGTAAAGGATTCTCTCTGTCCAGCATCCTCGATTGTATGTTGCTGACACAACATTAAATATTTAATGTCATCGGCTATTGCTTCAATTTTTTCCATTAATGTTGGGAGTAGTTCTAAAAATATATCAGTGCAAAATAAATATTTATACTTAAAAGTAGGTAAAGTTAATGTAAAATAATTTGCACTTTTCCACCTTAGTTTTTAATAAGCAATGGTATGACATCAAGTTTAAATAAAACTCAGTGTTTTTCAACTTCCACTATTGCTCAGATTGTTATACTATTACTATATTTTAATTTTTCATACTTATAGCAGTCACTGGCTGTTAAAAGCATGAGAAATAGTAACTTGTTATACTCATCAAAAGTGAAAATGAAAAACATTTTTCATATAACTGTTTTAACAGAAAAAAGAATAGCAAACATAGATTATACTACTACTTACCTTCAGTTTTTTTACAACCATTACACAAAAATGTGTCATTTGATGCAAATGATCCACAGCCTCCATTATTATTATTAGGAGCATTTGGAATTGAATTTTTAATTTCTTCCATTATTGAAAGAGGCATATTATGAATTGGCAAATCAATTTCTTCTTGAACATCTTCCTGGGGATGCCCAAATGATAGCTTCATATTTTTCTCATTAGTTTCTGGCCTGCTTGGCACTTTAATAATTTCACTTTGAATATCTTTCTCAGATTGTGTATGATCATTATTTTTCTTCACTACTAATTTTGGTACAGATGGAAGCAATTCATCATCAGAACTTTCTGAATTATTAACATATTCAGATAATTTAATACAAGCTTTTGGGCGCCTTTTTCTTATGCCTTCTGTATGTTCTTCATCGTCGGTTTGAGAAACACTGGTAATATACTTAAGCATTTTCATTTTATCGACAGCCCGATGATAAATCTCTGAAATTATAAAAACTTATGAAAGGCATAATTATTAAAATGATGTTTCTATTTAAAATATGTGAATTAAGTGAAAAAAGACAGCAATGGAATATAAATGTCAACTGAAACTTATGTATATATTTCCCAGCAATAATAAGCTATACAAGAAAATTTAATATTAAGTACAACAAGAATATTTAGTTTTTTATAAACTTTCTTTTACGTTTTGAATTTGGTTTATAATCAAAACTTCCAAAAAATAAATAAATATTTAAAATGCCAAACCATTTTTTTTTTTAACACCGTATAACTAAGATTGAACATTATTAAAAATTATTTTAGCTAGCAAAAGATACCTACTTGACTTGTATTTAATAGATATTGGACATTTTAAACTGGTCTCCAGCTTAACTTCAGCATGTCTTTCAACAAGTTTTCGTAATTGATTGTCATTATGACACTTGGGCCAATAACAAAACAAATTATTAGAATCTTCTGAAATAATCCACTTGCTGGAAATGATTCCAATAGGGACTTCCCCATCTTCTTCTGCTTCATCTATAAACTCCACAACGGCATAAAATAAACTACAACAAAACATTTTTTTTAGATTAAAATTTTAAATCTGGTGAATAAAAGTTATCTACTTAAGAAAATAGTGCAGAATAATATGAAAGTGTCTTTTTTTGGTAACCCTCAACCGTAAAAAAATTTTAAAAACAGAATTCTACCATAAACTTGTCCAGAATTTATTTTTAGATTTTAAGATTATATGCAAAGTGCTTCATTGAAAATAAAAAAATTATTATTAAAAACGTCCTTAAAAAAATTGAATAAAACTTTTAGGTACATAAAATTACTTTTTTAATTAGGGTATAACAACATTCTCCGGCGGCTCATTTATGATGAAATTAAAATAACAATGTACTAATTGACTTATATGTCTTCTTGAAAGCTACCTACTATTTGGTTTATAGTTTTGAATCAGTCCACAAAAATTAGTGATCTCAGAGACCATGTTTCTAAGACAACCATTGAAAGATTTTTTTTATTTATATTACTCATAATATTTTATTCATCTTAATATTATAGAAAGTACTGTACAGACATTCGAAATAGATATGAACATGAAATACTGATTTATTCATGTTTTAAACAATGTTTTTATAATTGTCAATAAAACTTTTGTAACAAGTACAACAAAGATATTAAGTTTTTGTGATATTGTGCAAATAAAATAACCTTCTTTAGAAATTAAACATTGCTTAGAGAAAAAATAGAAACAAGGTCATAGAGCAAAACCAAAACATATTACCTATTAGTATAAATACTGATAAAGTTAAAACACTAACACAGTTTCTAAATACCCTAAAAATAAGAAAAACCCAATATAAAAAATTACATCTAGAGGTACACATGCAATAGAGAAATACTCAATAAATAAACCCAAACCATCAATATAACATTTAAACCCATATCTCACCTTTAATTGTGTATTATATCATGAAGTAATGCAAAGCATATATATTTGTTGGTATTTTCCGTGTTTCTGGGCAGAAATACTCCTTTGTGTAAAATATTGTTATCAAGAATATGCAGAGCTTGAAAATCAGTTTCAACTTGTACTTCATGTTTCAAAATTAAACTGCTTGAAGTGGGATAATCCATCAGATCTTTTTCTATTTTAACTGGATTTCCAACACAATAATTGTTTTTACCATCTGTTGAAAACACCAATATTTTTAAAATTGTTCCATTCTTTAAAAAAATACAATCATTGCCTTGTTTACTTGAAAAAAATCCACTTGCATAATGATATTTTTTGAAAAAATTGTGATGCTCAATATTGAGATTTGAAATATTAATGGTTTCTTGTACACTCGTTAAAGACAATTTATCCAGGTTTGTAAATGGTGTAGATTTTTTCATACCCCTATCACAATCACCTATTTCTGAATATCTTCGCACCACCTGGGCTAGGGGTAGGCTTGGTTTCCTGAGAAGGCGTTTTAAACTCCCCAAAAAATTTTCAAAGGCAAAACAGTTTATGTCATCAAGAGAATTAAAGTTTTTGGCATGAGCTGATAAATGAATTAATGAATGTGTATTGTATACACAGAACTGTTTGCCATAAATTTGAATGGAATGCTTGACAAAACATATTATTAGTTGTGAGGCATAATTATTAAAATCTTTGTTTAAATTTTTATGTAATAAAATAATTAAAGCATAGCTCAAAAGCATAAAATTTGCATATATGAATCTAGGAACATTTTCTTGTAAAACTACAGGTCCTACATAAAGAAGGAATTGTCTTAATTCTGTTGCCTTCCAGTGCTCTAATTCGGAGATTCCCTGAGGTTTTCTATTAAAATCACAAGGCCAATAAAACTTTAGTTTGGATATTTCCATATCAATTTGTTTTATGTTTTGAATTCCATAGCCTCTTCCATAATCTCTCCACAAAAAGAGCATTTTTCGCATTACCCCCAAGCACACAGAATGCATATAATCTGCAGGAAAATGCGTAATTAGGCCAATTCCATTAATATGCTCTAATGGCGACTCGCCTTTATGATGAGATGTATTAATTTTGTTAGAAAATGACTGGTCACTGCGTAACTGTGCATCAAGACTACAAAAAGTCATTCGACTTTGAATATATTCACCTCTAACAAAGCATTGATCACACCCATAATTACTATTATGTCCTTTTATATTTTTAATAAAACTACGAGCTGGTGTATCACAGCAAAAGGCTTTAAGTTCAAAATTAAAATTTTTATTGTCAACAGAAAGTCCATTTTGTAATAAATCATTTATGTCAATTACAAAAGCATTAAGAAAACTTTGCAATGGTGGTTTATGCTTTCCTAAGTAAAGTGATACAATAAAAGGATTTTCTTCTTTAAAATTGCCGACTTTACATAAAATTGGCCAGAAGTGTTTATTGGATTTTTTATGCAAAGGAAGCCCATCAATATTAAAATATAAGTTTATAATATTGTAGCACTGATCAATGTACTTTTTAATAATGTTGGTTAATCCTTTTTTAAGGTCAAAATAGTGGAACTGACCTATATCTTGAGGATCATCTTTAACTTTCATATTTTCACATAATGTTGTTCTAGGGGTCATATATAAAGTCCTAGCATCTATAGGCATATCCATGCCAAGGTCCCTATTTAACCATTTTAAAAGCTGATTCATAGCACAATGTGGTATGTTGTAAGTTTTTCCCCAATTTCTTAAAAACAATTTTGAATTTTGTATTGTGTTTATATTATTTGACACAATATTTATGTCATTCTTTAAATCCATTCTATCTATATTCTCATTGCAATTTTCTGTTGAGGGCTTAGCTGTAGCACGTAAATTTAGGCCTGGCCTATTAATATCGCAATCTCTATATGTATCATCATAATTTTGTGAAGAATCTATGGAAATTGGATTTACTAAAAAAATGTTGGGATCTACTTTCCGTATTTTAGGTTGACTCTGTTTATTTTCAATGTTTACGGTTTCTATAATATCACTAACTTTTCTCTTAATTTGCCTTCGTCTGTGTCTTATCGAAAGACGTTTATAGGTTGGTTGCCCATCAAAAGTCCTATTTGAAAGCTGAATGCGATATGTACGGTAAAAGGATGAAAAATATTGTAGAAAAGTTATTCTGTACTTTGAGTTTATTCTATAAAAGGCTTTGTTCTCCCAAAATCAACGATATTGGACACAAAATTTAAAATTTCCCCAAGTTATTTTTAAGTTTAATTTGTATGAGTGAAGATTTCTCAAAAATTATAGGTAGTATTCTTTGCACTTATATTTGACAAAAAAGTTGATGTCTATTATACAGTGACCGACAGAAAGTTGCAACAAATGGGAACATTTGTTATTATTAGTTTCTCAGAAAATTGCATTCTTGATAAAAGTTGGTGCTTAAAAAGAAACTAATTTTGAGCATGTAAAATTTTAGGTCGGATGTACAGGGTGGTCAACAATTTTAAAAATATGATTTTATGAATTTGAAAAGTTCAAAATTTGAAAAAACTCACTACAGCAAAGTTATAGAGCTTCAAAAGTTAGAAATAAAAGTTAAGTTTTTTGATATCTTATTTAGTTAAAGAGAAAATTAGCCTTAAAAATATTTTTTTTTTCATTTTTGAGTCTTATTTTCTATTTAACTAAACAAGATATCAAAAAACTTTACTTTACTTTTATTCCTAACTTTTAAAGCCCTATAACTTTGCTGTAGTTTTTTAAAATTTTGAACTTTACGAATTTATAGTTATATTTTTAAAAATTTTAACCACCCTGTACATCAAACCTAAAATTTTACGCGCTCAAAGTTAGTTTCTCTTTAAGCACCAACTTTATCAAGAATGAAATTTTCTGAGAAACTAATAATAACAAATGTTCCCATTTGTTGCAAACTTTCTGCCGGTCACCGTATAATTAATCCCTGTATATGATTAAATAAAATTCATATCATGGTCATGTTGGCCCCACATTTTAATATTCATTATTGATTTATTTTTAAACAATACATATTTTTTTTAATCTTATTTTTATGCACTAGACTAGTGCAAAATTATTGCATAGTTTAATACACACACAACAATGACTAGCAAACTTTATTATTTAAAGGTCAGTTTTAAAAAATGAATTTAATTTGCCCTATAATTTTTTATGTTAATTTTATTCATTTGGTAAAATTGACATTTTAATAATAAAATGCTTGCTAATCATTGTCCTTTCCAGCCAATCATATCAAAATCACGTAATAATCTTAAACGAGTAAAAATTATTGAAAACCTGAATCTTAAGAACAAAAAGTAACCTTTTTATTGTTACAAGGTGGTATGACATAACAATATTATTAATTTTTCTAACAAAAATATAACTTCTATAAATAAATTTTCTGTATTTTTTTACAAATATTCATTTCAGCAAGTGAAACTAAAAAATAAAAAGCACTCGTACACTAGTACCCTAAATTGTTGCAAATTAATTTGCATATTTTTACAATTGGTATATTATTATTATTGAATACTTTCCCCCATAATTTAGTAAATAATTATCTACAAAATTCTTGCTTGTATAAAAATACCCTTTACTGTCAATTGTAAAAAAATATTGATTGCTGGTCACACACCTGGAGAGTATACTTAATTACACCTTTATGCAACTAGCCATAACAGTGCTTTCCAACAAAATTTTATCAAGGTATATTAACCATCTCGTCAAAGTTGTACCCTAGCAATATTTTACCAAAATGCTCACGGTGAAAGTAAAGATTATAAACCCAAACATTTTACACTATTTTGCCCTACTTTGGAATATTGTAAATTAGACACTTTTAAATTTAATTGGGTATGAAATACCTATACCATTATTTAAATAAAAAATCATTAAAAATGTGTAAAAAACTCATGTCGTAGTAGACAACTAAAGTAAAGTTTTGGTAAGATTAGTTTTTGTTGTGTTAGAACTAATAAATATTCCTAATTTATATGATTGCTTAGTTATGGTTGATTTTTTAGTTCTTTTTTTAAAGGAAAATAATAAATAATTGACTTTGGAACTCTATAGGTTTTCTAACCTCAAAAATGGGTTTGATTTGGTAAGATTGGTTAGTTCTGGTTGAATTTTTAGTGTTTTTAAAAGAAATTATACATTCTAATCTTAAGAAACCTCATAAATGGGTTTATATTTACCAGACCCCCTTTTTAAAATTAGGTAGCCTTTTTTCTGTTTCTTTTTGGTAATAGGTAGTATTATTTTTTGATTATGTAAACCGCGGCCACCTTTTGATGTTCGGAGCCTTTTAAATTATGCTTCAAGGGCGACCATTATTACTGATATTATTACCGTGGGCCATTTGATTACCTAAGTTATTTTTAAGTTTAATTTGTATGAGTGAAGATTTCTCAAAAATTATAGGTAGTATTCTTTGCACTTATATTTGACAAAAAAGTTGATGTCTATTATACAGTGACCGACAGAAAGTTGCAACAAATGGGAACATTTGTTATTATTAGTTTCTCAGAAAATTGCATTCTTGATAAAAGTTGGTGCTTAAAAAGAAACTAATTTTGAGCATGTAAAATTTTAGGTCGGATATACAGGGTGGTCAACAATTTTAAAAATATGATTTTATGAATTTGAAAAGTTCAAAATTTGAAAAAACTCACTACAGTAAAGTTATAGAGCTTCAAAAGTTAGAAATAAAAGTTAAGTTTTTTGATATCTTATTTAGTTAAAGAGAAAATTAGCCTTAAAAATATTTTTTTTTTCATTTTTGAGTCTAATTTTCTATTTAACTAAACAAGATATCAAAAAACTTTACTTTACTTTTATTCCTAACTTTTAAAGCCCTATAACTTTGCTGTAGTTTTTTAAAATTTTGAACTTTACGAATTTATAGTTATATTTTTAAAAATTTTAACCACCCTGTACATCAAACCTAAAATTTTACGCGCTCAAAGTTAGTTTCTCTTTAAGCATCAACTTTTATCAAGAATGACATTTTCTGAGAAACTAATAATAACAAATGTTCCCATTTGTTGCAAACTTTCTGCCGGTCACCGTATAATTAATCCCTGTATATGATTAAATAAAATTCATATCATGGTCATGTTGGCCCCACATTTTAATATTCATTATTGATTTATTTTTAAACAATACATATTTTTTTTAATCTTATTTTTATGCACTAGACTAGTGCAAAATTATTGCATAGTTTAATACACACACAACAATGACTAGCAAACTTTATTATTTAAAGGTCAGTTTTAAAAAATGAATTTAATTTGCCCTATAATTTTTTATGTTAATTTTATTCATTTGGTAAAATTGACATTTTAATAATAAAATGCTTGCTAATCATTGTCCTTTCCAGCCAATCATATCAAAATCACGTAATAATCTTAAACGAGTAAAAATTATTGAAAACCTGAATCTTAAGAACAAAAAGTAACCTTTTTTATTGTTACAAGGTGGTATGACATAACAATATTATTAATTTTTCTAACAAAAATATAACTTCTATAAATAAATTTTCTGTATTTTTTTACAAATATTCATTTCAGCAAGTGAAACTAAAAAATAAAAAGCACTCGTACACTAGTACCCTAAATTGTTGCAAATTAATTTGCATATTTTTACAATTGGTATATTATTATTATTGAATACTTTCCCCCATAATTTAGTAAATAATTATCTACAAAATTCTTGCTTGTATAAAAATACCCTTTACTGTCAATTGTAAAAAAATATTGATTGCTGGTCACACACCTGGAGAGTATACTTAATTACACCTTTATGCAACTAGCCATAACAGTGCTTTCCAACAAAATTTTATCAAGGTATATTAACCATCTCGTCAAAGTTGTACCCTAGCAATATTTTACCAAAATGCTCACGGTGAAAGTAAAGATTATAAACCCAAACATTTTACACTATTTTGCCCTACTTTGGAATATTGTAAATTAGACACTTTTAAATTTAATTGGGTATGAAATACCTATACCATTATTTAAATAAAAAATCATTAAAAATGTGTAAAAAACTCATGTCGTAGTAGACAACTAAAGTAAAGTTTTGGTAAGATTAGTTTTTGTTGTGTTAGAACTAATAAATATTCCTAATTGATATGATTGCTTAGTTATGGTTGATTTTTTAGTTCTTTTTTTAAAGGAAAATAATAAATAATTGACTTTGGAACTCTATAGGTTTTCTAACCTCAAAAATGGGTTTGATTTGGTAAGATTGGTTAGTTCTGGTTGAATTTTTAGTGTTTTTAAAAGAAATTATACATTCTAATCTTAAGAAACCTCATAAATGGGTTTATATTTACCAGACCCCCTTTTTAAAATTAGGTAGCCTTTTTTCTGTTTCTTTTTGGTAATAGGTAGTATTATTTTTTGATTATGTAAACCGCGGCCACCTTTTGATGTTCGGAGCCTTTTAAATTATGCTTCAAGGGCGACCATTATTACTGATATTATTACCGTGGGCCATTTGATTACCTAGATAGTTTTTTTTAATATTTAAAAGCTAAAGCTACCAAAGTTACTTACCTTTCAACTGGTACCGATGCCGCCATAACGGAAACCACCACAGAAAAACAAAGGGTTAGCACTTTGCCACACAAAATAATCACTGTACACAGCAAATTTAGTCGTTAGTTTATGACAAAATAATCTACAAAAGCCAATAAATATCGTAGCGTCGCTTTTGGAAATGGCAAAAGCTTAAGCAAACGACAAACTTCCATTCCAAGTTAAAATGGCGGTTTGTGTAGCTCGTAGCTCGGGCCAGGCGGATGCACTGTCGGTTGACTTCGGCGCGATTTTTGAAACCGATCAGATTGAACCAATGAGGATAACAGATTTTCCCGCTTGATTTAAATATAAAGATGGGTGCTTTAGTGAAGTACATTAAAAGTTCAATTTAAGCACTGTAGAACTTGTTATCAAAATGTAGCACTTGCAAAGCACATACAAAGCACTTCAGTTTATATTTAAAAAATAAAATGTATTTCAAGTGCTTGCTAAGTGCTTGACATAAAAATAACCAATATTCTGATCAAATTTATTACTTAAAAAGCGATTTTAAAGCATATTTTTAAAATGTTTTATTTTTAACTGTCGGCCGTAACAATTTTAGCAGTTTGTTCGCAGTTTGTGCTATCTGATATATATATATATATATATATATATATATATATATATATATATATATATATATATATATATATATATATATATATATATATATATATATATATATATATATATATATATATATATATATATATATATATATATATATATATATATATATATATATATATATATATATATATATATATATATATATATATATATATATATATATATATATATATATATATATATATATATATATATATATATATATATATATATATATATATATATATATATATATATATATATATACGTAGGTATTTTTATGATCATTTGCATAAATAAAAAACATAGTAGTATTGATGCTTTATAAACTGGAAATTACCACCCAATCGTCCAATTTTAGATTTTTTCTATTTTTTATAGTGATTTGAAAAACAACTCCAGTTTTCAAAAAATCACACATAACCTTAATTATCTCGAAAACTAAGCAGAAATCGACTATAGTTTAAATTGGTAACGTATGTTCATTTTTGACAAGGAAGCAAATAATGGACAAGAATGCTGGGTGTCCCATTTAAAATTTTGTAGTTGATGTCGTCCCAGTAAAATTGGGACACCGTGTATACATGGAAACATTATATTTTAAAAGAACTTCAAATTTAAAGAAACTTTTGTGTGAAACTTTTTTTCGTATCTGTTAAGGATTTGCAAATAGTATAGTGGGTACTTTTATGTGGGACACGTACATCGTTGTACATTATGTACACTTAATAATAAAAATTGTGATTTAAAGTCAGTGTAATTAATTTCTGTGTTGAAAGTTATTGATAATAATTTGCAACGTACGAATATTCTATTCTTTTGTAGGGAGTACATACATAGACATTAAATATAAAGTCGACGAGCAAACAGATCTTTCGAAATGTGGATATTTCGAAGACGTATTGAAAACAATAAGAAATGCTAGTTACAGTAAAACTAGGAAAAATAGTTTATATGTGGCACGTTTACGGAATCAAAAAATACGACATTTCCAATTTACTATTTGAGGCAAAAATTGAAGGAAAACGTAATTTTGGCAGAGGGGGACATTTACGGCTAAAAATATTCTTGATCGGATTTACTAAGATCATCTTCGATAAAAATCGAGAAAGTTTTCCGAAATCGGTACAATCTTCATTAAACATACACCAAAAAAAGAACTTTGAAACCAACGATATATGTTTTTTGTTAAAAAAAAGAATTTACCTAAAATACCTAAATAAAAACTGATTATAATAAAAAACCAATTGTACTAAAATCACTATTTCTTTAACTTATTTTATTGTTAATAATCATTTTAATTTTTAATAGGCATCACAAGAAAAGATGACAGAAAACAGTCAGAGCCCAGTTATGTCAAATTTTTCACACTGAAAATAATCCGAAATAAAACGTTCAACTTTACTTCTTATTTCGTTATTGAACTTAGCTGCACTGTAAATAATAATAACTAGATAATTTACAAGAAGCGTTACAAAATACGAATTTTAGGAGGTACTCTAATGTATGTACTGTATGACAGAATACATTGCTAGTAAACTTGCGCGATTTAAACTGTATACCGTCGTAGAGCAATTTACTAAACCGCACCATTAATCATGTATTATTACGTCGATTATTATTTATGATCTGTAATCAATAAAAAACTAGGAAAATGCTACTAAATTTTGAAATTACTATTTTTAGAATATCTATCACATATGATCCGACTTGTGTGTAAAAAAAATATGATAAATCGTTTTTGTCCTTAAAGCTTTTAGTGTTAAGATAAAAAAAGTCTAATTATTACTCAAAATTGTGTTAATCTGCCCAATAACATATTTAAAGTATATTTTGCTGCTTCTCTCGGATTAATACAAAGCTAAATTTATTATTATTTTATTTTTCTGAGACTGATATTAAATTGTAATAAATTCTATATGTATTTATGATATGTCTTCATGATAATATGATCTGATCATATTGAGAAATTGAAGTTAAGAATTTCTTTTTACTGTATTTATATTATACGAGTTTACTGTAGAGGATCATCATATTGCGACTCCCGTAAGCTCCGCCTAATATAGACTAGAAAACTGGTTTTGAGTGCTTTTTTAGCTTACTAATCAAAAGGTTGATTTAGATTTGCAAGGAACTTTTTAGAAACACTGAGTTTGTAATAACTATATCCTGTTAAAATGTATTTCTGTGATAAAAGGGCACAAGTTCCTACTATTATTTATAACCAACTTAACTATAACAAACATTTCGAGTATATAGATGATGCGGAGAAATGGCAGAAAATTATAGTACAAATTACAACATTTTCTTAGGTTACATTACTATATAAGTATTAAAAATGTGAGTTTGATACATAAGTAAATATACGTTACCTTCAGGAAAGCTGGATTAGGAAGGGCTAAAAAGATAAAGGCTTCCCCTTGGAAATTACTTTTATACTAATTGCCTAAGCTAATATCACTTGCAACAATGGTGTAAATTATTAATGAAAACATATAATGGAATTAAAACTTTCCATCATTAAAGTAATTACTGCGAATTTGCTAGAGAGGAGACAGCAATGATCTATCTGGCAATGTCAAGAGGTGACTTGCGATTTATAACAGGAATTTTGACTGGATTCTCTCAGCTAGGCAATAACCTTTTCGGTATGAAGCTAGGTAAAACTTCTCTTCCTAGACAGGACAGCAAAGAAGATAAGGCGAAAATATATATTGTGATAGTTCTTGTGTATCATCAGAAAATCCATTTTGTAAGACCTCCAGCCTACCTATAATGAGGAGAAATGTACAAGCAAGAGACTTCAGTGAAGTTATGTTATGTGGTTCTAATAAGCCATATTATAGAAATATATACAATATAGGTTATGCTACTGGAGTTGGACAGAGCATTAGGCAAATCTACTTTATAACAGGTACGTTTACCTGATCACAAATACTGTAAAAATACCAACTAGATATACCTATCAACTTAAAGCTAATATAAAAATATTTACAGATGATAATAATAAGATATTTAAAGTATATTCATTATATGTTTAAATTAACGTGTTGTCAAAAAAAATCAGACAAATATGGAAACTCGTACATATACTCTTCTAAGTACCTCACTAAAATATTATGTGGCCAGAAAATATAAGTTGTACTCACTTGTCATGATAGAAAACGGCGCGGCTTTGTTGAATGTTTGAAAAGACATATATCTGCTACTAAATGACTATGTGCGAAAATAAATTGGGTCACACGTTACTATTTCTAATAAAAGAAAAGATTCCCAACGAGGACATTTCCGGGTAAAGGAAATTTACCGATTTTTACTTCCCTCGTAGAATGGAAGTATTTTATTCGTGAATAATTACCTTTCGAGATTTGTTCAGATTTTTACGTTTCAGGGCCCGTAGATGACGAAAAACATGTTTTCTCGATTCTGTCGGTCTGTCTGTTTGTCGGTCTGTTCGCGACATAGCTAAAAATGTACTTACCCGAATGACTTCAAATCTGGGTCAAAAAATAAGGGTCATATGGGGATCACCTGCTAACATTCTGGTAAAAATCCAATATGGGAAAACAAAATGGCGGCCTAGTGAAATGTCAAAAAAATTATTACTAAGAAACTGCCAATCCAATTTATCTTTAATCTTGCACAAAAATCAAGTATTATGTAGGAATAAACTGGTGAAATTTTGGTATGAATACAAGATGGCGGAACAAAATGGCGGCTTCATTAAATATTTAAAAATTCTGCCTAAAAAAGTACTTAATGAATTCATTTCAAATTGTTGCCATAACTAATTGAAGTATATAGATGAACTAGTAAAACTAGTAATTCAAGATGGCGGACAAATAAAATTTTTGTAAGATGCCAAAATACATGTTTTATGAATTCCGTCGGTCCGTCTGTCGATTTGTCTATCTGTCAGTTCGCGGCATAGCTTAACACTGCTCATCAGTTTAACTTCCAATTTTAGGCAAAAATTAGGGCTGGTAATATTTTAGTAAAAATCCAATATAGCGGAACAAGATAGTGTTTCTAGTGAAACAAGTTAGTGGACTAGTAAAACGTTGCATAAATTAATACGAAAAAAAAACTAATTATCCAATTTATCTCAAATTTTGCACATAAATGAAATAGTATATAGGAATCAACTGGTAAAATTTTGGTACGAAACCAAGATGGCGGCTTAATAAAATATTTAGTCTAAAAAAACTACTTAATGGTCTGATATCAAATTGTCTGCCATGGCCATAACTAATTGTAGTATAGAGATAAACTAGTAAAACTGTGGTACTAATTCAAGATGGCGGAACAAAATTGGGTGTGGCATAGGTAGAAACTGGTAAAATATTTTCTGGAACAAACTGGCGTCCAATAAAAATGTTTGAAAAGACAGTATATGTGTTCCTAAATAGCTATTTACTGAACTTAGTTGGGTCACACTTCACTATTCCTAATAAAATGAAATAGGTTCTCAAAACGAGAGTAGTTCCGGGTAAAGGAAAGTTACCAATTTTTTATATTGCAGTTACAGGGATTCCATAACGTGTATGATTTTGTAAAATGGAATATGAAAATAAAAACATGTGTGTTTGCTCTATCCTATCCAAAATTAACTCTTTCTTTCGGATTCCTGCGTGATCATATAATTGTGATAGATTGTTGAGTGGCAACACGTGACTTAAGAACTTAAAAAACAAGAGCCCCCCTCTCATTTTTTTTTCGACGTCTTTGCCATTTTAGTTTTTTCTTTTGCGAATATATTTTTATTTACAATGCACTAATTGGACTAATTCGACCGGTACTTGGTGGAAATCTATAACTAAGATATATGGCGGCGGAATGAAGTAGGTTATATGTTTCACGAAAAAAGAACAAGCACAAGTAATTCGCAGGATCTCAGAGTAGTTTTGTCTCCCTTAATATGCCAGTTGTGTTTTCTAGTCTACCCCATATTTTTGTGTCTCGAAGATAGTCTTCGTTTATTGATTTTAATGCTCATTTACTAATCTTGTAATATTTAAAGGGGTTTCCCAATTATAGAACTGAAATTTTAATAATATTCTAATATTTTTGTGGTTCAAGGTTTTTAAGTGGATAAGAAAACTATTGCTCTAAATCGCATACGATTTAATTTTATAATATTATAATATAATAATATCTTCAGATAAAAAAAATTTAAAATTGGGACGCTCCATTTTAATTAAACTTTTTCTAAGCAGTAAACCGTTTTTAAAAAAGTAGTATATACAGTGGCGTATTTAGGGATGGGTGCCCTTGATATATTAAGGAAAGGTATAGTTAACACAGACATATGATAATATTCTTTTAGATTTTTCATTGTTATGTTAAAGAAAAAGAAAAGTATAAGCTTATTATATAAGTGTTTCTTTAGCCAACAAATATTGTCGGTGATGTATATTGGCAAATGATTCATATATGGAAATCCTGACCTTTTTTTCAGTCAACAGCAAAAATTAAGAGTTCGAACTCCTCCCAAAACGTTATTCTAAATACGCACTGAGTAAATACACACGTTGTTATGTTCGTATAATTTTTTTATTATGTATATGACACTATTATGAGAAAATAAAAATTATACACAAAAAATAAATAATAGATGGGGTAGCGGGTTAGAAGAGAAATAAAATTACCTTTTTCTTAAAAAAGAGCCCACGCGACGTTTCGACTATATATTTAGTATTTAATTTTAAACTGATTGAAACAAATTTAAGTAAATTATATATCTCAACGCGACCTAGTCTGTCCGCAATGATACATAATATAAAGAAGAATATTTATGTTTATAAAATAATATGTATTTAGTCTTCTTCAGAGCTATTTAAAAAATTGGACTTTATGTCATCACACAAAACAGTAAACATATTTAATTAAAACCTAAGAAAGGCATTACAATTTTCACAACATTTAAAAAGAAACGTACTATTCAGTATGGCCGGACCACGGCAACTACGTGGTGTTCCCAATTTGCTCTTATTGTTCTGTAGGTGTCATTGTAGCCAGCCGTTGAAAGAATTTATTTTTTATAATTTTTTTTAGAAATTCCTAGCCTGAAACCTCTTTTTTTTGGTACACAGCCATTTTGCTCTATTCTAAAACCAAATATTAAAGATTTAACATAACTAAAGTAGTGTTATGGATGACACAAATCAACCATTAACATTAACGATGAAAAAATCTCTTCCAAATTTATTTCACTAGAAGAAAAAAGATTTTGGAAGCGAAATGTTTAATCTTTTATTAAATATTTCCCAGTTATTTGCAAAAGTGGAAAACTACCCTGAATTTATTTGTGTTGAAATAGATGATATTAAACAATATACTTTCTTCAGACCATATACAATTAACTGCAGAATATGGGATATTATATGGAGACTTACTTCTTATGTTTTATGTAATATGGAAAATCATTTTGAAAGAGAATAGTTTAGTAAAAGATGACAAATTTAAGGAAAATTCTTTAAATTGAAAATTGATCGCATTCTTAAATGGTAACATTTTCAGAAGTGCTAAAAATATGTGAATATATATTTTTTAAACGTCTAATAATTCCAATGCCAAAGGAATTTTTTCCCTAATAGGTATTCAATGGATTAATGAGGAGGAAAATATATTTTTTTGCAACAGAAATTTCTGTATAACTTGAAATAAATTTTACAATTTTATAAAAAATTAAAATAATATGTTAAAAAAGTATCAAAGGACGAAATATACCATTAGGTAGGGAACCTAGTGTATAGAATCCAGAATATTAATTTTTTTTTCAGGGAGTTATTCGAGTTTACATTTCCCATTACATTTAACGAAATAAAATAATAGACTGAAGACCAAGCAGGATATCATGTTATCGGGTACCATCTTTTTTATTAATTTAATTTGTTAATATATTTGGTATCACACAACAGAACCGAAAAGTCTGGCTTGCACTCAAGCGTTCTATATCATCAACATGAGAAAATCATAGTTCAAAAGATCACCTTTTCTTGAACTTTTGCGTTGATCACCGAAGTTTGTATTTTTGTTAATAACTGAAATATGTGTACGATGTATACGAGTTCAGTTAAGGATAAAATTTTCTCGATTGTCGTTGAGCACCAACCATACGGCTTACCTGTATAAACTAAATTAATAAATTCATCAGAAAGTCTAAAAGTAAAATTTAGGTTTCTTTATAAATAATATGAAGGCTTAAACCTGCTGATTAGGCTTAGATAAGAAACAACTAGTATGACGGCTTAAACCTGCTGATTAGGCTTAAATAAGAAACAACTTTAAGAACTAAAGCGTATACGATTTATATAGCATTTTTATTATTTTGTAGGTTTGCCATTACAGACACAGCTTACCGATCACTAAGGGAGGAAAATCGAGAACAATGTATACTAATTTCAGGTAAAAATAATTTTTGTTTGAATACAAAAAAAAGTAGCTAATGTCAAATTTACGTAAAGTCGCAAATATCACGTTATTCAACATTTTCAAAGATTTTCACTAAAATAAGATATTTTAGGAAATAATTTACATTACAAAAATATCCAATCATTGCGATTTATACCCTTACTTTTTACATGATCAAAAATTTACATAAAGTATTCAACTGAAATTTAAAATTTATATTTGGTGGAAAAAAGAAGAATAAGCTCTAGCTACAGGATTTCGGAAGTAATTAGGTTTTTTATGGCAGTTTTTTTGAAGGATTTCAAAAGTCATCCTGACAATGTTGTTAGATTAACTTATAAAAAAATCGACATTATAGAAGATGGCAATTGCCTTTTTAGAGCCGTAATAGTTTTTTATATAATACACAAAACAATTTCAAAATGCTAAGAGAGGCAACTATAAAGTATATAGATAAAGAACAGGATAAGTTAACGGATTGTCTTCTCGAGCTAAATCTAAGTAAAGACGTGTATTGCGTAAAATGGCACTGAATCCTTTAAATTCGGATGAAACATTTTTGATGCTGAAAGGTCTTTAAAACCTTTACAGTTGAAATGCTCTTTTTGACAGAAAAAGTTTAAAAGTAAAAATGGTCTTAATCTGCACACATCATCAAAGCATACCGAACGGGTATATGGTGGTAACTTTCATGTAAAGTACTTTTCACTTTTAAAGTCCTGAGTTCCAATTTTGAAGAGGATTCCCAAAGGAGCTAGCCCTTGTATGTATGTAAATTATTACATACATACAAATCTTTATTATTCTCGTCGTCGCTAAACTCTGGCCGCTCATTCAGAGATAGCAGCAAATACACCGATTATGTCGTGTTCATTGCATGCAGTTGTCTCGTAATTGTTATTTTTTCAATCATCCCATAACAATATATATATATATATATATATATATATATATATATATATATATATATATATATATATATATATATATTTATTTATAATAAGTATAACACACATATCATTTTAGACACCCTTTTTACAAATCATTTAATCTAAACTTCAAAGATGCAGTAGCATTAAAATATTATTTGATTGATTGATCGTTACTTGATGAAAATCCATTATCAACAATGTAAATAAAACACTTTAAACTGTTTGAGATTTTCACTTTTATTCACAGCTTGTGACATATGTTTCGCTATCACTTTAGCTTCATCAGACAAATGGTATTTAAACTTATAATTTGCTAAATGAGCTTGATTTTTATAAGAACATATTTCTATGTAAAGCCTTTTATGGCCTACGAGAGTCCTAAATAACATCTGGACAAAAATTTCTAACAAAATAGGTTTAATAGATCTAAATGTTCGTTTTAGAGATACTGGTTGCATGTTTTTACGTTTATTAATTTCCATTGACTCTAAAAGTGATTAATTTTTTACCTCTATGCTTATTGTATGTAATATTTCAAACTCTTCATCGAAAGCATGGTTATTATCTAACAAATGTTCGGCGTATGCTGGATCTGTTTTATTTTTAATAAAACCTCTTTTATGCTCTGCTAATCTCTGTTTAAAAGCTCTCACAGTCTGGGCTATATACACTTTTGGGCTTGATCCACAGTTTAATTTATAAACCCCGAATTTATTATTTTTATTTGTTTTTGCTTTGTTATTTTTTTATAAATTTACTTAGATTATTATTTGTTTTAAATACAATTTTAATGTTCATTTTACGCAGTATAGAAGCCACCTTTTCTGTAGATTTACTGATAGTAAGTATCTTATATTTATTTTTCTTTTTGGGTGGTAGACAATAAATTTGTAAAAGTGTTTTTTTAATAGTTTTTATATTTAAAATATTATTTTTAAATGTGTTCAGATTATTTGTTGCGTTGACAAACAAAAATCTTTTTTGGCTTTTTCGCAACTGAATAAAAATATTTAACTTTAAATTAATTGAAGCAAATATTTAATATAATTACATACCTCAACATGTAGACTTAAGGTAAATGATATAATTTCTTATGCTTGCTTAAATAATATTGTTTATATTATGTATCGAAACATTCCGTAGACAGACTAGTCTACATGTTGAGGTATGTAATTATATTAAATATTTGCTTCAATTAATTTAAAGTTAAATATTTTTATTCAGTTGCGAAAAAGCCAAAAAAGATTTTTGTTTGTCAATTTAAAATATTGTCAATTTTTGAAAATTATCTTTGCTTAAAGGTATATTAATTAATCTGTGTATCATGCTATGAAATCCTGCTAATGTATGCATTGATTTATTATTGATGGTTGTATCCGTATGTGTAGGTTTGTGAAAAATTGAAAATTCGTGTTTATTTGCTACGTTTGTTTATTCAAATCTAAACAATTTATGGAGTTATTAGTTTCTATTTCGACAGTAAATTCTATTAAATATTTTAAAAATTAGTGAAGTAAAATGCCCGTAAAACAAACCAATATATCCTCGATGTATCTATACTAATAGAGACATTTTTGAAATAAAGGGTTTATTTCAATCTTTTCTTCCAAATTATGCATAAATATTTCAGCTAAGAGTGGACTTCAAGGGTTCCCCATAATAGGCCCTTCCTTGGCTGAAAACAACTCCTCATTAAACTGGAAGTAATTTTGGTTCATACATACTTTTAATCTATAATTTCTGTTTGAAGGATAGGACTGATTTTTGTTTATAATAAGATTATTTTTTATAATTTCAACTGTCTCTAATGGTAGTATGCTTGGGAAAAGGTTTTTTTACATCAAACGATATATGAAAATTGAATTATTTGGCAATTTAATATTTTTAATTTTCTTATTAAATCAATATCAGTCTTGTATGCTTGATTTCCTGTGAATCGAGCCAGAGGTTATTGAACTTTCCACCGGCTGTTTGCAATTTTTGCATTTCAGTCGCGTGCTTTAACCCATTAAAACCCAAGACATTATTTTAAGCGGAACCAATATTTTTCATTATTTTCTTAAAATATGCATTATTTAGAGCAAAAAACTAAATGTAACCCATATTCGGAAGTTCATGGGTTAGCCCCGAGACCCATGTACTCAGATGAGTACAATGGGATAATACAGTACAAAAAAAAGGTTTATGTGCACAGATTTTATTTAAAGTAAACTCGTACTTTTTAAAAATAAACAAACTTACATAGTAACATACAAATGTTTAAAACAAAATTAATATTACAATACAAAAATAGAATAATTAGGAATGATAAATAGCAAAACAGTCCCTTTCAATACATAAAGTAACCTTGCATTTTGCACAACTCCACCTGACTCTTTGATGACAACGAGTACATCTCAGTTGTTTTTCCAATTTTAATGGAAAATGACCACCTTCGTGTGTTCTGACACTTACTGGTAGTTCCCCAAGTGGTCTGCTCCTATGTTTTGATTTTTCGTGGCAGGCCAAATAATGGCGAACTATGTTTATCATATTCGTGAACAACACCCACCGCCATTTTTTGCCACGAATTGAGATCCTGTAATTGCTTACAGCTTGATCATGTAGATCCACACCTCCCATGGATTTGTTGTAGTTCTGGAAAATGTTGGGCTGAGGAACATCAACCTTTCCTTTTGCAGCTGACGACCAGCGTTTTACACGACCAATGGGCTCCAATGTGTCATAGTTTGTAACCATCGAGACTGTGTTATTATCCTGCCACCGGACAAACAAAAGAGCTGTGTCACTATCATACATGTGCTCAAAATACTCCCTTTCCTTTTTTTTATAATTTTTTACGTTGGTCAGAGGACACTTCCTTGTTCGGTTTTCCCGGACCGTTCCGGTAGCTCGCTGACCCCGCTCTTTTAGTAATTTTAGCAGTCCATGGCTACTAAAATAATTATCAAAAAAAATTATATGGTCCGATGGTATTGCAACACATTCCAAAAGCTCAAGTACTACCCTAGATCCCAAAGGGAGATCAGCCACTCCATCAGTAATATTTTTAGCACCACAATATGTATCAAATTTGTAGCAATAGCCTGTGGAACTACAAAGCATCCAATTCTTGTAACCAAATCGCACGGGCTTCCCTTTTATGTACTGTTTACTAGAATGTCGACCAAAAAACTTAACCATGGCTTCGTCAATTGAAAGATGTTCATGAAATATACCCCACTGCTGAAACTTTTGATTCAAAAGTGAAATCAGAGGACGTAGTTTTGCCATTTTGTCTTTTTTATCTAAATTGTCATTATTGGCTAAATGAATGAATCTCTTGATTTCCTGGAATCTATTTCTTGACATAGCATTTGGTACCACAGAAATACCCAAATCTTCATCAAGGCTCCAATAATTTCTCTCACTCGGTAGCTTATGGTATCCTGTCAAAAGCAGTATTCCAACAAATAGTTTTAGGTCGGCTTTGGAAACAAAAAAATCATGCCTATTCTTCTGTGAAGAATATAAATTAGTTTGAGAAACAATATGATTATAAACATCATCATCAAATAATTTTTCAAATATTTGAACTGGACTGAGATTTTGCAGCTCACTTTTTAACATTTCCAACCGATCTGCGCACCCTGCGGTCGATGGAATACTAGTATCTACAAAACTTTGAGTCCACTTAGGTTCGGGCAGCTTTTGTTTCTTGGATGGAAGAGGTTTTGGAGTACGCAAAATATTCTGTCTTACAACTGACAAAGGTAAATTGAACTCATCATCGCTGTCTTCGCTTTCACTAGTACTTACATGCCAAAGTTCGACTTCGCCAGCGGCATCTTGAGGCATCAATAACTGATCTGGAATATTATTTTCATCGAAATCTTCCTCATCAGTCTGTGTATCAACATCAGGGGGAATAATCACAATATCGACCTCATTTTTTGCACTTGACGAAGCAACTTCTTCCAAAGCAGGTTGCAAGTGTTGGTATCTCTTCCCACCATAAAAATTTCTTATAGGAATTTCTGGAAAATCCTCAGAATTTATTGAAAACTAAAAAAAAGATACAATAAGTTAGTGGAAAAAAAAAGTAGGTTTGAAATAAAAAAGTAGCGCATCAGCCCATTGTACTTAACTGAGTACAGTAAAAATTTTCTACTTACCATTTTTTTAAAATGGGGCTATGGGCTCAAACAACACTAGGTATAGCATAAACAAACTTAGTACAAGCCAAAAACAAAGAATACACACAACTACAATACGGAAGATATTATTTTTAAAGGATTATTTGTTCCCGTGTCGCACATAAACAAGTTAACTCAGGCAACGGTTGACGAAATTGCGTGAAAAAAAGGTAACTGGCAAATTCTGCCCAAATATCTATAAGCCATCTATGAGAAACCATTAAAACTATCGACTTTTAAATATTTATTTGATCTGCTGTCGCTAGAGGGAGCCAAAAAAAATATTTTCTATTGTGTACTCGAACGAGTACAATGGGAAATAATGGGTTAAGTGGTTGCGGAAGCTATCGTTGGAGTAGCTTCTTTGTTTGAACGGCTATCCGTGTGTTGTGTGATACGTACGTCGCGTCGTGCATGGTGCGATATGGCAGACAATAATACGGACGTGGATATGCAAATACCGTCAACTTCGGCTGTCGGTAATAACGTTGAAAATGTTGGAGAATTTAGTAAGAAGAGTGTGTGTGTGAATGTGTGGTGTGTGTGTTTTAATAATTAACGGATTTTCAACGTAAAAATTCGCTGATAAGCTTCAAATAATTTCCAAAGGAAGGGCAAAACCGCCTACGGAAAATTTAACCACAAAAATGAAAAACTGTATTAGACATTTTTATCCGGAAAAACAATACGAACAATTTAAATAGCTAACAGGGTGTGAAAATATAAGTAATTTATTTTGTTGGCCATGTTTACTTTTTGAAAATGAAAAAGGTCTTTGGAATAAAACTGGTTTTTTCGATTTAAACAATTTCCATAAAACTGTAAAAGGACATAAGTCCAAAGCGCATTTACAGGCCGTCATAAAAGAAGTCTTCGGCAAAAGCAGAATTGAACACGCCCTTAATAAACGGTTAACTAGTCGATAAAAATAAGCAAATATTAAGAAGACTTATCGATGTTGTTTGTTTTCTCGGACAGCACGAATTGGGATTTAGAGGTCATGACGAAACAAGGGTTTCTTCAAATAGAGGAAATTTTCAAGATTTACTTAGTTTAATGGCAAAATATGATATTGCTTAAAAAATCATTTAGAGCAGTCTAGCGTTTTTCGCGGAACGTCGAATCGAATCCAGAATGATTTAATTTCCGCTGTTGCAACCATTATTCTAAAAAGAATTAAGCAGGAGATTGGCGAGGCGCGGTTCATTACTATTGTTCTGGACGAAACAACTGATATCACTAATTTTAGCCAATTATCTGTAGTAATACACTACGTTAAAACAGACAGAAGTATTCAAGAGCGATTTTTAGGTTTTAAGAATGTGTCCGGAAATCGTACAGCAGATGCATTATATACCGTAGTTTATAACGTTACTAAAAAAATTAATGGAGAAAAAAAATTAGTTGCTCAAAGCTATGATGGAGCTGCAGTGATGGCAGGACAATTAGAGGGTCTGCAAGCTAAAGTTCGAGAAACTTTTCCAAGTGCTGGGTTTGTTCATTGTTTTGCATCAAATTCACATCACATCAATCACATTAAAGAGTGTAAAGTATTTTTCGTTACTTTAAGTGGCAAGGCTGTTTTTTTTTCCAAGTCAACAAAATATACACAAGCTTTGGACTCCATTGTCCACAAACGATTGCCCAAAGTAGCTCCTACTAGGTGGAACTATAATGGAAGACTTGTGTTAACAGTATCTGAAAATCACTGATTGAACTATTTGAGAATATAATAGAAAATAATGAAACGTGGGACACAGAAGCAATAAATAGTTCGAGGGGCTTTTTGGAAGTTTGAAATGAGGTTTTGATTTTAATTATTTGTTGAACATATTTTCATAAATATTTCCATTCTCGGACAATGTTTTTAATATATTACAAACTAAAACAAATGATATTGCTGTTTGCCTAAAAAAAGTGGATGATTTTAAGTCCATGTTAAGCCAAAAAAGAGATGACTTTGACCTATTTTAGGAGAAAACGATGACGTTAAATGTAGAGCCACAAGCCAAGCGTCAATAAATAAACTATAGATTTAAAGGTTTAAATGATTTTAAATTCCTCAAGCTCTGCAATTTTGATGCATTTAAAGGAAACACTTTTCCAGAAGATGCGTTTAAATCTCTTCTTCATTATGGCCAGTTCTTCGACCGAGTGTTACTGCGATCTGAACTAAAAGTGATTTACGAAACTGATGACATTAGCGCAAAAAATAACGCTAAGGAATTAATGCAATTTTTAAAAGAAAAGGAGCTGGAAGATGCCTACACCGAAGTGTCGAAATTGTGTGAATTAGTATTGACAATACCTGCCACAAGTCCATCAGTAGAACGCAATTTTTCAACATAAAACGTATAAAAAATTTCCTGAGAAATTCAAAGGGGCAGGAGAGACTTTCGCATACATCGCTGTTGTCCATTGAAAATAAACTTCTCCAAAATATGTCGAAGCATCGACGTTTTTATGATGACGTCATTGACGAATTTGCAAAAAAATGATCGAATAATCGAATTTCATTACAAATAAGTAAGTTTCTTAAAATTTCACCGCACGCCCCTGTTTATAATCTTATATCCTAAAACACCTAAGACACACAATATGATGTAGGAGAGATAAACCGACCAATATCCAACATTGGATGAAAAAGTCTGATTTTTCTTCTCTAATAAACATTATTCAACTACGTAGATTTAAAAATATTTCTGTCATTTAAAGTTTTCTTTCAAGCTGAATAAATTGTAGCAAATCCTAAATCTAGCCCACAGTATCTATTTTACAGGTGAATCTGGCTCAGGTAAAACAGAAGCATCCAAAAAAGTATTGCAGTATATCTCAGAAGTTACAGAACGCAAAGGTGAAATTGAAAAAGTTAAAAATAAACTTTTGGATTCGAACCCCCTTCTTGAGGCATTTGGAAATGCAAAAACTAATAGAAACGATAATTCTAGTCGTTTTGGTAAATTTATGGATATCCAATTTAATTTTGAAGTAAGTTTTATAAACCTCAACTTTCCCGATTTACCTTTGCAATCCAGATGCAGTTTTTATTTAGCAGTGTTGTCTATTTTTTTAGGGAAATCCTGTTGGTGGAAATATTTTAAATTACCTTCTAGAGAAATCTCGTGTCATCAATCAAGCACCAGGTGAAAGAAATTTTCATATTTTTTACCAGTTACTAAATGGAGCAGACGACGACACTTTATTGGAATTATCACTAAACAGGCAACTTGGAGCTTACTATTACTTAACAAATGGAGTAAGTATTTTTCTATTCTATTAGAACAAGTATAACCCTTGTAGTTCATTCATCAACAATTATTTGCAAAAAACAAAAATGTCGATAATCTACATGATGGTGAAGCAGGAAATGTTCTCCAAATGCCTTGTTCTAGATTGCAGATTGACAGTTTACCAGGAACTTCCCTCGTTATGAAACTGTGCTTCTATCAGGGATAGGGAAAAGATCCTGTTTAGTTTGGCTAGCCATTTAGTAATATGTTTTGACAAAAAATGAGTTATTTTCCACTTTCCTGCCCCCATTTTGTTCCACCACATTCAATTTGAACCAACATCTTACAATTTCGTCCATACAGAGATAATTGTTGTACAAGCTTTTATTTCAATAAAATTAATAGGTGTTTCTTTACACCGACTTTTTAAACAGTTAGATAGATGTTCCCAAATGGCGGATTTGTACCAAAATTATACCTGTTTATTTTTTATGTCACATTTAATGCTTATACAATATTTAAGTGAATTAAATAAGTAGTTTTTTACACTGAACATTTTTACATTTTATTAGCATGCCATTTTGTCCCTTTTTAGACAGGTCATCGCTGTATGGCCTTTGATTTTTGTGCAAAATTTGATGCCAATTGATTAAGTAGTTTTTAGAAATTTTAATGAAATTTAAAAAGTCTTCGCTGGGCCTCGAACTGTGAAGAGAATTTTTCTGCCCTGTACTTTTTCTTGATGACTTAATTGGCACAATTTTTTTTCACGTAATTGTATATTGTTGACTCTTCGATCCCCATTATATTTGGATACAATTTAACTCTTTTTGCCACACTGGTTGTTGGGTTATGATATTTAAGGATACTAAAAAAGTCAAAAATAATGTTATTCTATTATATCTTATTATTCTAGCCCTTAAATTAATAAATTATTAAAAGGTTTAGATATTAGAATAGCATATAAAATAAATAATTCTTATTTAATAACTAATTAAATAAAAAATATTAAAACAAAATATAATATATTTGAACAATCAAACTAAACTATGGAGATTGTGACAAAACGTATACAGGTGGAATAGGCAGATATTATGGTAAAATAATAGACGAATACATATTTCATCAAGGAAAAAATCGGATTTAATTATGCTAATTACTTAATTGAAACCGATCATAGTTTAAAAAATAATTACAATTTTACACATAGAAAATAAGTCATAAGAGCCTCTAGAAATAAATAAGCTTAAACGTTCAAATTGTTTATTAAATGATCAGGTAGAACTCAACAATTTAACTCCGATAAATATATTTTAATAATGTATGTAGTTTTAGTGTAGAGCTAGTACTTAAAAAAAATTATATTGTTAAAATTTCCGAATCGTTGTATTACACCTACTTATATAAATATCCCTAATCTCTTAATGTTTGTTCATTCAAAATGTAACGTATGAAGAAGCTACTATGTAGCGAAATATGTTACAGATATAGTGGAAATGTGTGTAAAAATTTGTAGTGTTATTAAATTTTACATAATATTATCAGGGGGAAGATCGTGCAAGGTATTCGCATTGGCTTAATTAGTTAAAATATCAGAAATTCTTTCCTTTGACATTAAATTTAATCAGCCTATTATGCACTTTATATATTTTCTGACAAATACAATTTTTCAGAACGATTTAAACTTAAGACAATCAGGGAAAAATAAAAGATTTGATTTTATTTATTTCATATTTTTTTCTCAATATGAGGATATTTATAAGATTTAGTGAACATAAGTAATAGCGCTAATGACTGGAAAAATTTCGATAAGGTGAATAATTATTTGTTCAAATTTATTTAATCAAATGACTAATTTTATGATTAGTATTTATTTTGGCAAAATATAAATTAGAGTCATATTTGATAAACAATAATTTGAATAGCACTGTAAACTTGTACTGCGCAAATACACTACAATTTTAATAAAGAAAATATTATAACACGGTTTAGTTATGGCTCAATAAAGTAATAGATCCATGGGTTGTTCTGTTCTCTATTAGGGATCACCGCTAGATGTCTCGCCAGGTGTTCGTAACTTGTAGGCCGTCAAGATATTTTTATGGTATCTGCTTTTCTACAGTTTTGTAGTTTTTATGTTCCTACGTCACATCTACAGGGACGTTATACATATACTTCATGTTTATCTTCATCATATTCACCAATACTACATCACAATATTCACCATTAATAAATCTAAATAGGCAATGCCGTAGTCTTTTGTAATTTCTATATTGTTTTTAGATTTATGAATTTTAAAAGATTAAAGAACATTCCAAGTAGATGGTATCATCTGGGAGTCTCTGTCTATTTTGGGTTGGTTATTGTAACATAATTTTCATGTTTTCTTCGGCATTAAAAATGAATGATATGTTTTCTTTTCCAAACAAAAAGTGAATTTGCGACCTCACATAGGAAAAAAGAGGAATATCGCAAATACGCATATTTTTGGCGAAACATCCCTATTGATATTTATCAGAAAGCCACAATGTTCTCCTTTATATTACTAAATACGAAATAAATCCTAGTTATTTACTACTAATTTTTCGTTTCCGATATCTGGTTATGGGACTATAGTTTAACAATATTTTTCATCGTTAGTTATTTTAATATTATTGTTTGATACATACAATATTTCAGCCAATCTCAGCATCTCAGTTCTATCCTATATAAATACTAATTTAAAAAAACAATTTTTTGGAAGTATGAGTTTGTATAGTTAAAAGTAGAAAAAAATCTTCAAAAATGTAATTTTAAATAAGAAAAATCAATTTTAATTACTTATATATTGTTCTAAATGAAATAAATTTCATTTTATTTTTATCAAATATTAAAAAAAATAATTATTTGATGTTTAAACCTCAAATAAAAAATTTTATTTTATATAAAAACAAAATTATATTAATTACAATTCTTTTCTTTTTATCTAAAAATTAACTTTTCTAACTGTTTGGCTTTTTTAAGTATATTGGCTTGTTTCTTTACATTTAAATACAAAAATAAACATTTAAAACACAAAATATTTTTTTACAAACTCGAAATCAAATAGAATTTCTTATTTAAAAAATAATTTATAGTATCATTTTGAAAAGAATAAAAACCTAGATGTTTTAAAAATAAAACTTTGAATTTGGCCCGTATGCACAAAAGCTACAGACCGTTACATTTTCAAATTATTCGTGAACACCTATCAAAATTCATTAAACTTAACCAGAATTTCGAAAAAATTCGAAAAATGTCTGTCAGGTGGTTTCTGTTGTTTGGTAGGTTATGTATTGGATATAGAAGTCCAAACCGATCGATCATTACAAGCCCTTACATTTATGTTTCTGGTAAAAAAGAAATAAAAAAATGCAATTTCTCTACAAAAGTAAAAATATATATGGCTTCCTGTCATTGTGAAATGCAAAAACAAGGGATTCCCTTCTTCAGCAATCTCAGCAACATGTTTATTTAAAAAAAAAACCAGAGGTGAAGAACAGTTCCTTATTCACAAAAATTTCCGATACAGTGACTCCACTATTAAGTTATTCCAATTATGAATCAAAATTTACATAGATTATTGATCCGCTGACTTTTAACGTTATTATTCTAAAATTATATATAATTATTATGTTGGTGAAGTAATCATGAAATTATTTCAATTACTATAAAATATTTCCATTCGTATAACCATGTGATATTTTGTAGGAACGTTCTCAAGATTTTCTTAGCAATGACAAAGAAAATTATAACGAAATTAAGAAGGCTCTTTCTACTTTAGACTTTAGCAAAGAAGAACAATATGATATTTTCAGTATAATAGCTGCTATACTGCACCTGGGAAATGTTGGATTTTCAGTCGACGAGGGTAAAGCCGTCATAGCAAATCCTGATTTAATTGCCAGCATTGTGAAAGTAAGTTTAACGTCGATAAGCTATACAATATGTGTGGTGTGAACACTAGCTTACTTAATTCTAAGAGTCCATTTTTTGCATGCTCGTCTAAATCAACACTTTTAAGTAGCAACCTGAGAAAAGTATTGGAATTGTTACAAACAGGCGAAACAATAATTAAAAAACTTTTACATCATTTTGTATAGGTATCAAGAAATAATTGGGTATCATAGGTAACGTGTTTCGAAACCCAGAGACAGCATTTTAAAGAAATTAATGGTAATTTGACACTAAATAATTTAAAAAATTGTAGGCAAATATTTGATTGTTTCTTCTTTTTTCTTTTAGGAATTCAGAATTTACTTTTTTAGATTTGTTACCCTTGACTTTAGAAGTTACAGTAAGTAAAACGAAGCAATGCTAAGCGTTCCACACTAAATACAACACTAACTTTAAATTCATTTTGGTAGTTGTTTTAGATGTACCTTTTTATGCGGTCTTTAGTTTTTCTATTTTTAACTCTTTTAATAAAATTAAAAGTAAACACAAAATTTAAATAGAAAGTGTTATAAAATCGTTCGTGGCAGACTTAATACGTTTTCTAAAAGGCACGATGAAATAATATAAAGGATTATTAGTGCAACCCTAATACAACGTGATGTTACATTGCGTTTGGCCTTTGGTTTTCGTCATCTTTTAAAACATAAATATGTTCCACATTTTAAAGTTCATTGCTACTTTTTTCCATACAGTTAAGCTCATTTAACGTCTATTTTGTTGCTACAAATATCTTCGTACTATTTGTAAGAAAATAGCGAATATTTTAACATTTTATGCTGCCATGGACTAACACCTAGCGCCACCTATTTGGCGCCTAAATGGCAGTGCACATATCTCCATCATCCGGATACATAAAGAAGTAAATAAAAATATGTTTTCAACCATTTTTATCACCGTTCTTTAATATATCTGAGAAGAGTGTAAAAATATATAATTTTTGCTGGTGCCAAAAATAAGAATAAATATCGATTGTGTGACATGATTTCTGGACATCACCAAACAGGCTTGGACTCAAGGCACTGGCGCAGCCGGAGGGGGCGGGGGCAGAGAGGCACCTGCCTCTCCCTAGACTCATTTTAATTTGTATTGAAATATACGTTACATGGTATTAACACGACATAAGAAAAAAATCTGAACTGAAAATTACTCACGACAAAAGGATAGCCATTGCCGAATACGAAAACAAGGTCGATGATATTAAAAAGCTATATGTCAGGTTGTGACAATTTGTCTACCGTTTTATGTTATTTTTTATATTATTATAGATCAATGCCCTACGACTATGATTTTATTATAAACTCTCGGCATTGTCTTCGTTTTTGTGATATTTTTTATGGTTATTGTAGACTATAACCGGATAAACCCTCGATGTTATCGGATATTTATATATTTAACAACTGCCAAATTTTTTAAAAATAAAATACGACATACGCAACTTACATGGAACGGTGAGACCCCTATTTAAACATTTTAGGCAGTTCAAAAGTTACAGGGCAAGAAACAATTTTTTTGAGATATCCAAATATTTTTTTTAATAATTACGCCACTAAAAGTTAAATGGAACTGTAATAACCGTATTTAAAAATTTTAAGTAGTTTAGTTATGGAAAAAATAGTTTTGTTGACGGCTGTCAAAATATCTTTCTTAAATAAATTATAATATTAAAAGTTACACGGAACTGTGAAACCCGTATTTAAAAATTTTAAGCAGTTCATAAGTTAAGGGAAAGAACAGTTTTTGCATGATACATGTCCACATATTTTTTTAAATAAATTACGCCACTAAATGCTACATGGATTTTTGGAATTTAATCTGTTTAAAAGTCACAAGGAAAAACAATTTCCCAATAATTTGACTAATAAATTACACCACTAAAAGTTACATAAAACTATGGAAACGAAATCTGAATTGACGCCATATACTGAAAAACCTGCCAAATTGTCAAAATATCCCGGTCTATATTATACTAAAAATGCATCTTTCCTGGACCAAATTACAAACAAGTCTTTCATTACTACAACTCATCCTGAAAAGCTAATCGAATTGCACTTGGGTCAAACGAATATCGGCATTTATCCTATATTGAAACTAACAGCTAATTTTCTTAAAGGTATTTTTCAAAATTGGGGAAAATGATGCACCTCAAATCGTGGCTACATTCCTAAAAACATTCAAATTTTAATCTGTCAATTTCAAAAATACACAAAGAATCGTTTTTGAGGTTTTAAAATTAAGTCAAAATTATCGAAATATATACTCATTTAATTCGGGTATGTTTTACCAGAATATGTTATACTTTTACGAGTTTTTAATTTATAGAACTTTCAAAATAAAAATGAGGCATTTTTTTAAAACTATATTTTACTCAATTTCTTCATCTGGAACAAAAAAAAAAGTAAATTTATGCCTTGCAGAAAAAATATGTAGCTTTCGTTCTACCCATTCGTTTTTGCCCCAGGTGGTTCCGATAAACTCCTACGAGAACTAAATACCAGCCTGTGCATGCAACAGTTCAAAAATTTCTCAAAAATCAATCTTGTCACCGATCGGGCTGAATGTAAAACCAATCTTTACAGAAAATATAGGCGTTTATTCGGTGTATTTATTAAGTTCGCCTAAGATAAACCGTTTAGATATAACAGGGCCGGGCGTGAAACGCTAGTCGAGAACATGGTAGAAAGTTCAAATTTTAATTTTAAATGGCTCGTCCTGCATTTCCGGTATGAGTACCCTATTTTCACTCGAATCTCCTTTAAATTTCCTATCGAACTCTCGTCTCACTTTCACTAAGTAGATCTAGTTTTGGGCTCCCCAAAATTCATCCAAAGGTATCCCATTTTTTTGGCTTTCTATTCCCTTTAAGCGACATGATATGCTCTGTTATGGCTGGTTTATAAACGTTTTACAGATTTTTACATGAGAAATCTAAAAACAAATTTCCCATCTCAAAAAATGAACTTCTTGTTTCAACAAGATTTCGAAAAATGTGCATATATCAGACGCAACGTTTATTACCAACTCTACCAAAAATTTGTTTTTACCAGAAGATGCACGTATTTATCCTCTACGAACCCATAGAAAAATTTGGTGAAAATCTGACAACTGAAAAATATCCAATTTTCATAGACGAAACCTCTACGCTCTCGCTCATTAATGGTACATCGAGGTTTGGTCTATGAAAATTGGATATTTTTCAGTTTTCAGATTTTTACTAAATTTTTTCAACTTTAATTTTACGATATTGTAGCAAAAAAATAGTAAATTGGCAACAAATAATAAATTGAAAAGTTGTAGAAAATTAAGGTTTTTTTAAATCGCTTTGCTTTCGTGTAAAAAAAAAGGTAAAAAGTTCGGGTTTAAGGTAAGAGTACCGTTGATGGTTAGCGCAATTTTCAAAAAATTTTAACTTTTTTAATATTCATGCAATGAGAAAAATATTTACCCCCATATTCACTAAAAAGGTTTAAGAGTTAGACCAGGTCTAGTTGCCATGGTACTTAAAACTCTTAGTTCGCCAGTGATGTTTTGCCTATGTCACCGTAATTTTGTAATTGTGACAATCAGAAAAAGTATTTATTTAGTTGTTAAAAATATCATCTTAAACCCATAACTGTCAAATTAGGCCTGGTCTAAATTTAAACCTCTTTAGTGAATACGGGTGTTAATGTTTTACACTCAAGTACTTTTTCTCCAAAAGCATTTAGCCGCAAACTTGAAACGCAGTTTTGTAACTTTTTACCTCATAAATTTTGCCTCAATGGTAATTTTCAATAAAACTAATTTTTAGCGAGCGAGCGATAGCAAAAAAATCAGAAAGAAAATTAAGAAAACTGAATATTTTTTACCGAAGCGGCGATAAAGGCCATTTGCTCACACTTTTTGAAAAAATCGTTTTATAAGAATTTTTTTTTCTAATCTACTACTCTTTGAGAATCTTTTTTGTTTTTGTCGAAAACTTAAACCGTTTGGCCACCAGAGGGAGAGAGAAAACCCTTACTTTTGACCAAAAAACGACGATTAAATATTCAAAAAAAAAATACTTCTCAAACTTTGATCGTGCCTATCTTCAATAAGCTTCATATAAGGTAAAAGGGACGTTTTCTGAAAGTGTGAAATCGATATTTTAATTTTTTTGACAATTATCGTGTATCTTGGAAAATTCAAAAAAACCCGAAAGAAACATATTTTTTATAAATAGACGAACATACGAAGATCCATTTAGTACCCTTCTGGTGATCCAAGTAGGCTCTAAAAACGTATCAAATTTCAAGCATTTCCCAGATATAGCGACCGAAAGTTAAACATTTATCAATAGCACGTTTGGACACGCCGCAGACGACGAACTTTTTGAATCCTGGCAGGGACTTAATAAACTCTCCTCGAGCGAAAGTTTATAACAAGCTTATGTCAGGTCGTGATGTTTTACCTACTTTTTATGTTATTTTTTTATATTTTTCGTAAGCCATAACCATACGGCTATAATTTGAACAACACTTGAGGTTATCCGATTTTATATAGTTTTTACATATTTTATAGACACAATACGCGATAAAAATATTTGCTGTAGTGGCAAATTTATTTGCTAGAATACCTGATTAAACAGCTGGACAGACGAACTTATACATGCAAAATGTTTGACAACGTTCAAGTTTTTATATTTTCAATAAGAATTAAGGTATTAAGTTGCGGTTTTCGCTTTTGTATAGCACTAGGTAAGGAATTTATGTCATAGAAAAGCGTAAATACAGCGGACTTCAACAAATGTGTTTTACAGAGTATTATTTAACCTAGTAATTTTCTTTAAGTTTCCTTAAACGACGACTGTCCAAAATAAGATATTTTTGTGCTTCTAGCCAAGATGATGTAATCTGAAATATTTAAAAAAAAATTGTTAGATATTTTTTAATCTTTTTTTGGTTTTAATATAAAGGGTGTTTTAAACAAATTATACATTTTTTGTCCACCTTATGTATTTATTAACTATTTGTTTCTTACGTCAAGTATGACCAAGCGTAATTCCCTAAATATCTGTACATGACTGTTGTACATAGAGGCATGTTAAAAGTTCAGTGCCACTATTATATTTAAAAAAACTTGTTGTGTTTATTTTTACTTTCCTCATAAGAGAGAAGTATTTACTTTAGACCAACTTTCATATTACGTCAAACGTCAAAGACAAGCATATCCATTAAATTTGCAGAAAATTTTCTTAGCAATTAAACATTCTTTTATTTTTGAAGTCGCAAATGACCTTTTAATTTCACTTCTTAAGTACATTTCTTTACAATTCGCTACACAAATTGATAAACCTATAAAAAAGAATATATATATATATATATATATATATATATATATATATATATATATATATATATATATATATATATATATATATATATATACATTATATATATTATATATATTTATATATATATATTTATGTATATAGGATGACATAAAAATATGTAGCAGACACACTATGACCTTTTAATGAAACACTCCGTATATTATTTTTGAGAAAATCCTGCCATATAAGGGCAATGCATTCCCATTTATTTCACTATGTAGTAGAACGTTCTCTGTCTCTCTCTCTCTTAAACAATACTTGTTATAGCAGAATTTTTACAAACTTCTTGAGATTGTATTTATATTTAGGAGGAAGAAACTTATTTCTTGCACATAAGAAAGATATAAATTCAAATAAATATATGATGGGCTTGCTACATACTTTTGAGATATCCTATATACACAAATACGAATTTAATGCAGTTTTCATTTATAATATTAGTTATATATGTTTTCCATTAGCTATTTAGATGCCATTCAAAAATTAGGAAAAACATCACAAAAAATTTAAAATAGGATTTTCAACGATACGCAATAATTGTAATTTACTTAAGACTTGTTAAAGAAAAAAGGATTTAGGATTGCTTTTTCCTAAGTATGCCCTATCAAACTCTCTAAATTGTTTTTTTAAATGAAGAAAAAAGACTTCCCAAACTTTGTTCTTACTCATTTTCAATAGGATTCAGAAGCCCGTAAATGTAAACCTTTTCTGAGAATTTTAATTTTTTCAAACAGCATTCTAGGAAAGTTTCAATATTAATGGACGATAAGTTAAAACATTACAAAATTATATTTTTCAAAAGTGTGACTGAAACCGTTTCTGAGATATGGCGACTAAATGGTAAAAAGTGCGTTTTCCACAACGACAAATACGTAACTAAATAGGCCCCATATAATACAAGTTATGCGTCAAGTTATGACGTTTTGTTTACCTTTTTATGTTATTTTTTTATATTTTTTTGTAACCCATAACGGTACGCCTTTGATTTTATTATAAACTCTAGATATTATCCGATAATTATATTTTTGGCAGCTAACAAAATATTTTGTTTAAATAAATTACAACACAAAAAGTTGCATGGAACGAGGAAACCCGTATTTTTAAATATTAAGCAGTTCAAAAGTTACAGCGAAACCATTTTTTTGCCAGGTGTCAAAATATTTTTCAGATAGTTACGCCATTAAATGTTACTTGGAACTGTAAAAACCGTATTTAAAAGTTTAGAGTTTAAGAGTAGTTAAGAAGTTAGAGGAAAAACATTTTTTGATAGCTGCCCAAATATTTTTTTAACCAATTACGCCACTAAAAGGTACATGGAATTGTAAAAACTGTATTTAAAAAGCTTAAGCATTTCAAAAGTTTCGGGGAAAAATAGTTTTTTTTTTGGCGGATATCAAAATAATGTTTTCAGGTAAATTCTGCTACTAAAAGTTACATGGAACTGAGAAACTAGTATTTAAAAATATTATGCAGTTCAAAAATTATTACGGGGAAAAATCAGTTTTTTGACAGATTTCAAATAAATTTTTTAAATAAATTACGCCACTAAAAGTTAAATTAAACTGGGAAAACCGTATTTAAATTTTTTTTTATGTAGTTTAGACGTTACAAACCGATAGTTTTTTTGTCAGCAGTCAAAAAATTTTTTTAAATAAATTACGCCACTAAAAGTTACATGGAACTGCGAAAACCGTATTTCAAATTTTAATTTGTCTAGAAGTTTTTTTGGCAGATGTCAAAATATTTTTTAAAGCCAAATTTCACCTATTTATTACCTTCCTAAAACAAAGTCTTATACCAAGAATATCTCACTAAAACAAATTACAGCTCTTAAACCAGAATTTCTAAAGAAAAAAATATTACTTCCCCTGTAACATAATATGTGCTTTACCTGTATGTATAATAGTGAAATCAGTTATTTGATTTTTTTCACGTTTTCAGGGTGCCGCCTCATCGTTTTTGGGCTACCCTCTAAAATAGATAAAAAATATTTGTATACAAAAATTTAAATAAATCTAAAGTATTTCGCCGTCTCCGCCAATGACTTCCACTATTTTTCAATGTTAAAACATTTACCCTAACTATTTCTGTTTCCAATTTGACTATTTTCGATTTTGCATTCTCAAACTATAAATTTGTTGTACTTTTAAACCCCTTAAGAAATCAAAGATCTATGACCATGAAATCTAAAATCTAATTCTCTGAGACACTGACTTGGTCTATTTTTGGTAAAAATTTGGAACGAATCAATTTCTATAAATTTTTCAAATTATTGTTTTTTCAAATTTTGTTTACTTATACACATCCGTACAGACATAATTTTCTTCAAAAACGTATTTTTTGGAACTTAAATACTAAAATATCGGGGAAACCCAACTTATATTTTTCAAAAATTTTTGCTATTTCAATCCTGTTCATAGTACTACCCGTGTATAATATATGCTTTATCCGCCCAGTATAAATAAAATCCGTTCTAAATACTATTGGACCCCGTATGTATAAGCCTTAATGACCCCTGAAAATTATCCATGAGCATAGCATATTTAGCAAAGATGTCCTCTATACATCTTTCACCCCTGTATAACATAATATATACTTTACTATGTTTATACTTTTTGGCAGCTGTCAATCTAGATGGTCCATAGAGTAAACTAGTAATAGAGTTAGTTGAGTTTTATATACAAATAGATAAAATAAATTTGACATGTTTCAAAGTTTGTCTTTTTAACTAATCGCTTTAAAACAAAAGATATTTTTATTTTTTTACAGCTGCTTCGTATCTCTCTAAGGTCATCGTTCATAATGGAAAAAATGCATTTATATACAAACAAAACAGAGGAAATTTAACCCGTTTTCCTGTTTGTTAAAAAAACTCAACCGCTTTGAAATTTATTTTTCCCTTTTCCCCCTGCTTCATCCTTCTAGGTCGACCCTGTATAACGGATTTTTTAAATTTTCCAAAGACTACCCTGTATAGTTGAAAAAAATATTTACAAGAAATAAAAGAAATTTGACGAATATCACTGTTTTCTAAATAAACTAGATGCTCCTGAAACACATTTTTTCTTCACTGTCAGGTTGCTGATTCATCATTCTAGGGCTACGGCTTCATATGCAAGTTTAAATTTGACATGTTTCACTGTTTTTTTGGATTTTTTTTTTCGTTATTATAGGGGCTGCTTCATCTTTCTTACACTACCCTGTATACTGAACAAAAAATATTTGATTTTCAAATAAGTAAAATAGAGTTTCGCAATTTTACGAAATATTACGTTTTTTTAATTGTATACAGGGTTATTCACGCAACCCGTTCATTAAAAGTTTTTAATGATGCCATTTAGATAGAAATTTCAAATTTTGGGATTAAGGTAAGGTCAAGGGGTACTTCTTTTTTGATATATTTGGTGAGGTATATAATGGTGAGCCATGGAAAAACAATTGAGATCCAATATCCAATATGACAGATGATTAGTATGCGTTATTTATCGAAAGCTGTCAGTGATAAACTAAATCTTCTAAATCGAAATGGAAGAATACTGAACGATGATATTCTCAATCTATTTTATATTCATGGAGAATGTTATAAAATTTTGGAGAGAACGTGTCGTGTGTTTAATGAACGCCACAGTGATTTGCCGCCAATGAACAAGTCAAAATTCAAGAGGATTGAAACGAACTTTTTGCGTTTTGGCAAGGTTATAGTTACAAAAAATGTTCTCGCATTCTCAAGAGAGGTTTAGCTTCAATGTTTTCGGTATAGTATTAAATGATCAGGTGCGGTACTGTATTTATGAAGACAATTTAAACAGTGATAAGTATTTAGAAATTCTACGAGGGACGGTTTCTGAATTTATAGAAGAAATTCCTATTGGTGAGCTGCAAAATTGTTGGTATCAATTAGATGGGACACCAGCACATAATTCCGCTGCAGTTTATCTCCAATTATCTCGAATTTTTGAAGATCGCTGGATTGATCCCAATGGCCCCCGCGATCGCCTGATTTAACACCCCTAGACTTTTATTTATGGGGATTTATCAAAGGTAAAGTCTATGCTTCCCCAGTAAATAACCAACAAGATTTACTGGACAGGATACGAACAGCTTTTGCCGAATTAGAAAACGGACAAATTCAACGGGCCACAGCAACTGTACAAAGAAGAATTGAAATGTGTCTTCAAATAAACGGACAGCATATAGAACATTTGTTACAATTCAATTTTATTATTTTATTTATTTATTGTTGATTGTTAGATTGCTATAATTTTTAAGTTCACTAAAACAAGTTTAGAACAGTCTCGAACTTAGTAGATATGATTAACAATAATGTAAACAATTTATTACATTTTTTATAACTTTTCCGAAACGAAAAAATTTCGTTTCAATCTTCTTCAATTTTCTCTTGTTCATTGGCGATAAATGAGGATGTTTTTCATTAAAAACATGGCACGTTCTCTCCAATATTTTGTAACATTCTCCGCGAATATAAAATAAATTGAGAATATCAGCTTTTGAGTGTTATTTTATTTTAGTTTAAAAGTTTCAAATCAGCTGTCATGTTGAATAGAAAAGCACAACAATTGTTTTTACATGGCTTACTACGGGAAGGTGTAAGCATTTAGTAAATACATAATAGTTTAATAAAAATCTGATTATTTCGAAAATGGTTACGAATAGGTATAGGGAACCTTAATACAGTTCGATAGAAAATTAAATTCAACATTTGATAGTGCATACAATTATAGGGTTTTTGGTACCCCGAAGGCTCATTTTTGGTTCAAGGTCAAGTATCTTAAGAACGCTTGAACCTAGGTATAGGACATGCTACATAAAATAGCATTAAAATTCTCCGTAGAATCCAAAAATATCATACAGGGTGTTCCATTTAAAATAAGCAAGTTGATACCAACTTCCGGTTAAACCGGAAGTGACAGGAAGTTGAAAATATTTCAAAAAAGAAGTACCCCGTGACCTTACCTTAATCCCAAAATTTGAAATTTTTATCTAAATGGCATCATCAAAAACTTTTAATGAACGGGTTGCGTGAATAACCCTGTATATTCAAAAAAATCTAGTATCTACGCCAATGACTTCCACAATTTTTTGCAATGTCAGAACATTTACCCAATTAATTACCAAAATATGACTTTTTTACATTTTTACACCCCATAAACATATCGAAGACCTACGCCCATGACACCCAAAATCAAAAACTATCTACAAAACCTCTTTTTACCCATGTTGTCTATACAAATTTGAAAACTTTTTGTGGAATTAATTTTCACTAAATATATAAAATTAATAATAACGTTGCTTAATTCTGTAAACAAAATACATTTTACCATTTTTAATACTGACGATTATTATAAATCAAAAAAAAATCAGACCAACGATTTTATCTATCTATAAAACAGAACGTCGATGGTTTGGTAGAACGCTCTTTTGGTTTCGCACATTATAATTTAAATGAAACGAAAAATATACCTAATAGTAATTTTTAGTTAACCACAAGTTAGGTGAAATAATAACTACAATTTTTAAGTCTACAAGATAGCTTAATTCAACTAAAACTACATAGTACACAAATACATACCTAAATATATTTGTTTCTTCAAGAAAAATTGTAACAATATTTTGCCTCTTTTCGTAATGATTATTTCTTCCTTTCACGACCGAAAATTTCATGGAACGTCTAGACGTATAAATACTGAATATATACGAACGGGTATGTTAAGAATACAACTAAAAAATGTACGGGGAATGATTTAAAATTACCCTGCTTGTCGGTCAATGCCTATTTTTACCCTCCCTAACTTCATTCGACCGTTTGACGAGATAAAATAGTTTATACCTAACTGATAGGAACGAATTGAAGGAATAAAAAGCTGAAGCAAATTGGTTAATTCTACAATGTCATCAATAACATTTACTCCGTCGTTATCTTCTTTATTATTTTGATATACAGTAGAGTTGAACATTTCAAACATTTTTTTTGTCAAAATCAATTGTTTATAACAATGTTTATTATTCTTGTAGTGATTTCTTATTGTTAGTATGGCAACTAAAGCTTCAAAAATCATCCTATTTCTAGTTTTTATTTTCACCAAATTCATGATTGAAAATACTCTTTCTACCACTGCATTACTTAAACTGGGACACATGGACCAAAATAATATAGGATCATCCGGAATCTCTTCAAAAAAAAAGATTTTTCCAGTTAATTGTTAACAATAACTCCCACTGATTCTGGAGATCGTCTAATGATACTTCGGAATTTTTGAATTCAAATGGGAATATTTCTGTAAATGGTGGTCTGAAAAGTAAGAGATACTATGGGAGACAAATTACCAAGCTTATATAACACATTAAAGTTTCTGGCAATTTACTTAAAAGGTCAATTGCAAGGATTTTTAAAAAGCTTAGACATTTTTGCCTGATTAAGCGTATTTGTTCGTCTGGCAATTGATAAGTCTCTACCTCTGACTCATGTTTATCCAAAACAGTATCCTCTATTGTAAGAAATGACAGTTCATTTTGAATGGCACTATTTAGTTTTTGAATTTTGGCATTTACATTTTCGATGTCATCATACATGAATGCTCGTTTTATATTTTTTCTTAAAACATTTAACACCAATGATAGCAAGTTCTCAAAAACTTAAGAAAAAATCAGTATTTTTGCTTTGGAAAAGCGTATTTGTAGTTGTTAGGACTTTTCAACGACAACCGACAATTCTCTAAAAGCCTTCTCAGCACATAAATGAATAGCATGAGAAATACGTTTCCTTAGTTGAAGATGAGGAACTTTCTCTTTCAGTAGAGTGAAAAGTGAATGATTTTTGCCACAGAGGTTACTGGCGTCATCTGTACCTATGCCAAGAAGTCGCTCAAGTTTTAAATCATGTTTAAAAATGTTTTTAGAGCTTCATAAAGATAATTGGCTGTTGTAGTTATAACAGGAATAATACGTAAATATTCAGTAATAACTGTGCTTTTTGTTTTGCTGAAATACCTAACACAAATATATAAATATTTGGAGGTGCTCCAAATACTTATATAAATGTCAGTAAACTCGTCCAGTATTAAAGAAAAGTAAGAGTTTGAACTTTATTCCCGTATTCTCTAAAAAGGTTTAAGAGTTAAACCAGGTCTAGTTGCCATGGTACTTAAAACTCTTAGTTCGCCAGTTATGTTCCGCTTATGTCATTGTCATTTCGTAATTGTGACATTTAGAAAAGTGATTTGTTCGATTGTTAAAAATGTCATCTTAAACCTATAACTGTCAAGTTAGACCTGGTCTAAATTTAAACCTATTTAGTGAATACAGGTGATTATGTCTTCCACTATCTGAATTTTAATAGCAGGCGCAGTTTCGTACATTTGGTACGATGCATTCTTAAATCATCAAATTTTTCATTTCCGATATATTTTAACACTTCACATAAATGATCCATACTTTGTTTGTTGTGCATGCTGTTTACAAAAATATCATAATTTTTGCTCACATATATATTTACAGGCCAAGAATACTGATAAATATGCGTTAAAACGTATTTATTTCTTTATGCATCTGCACAATCTGTTATGTCCACCAAGCCGCAAATGATTATTCATTAGAACATGTAAATATATTTAATTCCGGTAAATAAAAAAAAACTGTTTACTGAATTTGGTTTAATTGTAAATATTCATTTAATTAAAAAGGTTTGCTTATACATACTAACCATGCAATTCCCAATCATAATCAGATACATGCTTTTAAAATAAATCTTACTCGATGATATAAAGTAAAAACGATAGTTGATACATTGTTTATTTTAGGTATGCATATTTTTACAGGATGTTCCCTCGCATTGGACCTAATATAATAAATAGGAACTAAACACTGAACTAAAGTATTTTTAAAAGCATGTAGCGAAAATGCAGTATATGTAGGAAAAATAAAAAATCCTGTTGCAGCTATACGTGGATCAAATTTGTAAAACATGTATTGGGATTTCAAAAACTAAAAGAGTTAAAAAGGCGGTAAAATCTAATCGATCAATTTCGTTCTGAACATCTAATGGCGTCTGCCTATAGCACCCTCTAAGTAACAAAGCGACATTTAGAAAAACTGAAATGTTGCGTTTGCAAAAATATGCTGTAAGAATTAATTGTTTTGCTGCCTTGTGTTTTGACTATTGTCCTCTTTCTTCTACTCCTTGGTTGAAACACGCCCAAGCTATGACAAAGCTATACTCTTCTCAACATTGATGGATTGATTGATTGATTGATTGATTAAAGATGTCCTCTATACATCTTTCACCCCTGTATAACATAATATATACTTTACTATGTTTACTTTTTGGCAGCTGTCAATGGTCAGATGGTCCATAGAGTAAACTAGTAATAGAGTTAGTTGAGTTTTATATACAAATAGATAAAATAAATTTGACATGTTTCACTGTTTGTCTTTTTAACTAATCGCTTTAAAACAAAAGATATTTTTATTTTTTTATGGCTGCTTCATATCTTTCTAAGGTCATTTATATACAAACCAAACAGAGGAAATTTCACACGTTTTCGTGTTTGCTAAAAAACTCAACCTCTTTGAAATTTATTTTTCCCTTCTAAGGCCCTGCTTCATCCTTCTAGGTCGACCCTGTATAACGGATTTTTTTTAATTCTCCAAAGACTACAATGACAACAGATTGTTATATTTAGATATATTTAAGTTTGAAATAAAAGACTAATGGCCGGCTGCAGAAAGCTGAATTAAAGTTTAGACTGTTAACCGAATGTCAAATTTGACAGCGAGCTCCTAGATTTCTGTAAGCAGCTTGTCAAATCTGAAAGCACGTTTAAATATTCTAAACAGCAATTAAGTTTTGTGGAAACGGGGGGTGTATAATAAATAACTCCCATTAAAGTATGAGGATGCCGTAATTTCAATTTTAAATCACATTTAACTAAATAGTAATAATATTCACTTGGTCTACAATAACATATACCATTTACCTACGTGGATTTACCCAAAATACAGCAAATATATATTATGTATTGTTTCTATATAATAATAATTAACTTGAATTACTAATTGCACGATATTTCCTACGCTTCGAGCGCACTTTCTTTGAATAGAGGCAGGAGCCAAAGTGACCGTTGCTCTACTTACACGTGAATGCAATTGCAACGTAAGCGAAAATTATTCTTCTTGTAGGCCGTTTTGCAAAACTCTAAACATTTTTCATCAGGCATACCTTACATCTAAGGTAAACTGTTTTCGAAATGTTGTCAATTGAAAATTGACTATTTTAAACTATGAAAGGCTGTGAGAGTTTTCATTAATGAGGTATATTATTGCTACAAATGATTATAATATCTTCACAAAAATGTATATTGGCACCGTCTTTGTCAGCTTGTTTGTTGCAATTGCCTGTAATTGTCTTTAACTCAACGAATAGAAAATATATTTGTTCGTGAAAGTGTTTTATGATACTTCCATTTAGAGCTTGACTGCTGCCTGTAAAATTCTAATATTGTCCTTTTTATATCAACACGTAATCTTTTTGGCAGGTATAGTTATGAAAGTCAGTTCAACTAAATACTGCTAGAATGTGTATCCATTGTCCACTCGGAATAAATTCGTAAGCACACAGAATAAATGCCGTCGCCTGCTCTTTTTTCTTTTTTGATCCATCTGTAAATTCCGATAAAAATTAACTTACGTATTTTTATATTTTTCAGCTTTTAAAATGTGACAGCGAAAAGCTTAAATCTTCATTTGTCCAGCGAACAATAGAAACTATTAGAGATGTCGTTATAACACCACTCGATAAAGAGTTGGCAATATATGCTCGAGATGCCTTGGCTAAAGCTGTGTATGATAGATTGTTTACTTGGCTAGTGAAAAAAATTAATAGATCCTTACAACCTAGTGATTCTAGAAGAAATTCTGTTATGGGTATTTTAGATATTTATGGATTCGAGATTTTTGAAAAAAATAGGTAAGTAATTAGCTAACTTACACTTAAAAAGATAAAGGTGCATACCTGGTTAATATTTGGCGTTCTTGAATATTTACCTAAATATTGTGATATTTAGTCAGTTAAAAAATATAAATACCAGTTTTTTATATATTTCATGACCAAGGGAAACAGGAAAAATGTTGGTTGTGATGATGAAAGTCCCATTGATGCTCAAGAGGAAATTGGAATAAGTATGATGACAGTTCACAAAACATTGAAAGGGTCAACCCTGAAAATGATCGTGTCAAAACCAGTGTATTATATTGGGAAATAATTATCGCCAAAGAAGACAAAAGAACTAAATGAGAAGATTATATTACTAAACGAAAAAAAGTTTAGTTTCTATCGCAAAACAAATTTATTCTAGAGGGAAATGTAAAGAAACAATAAAAATACGTTATCTTATAGTGATTGTGGAAAAGGATTGAAAACAAACTTAGAGTAACGCATAGTGAGCCTCATATAATTACTACAGAATCACTAAAGTCGCAAAATAAAAGATTAAGGAAAAAAGATCTTTGTTAATTTATTAATCCTTCCGTCTTAGATATTTACACAAATGAAATTGAACATATGAAAGAAGGAGCAGTTAAATTTTATTGTAATAAACAAGAAGATATAAAAAAAATCAAAAATGAGGTTAATACAAATCTAAGTCAAAATTATTCAGGAAAAAAGGAGTGAGAAGCAAAAATTAAAATAATTGGGATACATGAATAGTTTAGAAATAAATATTTAGAAAATTCTCAAATAATAGTTATTACAAAGATGAAAACAAAATATTTAGCTATAATAAAAACACATGATAGCAGATTTAGATCAATCATGGATATGGTTTTTATTGATTTTTCGGTATGTGCAGTGATTGAACATTTTGTTGTAATAAGATTTTATAAATGTATGGGATATAATCACATGAGCAAAAATTGTTCCAAAAAAAAGCCTAAAATGTGGACTTCAAAATCATAATGCAGCTTTTTGTATAACAAATAATGAATATTTTGTATGTCCAAATTGCATTGAAGTAAATCAAAAGTTTAAATTAAAATATATGATTAATCATAACTCATGTTCTTCAGATTGCGAAACAGATACATCACAAGTTGAAAGAGCAAAATTAAAAATTACATATGACGAATACCAATTAGAAAACATGAGTTGTTTATGAAAAAAGTAAATAAAATAAATTCTAGTAAAGTCTATTACCTAAATCTTCAAAGATTTTCAAAATCGAAAGATCGAATTGATTTATTTGTAAATAAAGAAAAACCACTTATACCATGCTTTTTAGAAACTCACGCAACTACTGAAATTAACTGTGAAGGCTCCAGATTATACTCCACTATTATACTACCACTCTATATAGATGCAATTCAAACTATTCTCATACAGGAGGGATCCTACGGTATATTTTAAAATCCATTGAAGGTTTAGATTTTTTGTATGTTTGAAGCCGTACCAATACTGGTTTAAATTTAAAATAAAGAGGTATATAATCTTAACTCATATTACAAATATATTAGTTTTTATTTTTTTTAAACAAAATTATCATAATACTTACGTAAAGAAGTTTAACAAAATTATAGATTTATCTGGATTAAAACAGTTTATTTCAGAAATATACAAGTATAACTGCAATATCAAAAACTACTATTTACTGGGTTATATCAAATCATTTTACATTATTACAAAATTGGTGATCATAACTGGACTTTTATAGATATTGAATATTATCTTTTGGAAAGACATGAAGAATCAAAAGTTGTAAAATTTGTAGATTATAAAAAATTTAATATAGGCTAAGCTAATGTCTTGTTTTCAGAATTGTAACAATAAAGATATCAATGACATTTAGGAATAAATCGAAAACAAAATTAAAAATTCACTTAAAATAGTTGGAAAACTAATTTTTGTTAATATAAAAAATAATCCGGTACCTTGGTTCATCACAAATATTTTAAAAACCAAAAAAATTCGAGATACTGCATATAAAAATGTATCTTAACCAACAACATGATTGGTATATATACAAAATAGAGCGGAATCAAGTTGTAGGAACTTTAAGAAAAAAAAACTATATATTTTCAGTAATAAAGGAAACAGTAAGAAAAAATGGAAAACATTAAGAAGTTTTCTTAAACCAGAAAAAAAGATAACACATTACGGAAATTATTTTTAAAGGCTGCAAAGAAAACAATGCACTAAAAATTGCTGAATAATTCGATGTATATTCTGTCAAGAGTATTGAAGATGTAGTACATTCGATTCAAAATGGAACTGAAGAAATGTGCATATTTACTGTTACAAATACAAATCATTTTGTAAATATCCCTGAATAGCTTGGAAAGAAAAATTTTAGATCTTAATTCAAATGAAAATTATATCAAGGTACTAAACAAAAGAATAATTACAACCCTTTGGAACTATTGGATATACTATTATATTTGGTAAATTTTAATTTAAAGTATGGTCTTATTCCCCAAAAATTAAAGTGCTCGTATATAACACCAACCAACGGACATTAATAGAGTTGTGGAATTTATAAATGAAAAGAACCTTTTAGTACAAAATCAAGCTGGTTTTAAAAAAAAACACTCGACCGAAACAGAATTGCAGTTCGTAGCTGAAAAATGGAAAAGGAGCTTGCAATGAATGAAGCAACTTTAAACGGGTTTAGGTCTCTGGCGTCCCAGCCCTGTCGCCATGTGACGTCATTTGGCGTTGCAGGTCTCAGCCTTGTACGAGAGATACCACCTTGTGCGCCCCACTTTTGTAGTTAGCTTGTGTTGCCACTTCATAAAAAGCCTACACTTGAATTTGTCGATGTGAGTATTTTGGCTTGGAACGTATATTGCACGCCCCTCCCCACCCACATAAAGCTTGCGTTGCGACTTCTACGATATTGATAAGACCTTGAGTGTATTCCACTTTCATGTAGATGTACAAATATGTATCCCGCCACTTTCGTTCAATGTTTGTTTTGGCTCTTACATGTGTAATGTATTTTGACCTTGATATTTTTTTCGGGTTCGATTTAAGATATTTTGGCCTTAAAGATGTATATTGTACGCCTTATCTTGAAAATGTAATAAATACAATCATAAATGTGGACTATGCTTTTTTAGATATCCGAGGTTTTCAGAGCTAAAATAAAGTGTTCAGAGTTGTTTGTGTTTGTGAGGGGTTGGTATTGTTTATTTTGTTAGTACTGAATATTGAATTGTTTAAGAAGATTCTTTATTAAAATAGTTTGCGATTGGGACAGTTGTGATATAAAATGTTTTTGAAGTTGTTCTATGAGCCACCAAAGGGAATCTTGCAGAGGCAAACGGGCCAATTGCTCAAAAAATAAAGTACACAGAGTGAGTAGTGCCCTATTAACAAACGTTACATGGCAGTCCACATCAGGTATTCAAACATTCAAACGTATGTTACATGCGAGTGGCTCATCACAACATAACGGCATCGAACCAATTCCTCTGTACCCATATCAGTAGGTATTAAAGTCATACCAAGTTCTTTTAAAAGTAGGATTTCCGCTTATCTAATAATCTTAAATCTATATAAAAGTAATCGAGTTATTAAGTGAGATATTGCCACTTCATAGTTCATTAAAGATAAATATGTTTGCGGTTGTTCAATACATTTTACCATCGAAGGACACACTTACCCGCAATTCCTTTAATACAGCAAATGAAACTGTTACTGCAGAGAGTGATTTCATAGCTATTGATCAATCGTTTGTAGACTTAATGAAGACCCAGTCAACAGAATTTCAAGTGTACTGAAGAGTATTTTTTATTTTATAGGATGGGAACTGCAAATAATATTGTATCTTTACGTCAAAATTAACAAATTCAGTCCTATCAATGGTTCATCATATATAAAATAACTCAGATCTTTGGAACTGAACAAAGCTGTCATCAATGGGTTTGTGTGGTTTCGCCTAGGCGATAACTTCGCCATTGTACCCAGCAAGCAATAAGTCTTCCAAGCTTACTTCATACCACCATTTTTTAACCTTGTTAAATTTTACAGGTATGAGATTTCCAGTTAGTTACCATATATTTCAAATTTTGAGCAAATGAACAATATTTCTGTCAATATGTATGGGGTTGAATCAATATTTAAAAATAATAAATTGAAGTGGTAGGTCCATTCCGATACATTAGTAAAAAATTGCAATTGCACGTAAATTTGCTGTTAATCACAAAAGATTGTGATGATAAAGGCGTTGGTGAACATAACTGTGATTTAACTTGTATAAAAGCTAAGTATTGTTGGACAAAAGATTTATCTCATTTAGTTTCCAGCGTAATTAGGTTTAAAAGAGGTACAATAATCTTTGTGATGGTTGCCTTGCCTGATATATTTGTTTACATCAGAATCTTGAATATTGCATAAAAAAATTATTGTAAAAACACGTACACACTGACGGCCTCAACATATCACAAAAATGGCTTCATTTTCTTTCCTTCGTTATGTAATCATTTTTTTAACGGCCGCCATACTAGATCTTTACCAAAATATTACGCAATCGAGTAAGCATATTGTTTTGCATCTACGGGCGCTAGAACGTGAATATATATTGAATATTAATGATACAAAAATTATATTTTGCGTTACAGAACATTAAGCAAGCTATCAAAATATCTAATGGTAAAACAAACACATAAAAGTTGATCAAACCATTTTTTTAAATATATTGATTTCAATACACAATTGCGTAATAAAACCAAAAATAAATTTAGAAAAGACCTGTAATTTATACAATAAATGCAATTTTCGGGAAAACTATAGAAAATGTGGAAAATAGGAGCAAGAGCATTAATCGTTTGATCAGATTTTAAGAGTTGCTAAATATTTACTGAAGAGCCACATAGGCCCATTTATAATGGTTTGTCTATATTGGATATGTCAAAAACTGTATTTTATGATTTTTTTCTACAATTTTATAAAGATAATGTTTGGTAGCCTTGCTTCATTACTATATACTGCTACAAATTATGTACACATATTTTTAATATTAGAAACAGTTAATCTATTTTGAGTAGAATAAAAGACCAGTACCAGATGATCCAATAATAACATCATAGATTATCACACAATGTAGAGCATGACAGCATATGATTTAGAAAAATAAAAAATTTTGGAAGCTAACTACAAAACATTTATAAAGAATTTATAAGCAAAATGGCACTATCCCATTCTGACGATAAACGGTATACAGTATGGCTCTTTAATGCCCCGTCCAACTTGATTTTTGAACCGGTGAACTTAGGCACACCTAAATAGCTATGTAAATACTGCTTTTCTGTGTAAATTTCATACTTATAGCATTTAAAATGAGGGTTGGGCGCCATGTCGAAAAAAAATAAATGGAAAGGGGATCATGAGATTCATCATTTAAAAGGTTTTATCGAGTAGATTATTATTTAAAAATAATAGAATATTACACGCGTTTTCAAAGTAATAGCGACGTGTCAAAACTTATTATAAAAATTTGAAAAGAACGCAAGTTACACGCATTAACAAAGAAATGACGGCCTGTCAAGGTTTTAACATTAAACTTGCTGGTATAGTAGTTTATTCCCATCGGATGCCAGCGATGCCGGTAGCACATGTGCGTTTTGGTTTGCAATGTATATTTTGCTGTGTCATTTTTAAATAATTTAACTTTAAATACCGGCAACCACACAAAAAACTCTTCAAAGTGCAAACTCAATTTTTAGTTTAGCACAATAAATGTACATGAAGCACTACAGTTCCAATAAAGAACTATTTATTCCACATACAGTGCTAGTTTTTTATTATATTTTTTTCAAACCCCTCGCAACTCTTATCTCAAAATCGTTTTTTAAAACTGATTTGGTTTGAATTGCTGATAAGTAGAGCAATGCTGCAATACAAAAACAACTGTATCACTAATATATAGAATTAGCCTCTCTCATTGACAATTAAAACGATTTCAGTCACTTGTTGGTTTCATTAAACGAAGTGCCATATAGTACTGAGGATGCCTTATTCACGTCCTTTTGTGGGAAAAATTGAAGCATTTTTTATTTAGGGTAGAACTCGTAATTTCCATGAAACGGAAACAAAATTAAAGGGAGCTTTCCTGACAGTCTGATATGTCAGAAGTATCTTTGCAAACTCGTTCAGAAATTTGCTGAGACCGATAGTGGAAAAAACACTGGGCGACCTCCTGTTACAGAAGGCAAACAATTTTGAATAATTAATGAAATTGTGATAAACCCCCAACACTCAACTTCTCATATTGCAGACCTTTCTGATACTTCATCTGCTACTCTAAAACGGGTACTAAAACGGCATAAATGTCATCCTATACAATTTAATTGGTGCATCAATTAACTGAAGATGATCCTGACAGACGTGTCTCCTATGTACACAATATTTGTTTTAGCGACGATTGTACCATTTTTATAATGGCCATGTATACAGGCAAAACCTAGGCTACTGAAGTGACCTGAAATCACATGTATTTCAAGAAACCCATCCACAATATCCTGAGAAGATAAATGTGTGGGTATGTATACTGGGGAACTATAGTGCAGGTTCCTTTTTTAAATGGAAATTTGACGCGAGTCCTCTACTTAAACATATTGGAAAATATAGTTCAGCCTCTCATTCTTGAAATACCAGAAGAGAATCCTGATGAAATTGATATAGAACCAGATTTTTAAGATAGGGCGCTCCCGCATTTTAGCAGAAACGTAAATTTTTACTTGGTCACTGCTTATCCCGATCGTTGGATTGGTCGTCGAGGTCCAACCGAATGGCTTACTAGAACGCCAAGCTTAACACCCCTGGAGTTTTCAAACAGATTTTTTTACTCTCTGGAAGTGAAGAACACTTTCAATACCTTCTCTAGCAAAGAAGTAAGTCTTCCTTGCATTACTTTTTTTGTAATTTTTATAAACCAAACTTTGATAAGCCGCCATTTCTTTGATAATACGTGTAACGTTCTAAAATTTTTACACATAATCTACTTGATCAGACCTTTAAAATTATACAGCCTCCCTTTCCATTATATTTTTTTGCGACATAGCACCCAGCCGCCATTTTGAATATTATAAGTATAAAATATCCACGAAAAAGTAATATTTACATAGCTTTTGAACTGTGCCAAATTTTAAATTTTTATATTCCCCGGTTCCAAAAAATAAAATGCATTTTTGGGCTAATTTCTGTATAACGCATTAGTTTTCTATTTTGATAATGATTAATTTCAGAAACTTAAATGATTAATTTCAGAAACTTAAAAAAGTCCTGCACAAAAATGAGTAAAGCATTTAGCGACGATTCTAAAAAAATGAAAATCAAATGGGTTTTAATTTTACGTCAACAAATTACCAAAACTTTTCTTTAACAAATACTGTCATCAATTTCATTTATTTCGTAATAGTTTCCTATGTTAAAAAAAGTAAATACTAAACAACCCACTGAGAGATTTTTTTTTTTTCAGTTTTGAGCAACTGTGCATAAATTTTTGTAATGAAAAACTTCAGCAGTTATTTATCGAATTAACACTAAGATCAGAACAGGAGGAATATGAAAAGGAAGGTATTCAATGGGAACATGTGAGCTATTTTGATAATAAAATTATCTGTGATTTGATTGAAGAAAAACATAGAGGTATCGTTTTTTTTCTATATATTGCGTTATGCAGATTTTTAAAATATTTTGTCATTTGTCGATAAATTAAGGCAAGTTAGTCCACTGCCATGCTAATCAAATAATTTGGGGACTAGTGTCTTTTGTGACCTGTGTATGACTAATTTGCCATAATATATCACCTTTGAATTTTTGGTTGGTGAAAATGCTAATCAAGTAAAATATTTTAGGTTTAATAGCGTTTATGGACGAAGAATGTCTAAGGCCAGGAGATCCAAATGACCGAACTTTATTAGCCAAACTGGACAATCAACTTAGCTATCATGAACACTATATTAGTCATATGAAAGCCGACGTAAAGCTTCAAAAAATTATGGGACGTGATGTAAGTTTAACACTTGAAATTGATTTGTATTAAAGTAAATGTAGTGGAATACAAAATATGGCAGTTGAAATTATCGGTAATACCAGTAGGCACGTTTAAAGAACACTTTTAATGCAGGTTTCTGCGCTAAACGAGTAAAAATAGCAAAAATGTTTCTATTTATACGATACCGGCAAGACAGTTTTTGGGAACCATCTATAAGTGATAAATATACCTACCTCGAAATTAATAAAGTTGTAGAAACTACTGAATAAGATAAAAAATAATTATCGATAATACCAGCATACCGAGTGCCGCCAGGATGAAATCCTGGTGGTGCAAAAACCGATAACAACAAAAAACAACTGTAATGTGTAACAAGAACTAACAATTAACACGCGAAGACTATAAGATAAAAAAGGTAATCCCTTTGCTAGAATAGCAACTAACTCACACACCAGATATTTGTTAATTTTAGTGATGAATACCTTTCTCGAGGGAGGGCAGTGATATTCCCGAAGGGGGGGGGACAACTGCCTTTACAAGTCCCTGTCGGAGCCGATGAATTCCAGCTTCTTGGGAAAGTAACAACTTCCTTCTCTGACTTAAAAGGTTTGCTTATTAGTTGCAGAGAGACGCCGAATCTTCTATGGAATCAAATTGGCATCAGATCCGAGATAGAAATTGTATTAGGCGTTCAACTCCATCTTTGCATAGGTGAGAAAGTACTGCTCTTACTCCGTATAGTGAAGCATCGGTTGCCAAAATTATTGGTAAAGAAGACTCGCAGTGAACTAAAAAATGTTTATTAGCAATCTGGCTTTTAATGGTACGAAAAGAGTTTTGTTTTCAAAGTCTTTATTCCATAAAAACCCTACATTTTTAAGAAGTTAATTTAGCGGATATAAAATTCTACTTAAATTGGTAAAGATCTGACCATAATAATTAACAAGGCCAATGAATGATCGTAGATGTGTTTTATCCTTTGATGAAGGTACATTTAAAATAGAATCAGCTTTTTGAAGTTCTTTGTGAAAGCCACTTGCATCAATCATATACCCGCGATACTTAATTTTATCAGCAAAGAAGAGGGATTTACTTAAATTTATATGTAAATCGTGATTAGCTAACTGCCTACAATCTTCTTTTAATCTAGAATAAAGAATCGCATCATTTTCTCCCATAATTCTAATATCATCCAAGTAGATTGATACACCTTAAATTCCTATTAAAATATTCTCGCTGAAAAATTGCTGGCGCCGAGGCTATTCCAAACTTAAGAATTGCTTGATATAATCCTTTATGTGTATTTAAAGTAGACATCGATCATCTAGTTTAACTTCCATGTGAAGGTAAGCTTGGTTAAGATCAATTTTAAAAAACTTTTGACCTCCATGGAGGCAAAAAGTTCATCAATAGTAAGCAATTGTACTTTTAAAATCACTGCAAATTCTAATACCACTATTACTTTATACAACAGGTACAACAAATATAGCCCAATCAGATCGATCCATTTTCTCTAAAACACCTTGATTTACTAAATTATCAATCTCTTGTTAACAAACCTCCTCTTTGCGACCGTTTGTTTCTATGGCTCTCACACTCGGGGACGAAAACCTGGTGTGGGGTATTTCAGAAAACCGCGTTTTATAACCTTTCGGCGGTCATATCTCGGAAACTATTGGAGATAGGACATTGAATTTGATATGTGTTTTTAGAGGAGACGTGGATCTCGAGACTTGTTTGAAACATTTTTCTGTACCACCTTTGATACCGAAGATATGATACCGCAAAGTTGACCAAAATAGTCAACTTGGATGTAACACGGTTCAGGTCGAAATTTTAATTTTTTTCTGACGAAACTTTCTGGAACGATGGTTCTTCCAGTCTTATAGAACCCTATTGTTTTGGTTGGGTTTCGATTGCGTTTGAGGATTTTACGAATTTTTTTCGTTCGAAAAAAGGGTATTTTGGGGCGCTTATATCTCAAAGTGGGTGAGTCCTATCGAAATTTTCCAAGAGACGTTTTTCATCGGAAATATCGACGAGAACAGAAACCGAAATGCACGAACGGTACCGGAAAGTGCTTAAAAAGCTACAGAAAATGGACTATTTAGGAAGGGTTCTGGATTATATACGGGGGTATACTAACGAACTGAAGTTTGTACCAAAATTCCCAAGAATGGGTACATTTTTTAACATTATCGTGTATTACAAGGAAAAAATATATCTAAATCCGTAGGGCATTTTTTTTACGAACCAAGATATTTTTAGGTAAATCGTGACTAAATTTCGAGTTTACAACTTTAACGGTTAAATTACTGCAATTTTTTTAAATGGATAATTTAAATTCCAACTTAAAACCTCATTTTGCCATTTACTGCATTGGAAAATTTTAACTATTTATGAGGATATCCGTAAACAAACCGAAGATCATCTGTATACTGCATTTGAAGAGATATTACAAAATAAATTTTGCGTCTTTATAGCAACTTTTCCTTATCGACAAGATCGTGTTCAAATAAAAAAGTAAGCGTTTGGTCGGAAAACTGGTTACGGCGCAGGAAAGTACTCAAAAAGATACACAAAATGGACGGTTTAGGAAGGGTCTTGGAATAGTTTCAATTACGAGGTGAAATTTGCACAAAAAAAAACTGTTTTTCTCCTTAACTTTTAAACTGCTTAAATTTTTTAAAAACGGTTTTTGAAATTCGATGTAACTTTTAGGGGAGTAATTTATTTTTAAAAAATATTGTGACAGAAACTTCTGAACTACTTAAAATTTTTATATACGGTTTTCACAGTTCCATGTAACTTTTGTGGGCGTCATTTATTTAAATTTTTTTTTACATCTGTCAAAAAAAAATGTTTCCCCGTAATTTCATTTTTGAATACGGTAGTACTTTTTATTGAGAGAATTTAAAAAAACTGACATTTCAAAAAAAAAATTATCCCCATAAATACTTAACTGCATAAAATTTTTAGATTTTTAACGTCGTAATTTAGTTTAGAGAAATATTTTTGCAGCTTTCGAAAAAAAACGTCTAGTATTCCTAGTAACCTGATGTATCGGACTAGCGGACGTTTGTTAATCAAAAAGAGTTGTCAAGTTTATGATAATAGTAAAATAAGATCGAAAATAAGTGTGTAAGACTAGACACCTAAGGTCAGACACACGACTAATACACGCACCCAGAGTCCACAGGGACAACCTGACATACTACTTGTTCTACTTTTGACCTTAGAGAAAAAGGTACTACACTAGATTTAATAAAGATTGTAGTTGTAGTTTCTTTTAAATGCAGAAATGCTTGCATGTCTTTTCCAATAGTAGGAGTAAATATGGAAGAAAATTTTAACTTAACAAGTTTTTTAATATATTCTATATCTTGACAACAATTATTTAACTCGTATGTATGATTTAATTCCAATTTAATCTGCTGTATCCATTCACGGCCTAATACTGGTTGCCTATCTACATTACATGGAAAATATCCCAATACATTATAGGAGAACTTTCGCAATATGTAATAACCCCAATACTGGTTTTAACGATTTTAGCACCTGGAAAAAGCATATAAAATTGTCTTTTACCCATTATACTTACAGAAGCTCCACTATCTACTTTAAATTATACATTTTCATTATTAATACTTGCATGAATTTTTTTTTATCTTGATCCGATTTTAAAGAAATAGATGCCTGAATTTTGCTGAGTATCTTCCAGTTCACCAGTAAAAACGTGATTGGTTGAGACAGCTTATCTGCATTCTAAAGCTTTTCTGCATACTTTCTTGACCCTTTATCTTACAAAAAGATCAAAATAAATTTCTTTGAGTACATTTGTTAGCTACATGATTACTATTGCCCCATTTAGAACAAAATCTTTTAACAGTTAAGTACTAAGTAAGAACTAGCGATATCTGTGGAATGTGATTGAAATTGCACTTTATTAACACTCGGATATTAATGTGTTTCCTTTAAATATTTTGCAGATAATTCCATACTCACAAATATCTCTAGTGCTTTATCTAAATCAAAATTACGACACTTATCGTTGAAGAAATCTAAAATTCTGAGCTATTTCTAATGGAACTGAATTCACCCATTAACTTTATTATATTCTCTGGTTCTTCAGGGGCTATTTTGTCCGATAAAATGTCATAGGCATCAGCTCATATAATGGAGTAAATGCGGAACTCGAAAAAGTGTAAAAACCCCTTCTAGTCTTTTTACCCAACTATTCCACTGAAACTTCATATTCTCGAACGTTTCTATCTTAAAAAATGTTGGTATGGTTGAAGCAGACATAGAAGAAGAGTGAACAGCATGCTGATGAGGCAAATATGTCCGCAAATTATTTCTTCGAGGCATCTTTTTAAAGGCAACTTACGTAAAAGGTATATTGCTAAAGAGAGCTCTTTGAAATCCTCTTGGCCAATCTGTTGTATAGAATAATACACCTTCGAAATGGTTAAATGTATGTATTTTTCTTCATAAATATAAGTGACAAGTTCAATAATACTTCCATCATCAGAAACTGTCAAAAACTAATAGGTCTCACAAAAAATATATATATATATATATATATATATATATATATATATATATATATATATATGCGTTCAATTTATAAAAGTTTTTGAGGTCCGATTCTTCAAGCTTAACATGTTTACGTTTTATTCGGATATATATATATATATATATATATATATATATATATATATATATATATATTCGGTTGAAAGACAACTTTGGGGTTGAATTTATAAAAGTTTTTGAGGTCCGATTCTACGTGTTTACGTTTTATTCGGATTTTAGATTTCCTCTCAGCCTTTTATACGGATTTATTTAAAGGCCCGTTATACATGTACCTTACATGTAAGGTACGGTTAAGGGCTTCAACTTCTTTAGAACATTCCAGCTTTAAGGCCAAATACTTTTTTTAATAGATCTGGCATCTTTGTCTTCTTCACTAAGCATGGATGACATTATTTACAGCTTTGAAACGGCTTTAGAGTTTTTGACAGTACCTGTCTGTTTAGGGAATAACAGCTTCTAGAATGGACCTGTTTAGAAAAAGGATTTGGAAGTAGTGTAGACGTGTGTTCCGTATTAAGACGCTCTGTATACTAAGCCACGTAAGCTAATTAGGGTATCAAACTGGCTTCTGTATCTACCTTTGTTAATGTCATCATTTTTAACTATAAACAGAAGTCCATATTTATCTTGTCAGTTCTATGTTTCCGATCCAAAGGCATATAGCTATTTACGAGGTCATCATACACAAGATAGATGTTAGCATTATCACGAATTACCTGTTTAAGAATTTTCGAGTATGTCTGACAATGATAAAAGGGATCTATAGCGTTATGTCGACCCATGCAAATATAATTTCTAATCTTATCCTATTTCTCATAGGCCACATCATCAAATATAAACACTGACCTTGATTAAGCGTGCTCTGGAACTAACGCCTTTGACTTGTCTTAACAGCTGTTCGAGAAACTTGTACATATCCTGATATAAGGACTTTGAATAAACATACACAATTCGAAATTTGAGATCATTTAAATCAGTTGAAAGACTAAGCATCAAATTCGTTTTCCACGAACTTCTTAGTCCGCATATAATACTTCTAATTCTATTTGGTAGCAGCCTACTATGTCTTTTCGTAGCACTCATCTTTGTATCAGAATTATTAACTTTAATATTTAGTTTCTGTTTTTTTTTTCGCTTCACATATAAACAGTATCTTCCCTGTCACAGATTCATTTGTAATAAGAAAGTTGACGGGTGCAGGTCTCTTAAATTACTCAATTAACCAGCTCTCGTTTGAATTACATCTACCAAGTTATTCATACTGGGGACCAGGATCAAAACCTCAGAATTAATAAGTCCGATGCTTATTGTAAAATACACAATATTAAATATTCCAGAAACAGAGATCCTTGGAAAAAGACATCTAGCAGCTAAGTGTTGGAGAAAAGCGAGTCAGAGCTAAGGATTACAGTTATGATGAAGAGTGTAGCTTGGTCTGTTACAAACGCGACGAAAACAAAGAGGAAATTAGGAATGGAAACCAAACCATTCAAATCATCTAGCGTTACCAAGATAACAAAACTTGTGAGAAAAAAAGGATCAAAATCCGTTGTTAAATTAACTCTAAAAGCTGCTCGAGTGGCTGTTAAACAATGGGCTATTCCTCTGGGAACGAAAGGCAGTGGTCTATATTTAACAAAACAGAAAACTGGGTGTGGATTATTTTTGAAGAAAATGTCAAAAAACTCCTAATAAAACTACATAAACGAGCACTTACAGATCGAGACATTGAACAATTTGCTCATCGTTTGAAATTACCTGATATCAAAGGAGTTTTTATGCGATATTTTACCAAATATACCTAGAAAAAAATGAATGTGGTGAGCATAATTAGACTGAGATAAAGGATCTGGAACTCACTGGGTATCTTACAAAAAAACAGGAATCAGTGTTATGTACTTTGACAGATTTGGGAACCTAATTCCACCAAAAGAACTTGTTCAGTATTTTGAAAACTTTAAAATTGTTTTTAACCATGATGAATGCCAAAACATATAACACATATAAATGTGAACCTCTTGTATTATATTTTCTTTATAATAAATCCATATAAAGCAAATGTTTATTTAATATTCCATCAGTTATATCGCAGATGTTCACTTTGAAAGGTCGATCTAACCGTTTGAATGTTGTTTGTCAGTTTGAACTTTGATTGTAAGTTAATAATAAAGAACAAGTAGTAGAAATTCCTATAGAATCATTGGTGATTTTATTTCTTTAAAACCTAAAAATAATTCGCTAAATTGTAAGTTGAAGTGTATTTACAATATAAATTTTCAACCAGAAGATAGGATTGGAAAATTATTAGGATATTCAAGAAAATATTAAAGGTTAATTTTCTTCACAAGTCTGATATCCTGGTAGAAATAGACTAGGACTATAAGAATCGAGTGTAATATTATCTCCGGTTCTTATTACACCAGTAATCCTTCGCATACACTGAACGAGTTTCCACCATCTGTAAATCCTGCATATAGCATAATCATAGGACCTAGGAACTTAATTTATATCCCAGTTTATAGAAACGGTATCAGAAATACTACCATAAATATATTAAATGAGGAACCTAGATCAGTTAAATTCGGAGGTGAGGAAATCGTTGTAAGGTCAGAACTTAAAAAATATGAATCTGGTTTCTAACCACTATTTATGTAGTAAGACTTCTATCATTCCATCAGTCAGCAGCCAGGCTTTAAAGCAAACAGTTGCATACAACATGTAATTCGATTCAATTTTCTCGCATACAAATATATCTTTCTTGTCGGAAAAACTACAGATTTTTCAAACAGTTAAAGAGCCGTTAACTGAATATCTAGAACAGTATCCGGAAAAAACGAGAAAATTTGCGACTAAGTGCCTCGAAAACTCATATGTAAATCATAATGTAACGGCTAATGGATAGTTTATAGGTTCGAAAAGAATTTCTTATACAACAGAAGGTGATATCGTGATGGTTAATTGTTCTGGAACACAAGGGATATATGAATTACATTCTTAAAATATTCTCACCCTAGAAATGATGATTCGAAGTATTTTTTAAATATTTTAACAAAACTTAAAACAGCTAGAAGAAATAATGAGCTAAAATGACAAATAAAAGGTACTAGATCTCAGAAATACATATTACATGGAAAAACATTACTCAGTCCAGGATCTGCATCGACTTATATTAAATCCCCAGATTATACTGGTGTAGAAGCTTCTAAACTTAGGTATCCTTTAAGAACGACAAGGCCTAGGGCTAAATCAGGATCTGCTTTAGTGACGGAATGTAATAAAAAACCTAAATAATATGTCTATCATACCGATGTGAATGAGCTAGTAGTAGACTCGTTAAATTAAATGCATCACAGGAAGCCGGGAATAAAATTCATACGAATGATATAGCGAGTATTCTCCAAGAATTGAAAGAGCTCGGTGTGATCGAGTTCAATAAGTAAAATACTTAAATCCATGTTTATTACTACTATAACCATGAACAAGTTCGGACATTCGTTGTCTTCTAGTCATAAACCTATTCAATTAACCCAAACACAGGCGGCAATATCTTTCACAAACGATGGTGATTATAATATTGCAAATCGTAAACAGTGTAAGATTAAAGAATTTGAAGAGGAAAATGATCCTGTAAACAAGCAATACGTTGATTTGTTGGTAGAGAAGTACGGAAATTATAAATAATAAATATCTTACTTTCAGCGAGGATATGTAGAGTAGGCTTAAAAGGTCAAGAAGTAGTAATAGAATAGTTCGTACATGTCTTTTACATATACAGCTAACAAGCCTAATGTGCGAGCTTTCATTAAAATTAAAATTACTAATCCTAACACATACCTATTAAATGACTTGAAGAGATCGTCCTATAAGTGGTTGTTTTTACTGGGAAGAATTACACAAAACAAATCACACACAGAATTGGTATTAAAGAAGAAACATGACGTCTACCATGTGAGATTAGTGAAAATTTTTCTTCTTCATACACATAGACTGAGCTATAAACATAAAGCGCTGTGGCCATGTTGAACCTAGTTCATCCGTAAAAACAGCGTTTAAAAACAGATTAATAATATATCGTTTATCTTCCAAATTACATCCGAATAATATAATATATAAAATTATGTTGCTGTAACATGGATAATTCTTTTAGCTATATATATATATATATATATATATATATATATATATATATATATATATATATATATATATATATATATATATATATATATATATATATATATATATATATATATATATATATATATATATATATATATATATATATATATATATATATATATATATATATATATATATATATATATATATATATATATATATATATATATATATATATATATATATATATATATATATATATATATATATATATATATATATATATATATATATATATATATAGAAAGTGACATAAAGAAGACTGGCGTAAATCAGTCCAGCATGTGATTAAACAGGACGAAATGTGGAATCTTGACAACTTGATCGATCAGACAGTCGACCCTTTAATTATAATGTCAAGAGGTGATGACAGTTCCTCAGATGACGAAGAATATAACCTATTATAATTTAATTGTTGTACGCACGCCTTTGGCATACCATTTTCAGTGTTTATAAATGGATAACAATAGGCAAAACGCATAAATTGACCCAAAACCGCGTGGTAGCTCCTGAAAAGAAAGAATTTTGCAATGAGATCAATATATATATATATATATATATATATATATATATATATATATATATATATATATATATATATATATATATATATATATATATATATATATATATATATATATATATATATATATATATATATATATATATATATATATATATATATATATATATATATATATATATATATATATATATATATATATATATATATATATATATATATATATATATATATATATATATATATATATATATATATATATATATATATATATATATATATATATATATATATATATATATATATATATATATATATATATATATATATATATATATATATATATATATATATATATATATATATATATATATATATATATATATATATATATATATATATATATATATATATATAAATAGAAAGTGACATAAAGAAGACTGGCGTAAATCAGTCCAGCATGTGATTAAACAGGAGGAGATGTGGGATCTTGACAACTTGATCGATCAGACAGTCGACCCTTTAATTATAATGTCAAGAGGTGATGACAGTTCCTCAGATGACGAAGAATATAACCTATTATAATTTAATTGTTGCACGCACACCTCTGGCATACCATTTTCAGTGTTTATAAATGGATAACAATAGGCAACACGCATAAATTGGCCCAAAACCGGGTGGTAGTTCCTGAAAAGAAAGAATTTTGCAATGAGATCAATGCCAAACTATGGAAGTGGCATACATTATTGATGGGTCACCCTGTAGTCCTTTTCCATACCTAATAAAGTTTTATTACTCTATACCTTTCTCAAACAGACTATAGAATATTAATGAGATCGTAATAAAACTTACTTTACTATTGGAAGTTTTAACAAAAGTTACACAATGTCTACAAAAAGCTTTATGTGACAAAGGAACGTATTTTATAACCCTTTCTTTAAGAACACCATTATACATATTTCAATTAACATTATACGATAAAATAGTTAACATTACGAAATAACAAGTATTGTTTAAATACTGTATGTATTATGAAATATTTATATTATATTTTTGTTCTATTAGAAGTTTATTTTGCTGGTTGGGCTCTATCGGCCAAACGGTTAAATTATTTGCGCTTTTGGATCTTAACTTTTTCAAATCTACTGGATAAGATCAACTGAATGTTAAAATTCGGCACTTCCAATCAGTGGCCGACATACTACCAGGCAGTTCGGTATGGTGCCCGGAGGTCCAGAGTCAAAAGGACCCATGCTAAAATCTGAATTAAATCAGAAATACTATTAAAAATAACAAACTTGTCTTAATTTTCTAGAACTTCCTTCACTTATTCCCGGGATAACAGGGCTCTGGCATCTATCACACTAACCAATTCAATAGCCCGAAGAATTGGCTGAAGCAAAGAAACTTATGATTATGAAAAATGTTTAATAATAAGTTTACCCTCAACTAACAAAAAATAATCAAAAGAAAATATGAGATTCAGTGAAATCTACTACTCGTCTGTTACACAATATGGTATAGTTCCTCGAGTATGGCTGTGCTTACCGCTTTAATTGCAAGCTATTTTATACCGATTGTAACCAGTAAAGTAGTAGAATTAGGAACTGGAAGAATAGTTCATTCAGTATTTGAATTGAGTTATAGGGGAAAATAAGACTATTGATAAAAAAGGAGATTAAATTTCTTTTTGGAAATTAGTTTTAGAATTGTTATTCCGCATAAATTTAATATTAGCTAAAAGTAATTTATCATTTCGTAATCATTGAGAAAATATTGAAACTTTAAACGGTTTTTTTTTGGCAACAATAGGGCTTCAATCACATTACTATATTAATGCAAGTTTTAAAAATGCATGGAATCTACACGATACTTGAGTAAGGCAATACAGAATGAGCTAATTCATATTTATGCCAAATACGACTTGGAAAAACGAATATCTGAAATATATTTAGCTAATTTTTTTCTCCTCTGTTAGACTTGACTCAAGACATTCCCACAAAAGATAAATAAAAAGTTTTTGTTAGAACCGTTCAAATTATTAGAAACGCAAATGTTTTAGCAATTAAATTAAGGAAAGCTTTTTAGACCTTTAACAATAAGAAGATGAATGTGCACCTGGTGTGACTGAACTGATTATAAATGTATTGGAAAATCCTAATATTCCAATAGTTGACTGTGTGGAGTGGTACTAAGCTGATGAAAGGTGTCTACAATGGCGTTAAAGCAATAATGAAGCAGGTTCAAACAAATGCTGAACATATGCACTGTGCCAGTCATAATGTTAATATATCACAGCATTTTTCTCTACACAATAGATAATTTATAGTTTCTTTTAGATTAGTACTAAAAGGTGGAACCTACTGATTTCAGATACAGGTAAGTCAGATATAACTCTAAAGAAGCTTAACACTAGCCGTTTGTCAGGAAGGATACAACTAATTGCAGCAATAAAAATTCGGTATTTTGACATTTGACAAAGGTTCTCACAGAAAAGTAATTGAAATCGACTAAAAAAAAGAAGAAATTGAAGAAGCTTCTTTATAATAGTTTCAGTCAAGTAAATTTCACTTCAAGTGCTTTAAAACAAATAATATCGATATAATTGAAGTAGCATCAGGTGGCGTAATCGACCTAGCGAAGAAATAGAATAGGTATAAAGCCAGAATTTGAAGTTCAAAGGCAAAAAAGTAAAGACTTAGACTTAGACTTTTAGTTTAAAAGTAGAGAAAATTATTTTAAGGCTAACATTTATAATTATATTATTGATACTATTTGCAATCAACGAAAATAAAGGCTTTCTCGTATGATTTCTCTACAAAAAAATTGTTTTTAGAACCTCGAGATTTGTTCGTAAAATACAACTGAAGTAACTTTACAAAAATGTGATAGTATGTGTTGTTTCCAAAAATTTTAAGTAATTGTTTTGCTAACCAGTTGGCTAAACCTGACTTTATAAAGGACATAACAAATCTATATACCGCATAGTGTAGGCATGAACATATATTTTGCTCTGGGACCCACGGATCTTTAGATCTGCCACTGCTTCCAATCAATTCTATGCTTAACCGTTTTGCTGATGGGTCATAAATGGACCAAAATAAAACTTTTGGGACGCTATTTTCCAGAAAACAGTTGAATTTAAGTATAAGACATGTAACATAAAATATATTTTAAATATTTCAGTAGTTTTAAAAAAGGAACAATATACAGGGCCATACAGATAACGTCACAATCAAATCGTTGAATAAATCAATTCGACATTTAAAACAGTTTTTCGAAATTATGAACAGTTTTCAAGTTATTGAAGTTCCACCCTGTATATGAAAGCGGTTTTTTGCACCTGAAAAAAGAATACTGATAAACTATAAACGCATTATCTCTCAAAATTCTAATCTTCAATTTCAACTCTTAAATTTAAAAAATGTCGTTAATTAGATAGTAAATATTACATTATTTAAGAACTAACGATTTTCCAGTAATAAGTCTCTTATTGTCATTTAAAAATAATAGAAAATTGTTTTTAAAATATTATGTCCTAGAATAGTATATACTAGAATTTTCCACTTTAATTAAAATGATTTTAATTTTATTAATTTTAGGAGTTTCGTCTAGTTCACTATGCAGGAGCAGTAACATATAACATTAAGTCATTCATCGAGAAAAACAACGACTTACTTTTTAGAGACCTACGGGACGCTATGTGCAGTTCCTCAAATGGCATTTTACAAGCTGTCTTCCTGGAGTCCGAGCAAAAAAGCAAAAAAAGACCCGAAACTGCCATCACTCAATTTAAAAATTCCCTTAATAACCTTATGACTATTTTGAGAGACAAAGAACCATCGTATATAAGATGTATCAAACCCAATGAATATAAAAGGCCAGGTAAAATATTTATGTTGTAGGACTCATTTTGTCCAGTTTAACTGAAATCAAAAAATCTAACATTATGATCTTATAAGAAGGCTTAACCCTTTAAATATGATATTTAAGGTGGATGTATTTCTTGTCACGAAAAATGGCCCTGACTAAATGACTGCAATAAATCCCATCAGTGTTTATATTATTTTAATCAAATGAAGAAAAACATAAATAATACAATTTTTTTTATTCTACTTAAATATATTTACATTTATAATGTTATTATATATCTAGTTCCGTTTCACAGTTGCTTTCCTAAATTAAATTAATTATAATTGGTTTAATTATATGATTCAGAGTAACATAGGAATTTTCTACACTAATTACGCTGAATTTTTCCAACTACCTGGAGATGTTTTTATTAATGCTGCAACACGACAAATTAAAGGCGGAGAAATCTTTTTAGACCTAACCTCTGATTTCAACGGTTACACATTTGCTCTATGGGATTAAAAATATAATAGTAGGGTGGAAGCTGTAGAACTATATGTTCAATTTCCTCTGCCAATGCGTCACAAGCATATACTTTTTTTTATACAGAATGCTTATAAAACTTCTAAAAGATTACTTTTTTATAGCATTCTTTAAAATATATGTTATTCGCCGCCATTTAAGTCATCAGGTGCATATCATATGGAGTTTTATGTAAATTGGCGACTGTGATAGCTCGTTTTCTTCATTACTATCACGCTTCTGAGGAATGTTTGGTAAAAGTCCATTCTTGAACAATTCTTTAAAAAGTTTTGCCGTTGTATCTTCATCTTTTTTAATATTTCTTGCAGAAACCTACAAGGCATTTGTGACCCAACCTTTTCTGATCCGTCATGTAATATGGTTATCAATTTTACTTTACGTGGCGGAGCTTCGTGCGTATCAAACCATCTCATTGAGGTAAACTGTTTTCAGAACGGTATTTTCTCATCTATGTGTTCTAATAAGCGCTTGCTTTTTCTCAAAGGCTAGTGATGCTGTAGCTTATTTGGGTTTCATCATTAGTTCCTTGAGAGTCAACTTTGCTCTTCGTACATGGTGTAGACTTTTGGCCTAATCGAGTCCTTATAGGTATGCTATAGGTAGGCGACCTATAGGAGGTATGTTAAACACAATTATTGAAAAATTGAATATCAGTCTTTGTTATGGGAAGTATTCAGTTCCACCAAATGTTTCTACAAACATTTTTAGTGGGGTGTTGAATTTAACATAATTAAAGACTTGTTTTTAAATAAATTAAACATTATTAATAACAACATAAACTCAATGCTGACTTGCAGTATTTAGACTAAAATTATAATACATATTTAAGATCTAATAAAGCCTAACTCTAATTACAAAATATATTTAAATATATCGAGCGTTTGACCTTCAGGAATCGCTCTTGTTTCCTTAATAAGGCCTTGACGCAATACATTTATATCATTTGGAGTATAATTTTATTATGCCACATCCACACACTGCATTCTGCTTCCTCCTTAAAGTCTAACCTCTTGATTTATGGTTTTCGATTTTCAATATACCAGTAGTATTTATTGTGCTACATACTGTTTGTCGAAACATTGCAATCATCCGCATGTATAACTTTATTCAGGTTATTCATTCCGTTCGACAAAGAATCTTAAAAGAGCTATCATTAACCTTAAAAAAAATGTAAATTAGGAGAAAGTATTTTATTATATCCTTGCGACTATTCCGCTTAATAAAAACACACCAATCAAAAAAATTACACTTCTTCTTTTTCATTGTATCAAATCAAAAATACAGCCCAGGCTGTTTCTAGAGTTTTCACCGATGGGGCAAGAGAGGCAAAATGCGACTCAAAAAAAAATTATTTTTAGGATAGAAAAGTTTCTGTCACGCATTTGTTCCTAGGACGCATTTGATTAATACGTAAATGGTTTTCTTATCAGATAGAGTTTGAACTGAAGTGAAACTGACAGAATTTATTTAGTTTTTTTAAGGTTTTGTGAATTTACAAGCAGCTAGGTTATGTAAACTGGACAGAGCAAACACGACAAGCGAATTTTTAGACAAAATATAAATTCGAATATTTTTAAAACGAGAGATACTGAGATGTGGTTTTTAGCTATGTCTTCCAAATTTTATTGCATATTACCGATTTTAAGCGCAGCACTTAACTAAACTAAAAAGCTATTTATACAGGGTGCTAAAGAAGACAAATATTCCAATATTTTATTTGTTCCGAAGATTTACATAAACAATTTTCAGGCTCTAATTGCTAGATCTTTTTATTAGCCTTTTGATGTACAGTTTCCTTGACAGAGAGCGCTTAAGTTTTAATTATTTCTATATCCTGTAGGGTCTGCACTAAGCAGAAAATATATAGGGTGTGCAAAAATAGGCAATCTTAAAGATTATGATATTTTAACTCCAAGTAGTGTAAAAATGAATTTAAATGAAAACGTTTTTCATTTGAGTTTTAATGAGAACTGATTATTTTCTTCAAATTAGTTTTTTATTTTAAAAAATAGAGGTGTTGTTCTTCGGTCCTAATTTGCCAACGTCGGATGACATAGGAGACATGTAAAAAAATATTTTAAAAATATCAATTTGAAATTTGAACATTTTTAAAACTTCATAAAAGTTAAATTTTCTAAGTTTACCTTTTCTAAATTATTTTAAATAGGACCCTGTATTTTTTATGCACTGTTGTATTTTGTCTAGCTAAGCTTTTTATCGATATACCACAAGGTAACTTTTATTTTTAAAATAGCGGCTAGACAGCCATTTTTTGAAAATTCAGCATTGCCGCTTTATGAAAAAAATTCAATCACTTTTTAATACTTGTTTTAATCAATCTAAAATTGGCTTGTTTTTTATTTTGTTAGAACATTTCGATTTAAAAATCGTTTTGGGTAATAAAAGAATTTATTTTTTTTTACTTCTTGTTTTACCAAAAGAGCAATTTACTCCAATAGTTTTTGTGGCACCTTTTACATTTTCACAGTCATTGTTGCTTTAAAATTACCTTTTTAAAGATGTATCACATGTGGATCTTCTTTTACAAATGTGACTGTAAAATAGACATTTATTTAAAATAAAAACCCTTCTGATTTGCTAAAAATTACTGCGAAAAAAAATATACAAGGTTCCCAAAACGATTTTTGAATCGAAGTGTTACCAGCAATAAGTTTATTTTGGACTATTTAAAACAAGTTTTTTTATAAATAGTGACTGTATTTTTTGTAAAAAGCGGCAACGTTGAATTTTCAGAAAATGGCTATCCAGCCGCAATTTTGGAAACAAAAGTTAACTTGCAATATTTCGTTGCAAAGCTAATTTAGGCTGTATACGACAGTTTATCAATTCATCAAAAATCTAATTTTTTCAAAAATAAAGATAAATCACAAAACACTTTTCAAATTGTTTCTTAAAATTTCAACAAGGAGTGATGTCGCAATTAAAACTCAAAAATCGTTTTTGTAAATTCTCAGAACAAAAAAAATATTAAAACATTTAAAGAGCTTTGTTTAACACCCTGTATAAATAAATAACTTTTTAGCTTCAGTAAGTTTCACGCTTAAAATCGGCAATCTGCAACAAAATTTGCAATTTCTCTCTTTTGTTTTAAGAATATTCAAATTTTAATTTTACCTAAAAATGCTCTTATCCCACTTGCTCCGTCTAGCAGTGTAGAAGGTTTACAAATTATTATTAGCTAAATTTAAATCACAATTCTTTTTGAATGAAGGTAGATATTTGTTACAAATTTTGGAAGTAACTAAGGAACACAATCGCCAGAAAATATTGTTTTTCAAAAAAGTAATTTATACTAAAGCCTGAAGAGTTGCTACTGCTCTTAATATAAAATTAGACTTGGGTATGTTAGGTTAGGCAAAACCCTACAACTCTTACATTTAAAGGTTTTTTTTTATTAAAATAATAGTCCTAGCTGGAAAATGCAAATATAAAGACATACCCTGTACAGAGTGTCCCAAATTCGACTAAATGCAAGGGGATCTTAGAAGACGTAAAAAATACAAAGTTTGTTAAAGTCAAGCAAAATTGCGTATTTTGAGCTGAATTAATTACTGGTTGACAAATTTAAGAACATCCGAGTAATTTCGGAAATTTCCGAAGAAAACAGAAAATCGAAATGTTTATTTTATTTTTACGTTATTTACCAAGTGAATGCAAAATGTATGCCATTTTAACTTTTTGTCCTTCAAAAAGTTATATAATCAAATTTAAAAACCGACGCTCGTCTTTAAGGAATCATCAAATTCATGTTTTAAATACGTCCCTGAATTAGTAACCTCATTTTTAAAGAGCCCCTGATCTCCTCATATCAACGATGTATAACACATTATACTTTGCTGACGTTTCGATCTCTAAATTAAATCATCCGTGCATAACTGACCTGATTTTACTAGATACAAATATTTAATTAATGACCATCTTAAATATAAATACTCGTGTTTACGTCTACTTAAACATACAATATACACAAGAGAACAAATGGGATAAGAGAATTTTTAGGTAAAATTTAAATCCGAATATTTTTAAAACGAGAAGAGTGGTGCGGTTTTCAGCTATGTTTTGCAAATTTTATTGCATATTACCGATTTTAAGCGTGAAACTAACTTAAGCTAAAAAGTTATTTATTTATACAGGGTCTTAGTTATATTGAGGAATTAAACTTAATTTTGGGGCGAAAATCCCCTAATTGTAACTAAAAACTTTACATAAGTACATAAATTCAAAAATTAAATTAAAGCTGCTGTCAAATCCCCCGGTTACTGGAAAACGCAACTACTCCTAACCGGGTTGTTTTCAATAACATATTAATATAACATACTAAACTCAGCGACATTTTAAATACTGCATAGGTATAAAGCAAAAAATAGGTCATATCAAACTACTAACCTGCGTATATCGAAAAAAGCGATAATTATTCTGAATTACTTTACCCGGCGTTACTGAACATACTGAAAGAAGTAAAATTGTTTATTATTAACTAAAAGGGAGAAATCCCTTGATAATTAAAACATAAATATACAACCTTTAAATCTCCACACCATCCATTTATTTATTATTTTGTATTATAACTATGTTCATTTCTTATATAACTATATAATACTATATAACTTTGTTTGGACAGGGCTCCTAATATTTCCAAATTTTGGAGGCATTTCAGGTTAAAAACATCGTGACCCTGTCAAATTGATTATTATGACATGTAGTGGCGCAAGTAGACCCCAACTTTTGGGGATGCTCTAGCCCTGAGACTTATTAGAAAATATATATTTGAGGATAAAACCAATTTCAAAGAAACAATGATTTTTTGTACATGATATTTTTTTCAAGTTAATAATGCCAAGAAAATTTGTATGGTACCTTAATGTGTGTGTCTTAATTTTAACGTTACAATGTATATAAAAAATTAAATTAATTTGCCGTATTTCATAGTTTTTTCGAAATATTACCTCTTTTTAATTTTAAATATGTATAATCGACAAAAAAAGAATCTACGCTAATGACTTCAGCAATTTTTTAATGTTACATTTACTCCAACTATATCTATTTTCAATTTGACTATAATCGATTTGGCGATTTCAAAATATAAAATATTTACAGTTTGGTTCCCTTAAAAAATTGAATATCTACGCCCATGGCATCCTCAATCTAAATTATTGAGACATGGTTCTAGTCTATTTCTGGTACAAGTTTGAAACGAATTAAAACTTTATCAGTTCATCCAGTTTTTAGTAATATATTTTTTACATTTTATTTTAGTAATATATTTTCGTACGGATATGATTTAATTATAAACTCTCTATATTATCTAAGTTTTTATGTTTTTTATTATTTTTTAGACCATCACCGTACGGCTATATATGATTTGATTAATATCTATGACAACTGACAAAATATATATATTGTTTTTGATTAAATTACGACACATAAAGTTACATAGAACGATGGAACCCCTCCTTTTCTTTTTTTGTGGAATATCACCTCAATTTTATTTTAAATATGTATAGTGAGACTATACATATTGAATATATATATATATATATATATATATATATATATATATATATATATATATATATATACAATGACTTGAATATTTTATCCACCTATTTCTGTTTGATTATTATCGGTTCTGATAATATCGCTTACACTTTTCCCTATTTCTCAAACTTTTAGGATTCATAACTTTAAAATAATTGCGCCCCCCGATCGTCCTATCAACTAAAAGCACTACTGAATTAAGCGAGAATATCAACAACAAATTGACCCTGACATCGCTGTCTTTTCACCTTGAGCGAAAACTCGTAAGTCAGGCCGCACACCTAAGCCACAAATGTTGCGCCACAAATGCTTCTCCACAAATGTGTCGAACAGCATTTAACGCTTGCCTGTATTTAAATTAAGATTCGCACACTTAAGATACATTTGCCGGCAGAAGACATTTGCAGCCAGGCACCATTTGCGTCTACTTCCCATAGAATCAACTTGTTCGATATTTGTTGCGGCGTGTCGCGTTTTTTCAAATAAAATGAAAGACGATATAAATGAAACTATATTATTTATCCAAGAAATAGAGAAATATCCTCAGTTATATGATCACACTTTATCAGAGTATAGTAACAGGAGGACGACAGAGTTGACTTGGGCAAAAATAGGGAAAAAGTTTAATGAAACAGGTAAGTATAATATACAGGGTGTTCCACATTCGATGGTACATCAGAAGTTTATGGGAACCGTCCAGCAGATTATTTTGAAATTTTGGTTACGTACGACGTGATAAAAAACTCTGGTCTATCGTTCTAAAATATTTTCCACAACGCGATGTTGCCGCTTCAACCCAAAACTGTTGGATACATTGCTTTTTTAATTGAACACACAGCATATTTTGTATTGTCCTGAATATTTTAAACGCACTTTTTGTATTATGTTGCCTATTCCTAAATTCCACCGTTTTTGAGAAAATGGCATTTCAAAATTCACATTTTTCATAATTTGAAGCCCTGTAACTTGCGATAGGTACAGGGTAGACTATTCAAGGGGGCACGTCTGATTTATGTCTAAAATATTAAGATAATTTAAAATAAAAGGAAGTGTAATGATTTTTTTTGACGGAATGATTTCATAAAATAGACGCGCCGCGCCGTTTTCAAAACTCCACCCTGTACCTAGGTGATTTGGTGTTATAATTTTGTAACAAAAATACAGTACAAGTATACATATTTATTCACTTCTGAACAAAATTATTATAAAAAAAATCAAACTACATAGTTATCTTGCCAAGGTACAGAACCATAAGGTTTTACAAAATATTGAGACAAATAATCTCTATTTTGGATGGCTTGGTCGCTAGGCCTTCCTGGATTTTGACTTACATAACTTTTAAGGTTTAAAATATTTTCCATCGATGTATTTTCTCCAGAGAAATTGGGATGCACTTTTTCCTTTATTTTTATAAAATTATGTAAAACACAAGCAGCTTTTACAATTTTGATACTTTTTGTCACTGAACATGAAATAGGGGTCTCAAACACACGAAACTTTGAGACAAGCATGCCAAACGCGCATTCTACAATTTTTCGACCACGAGATAGTCGATAATTGAATATTCTACGTATGTTAGTCAAATCTCTTTGATTATAGGGCCTAATGATATTTACACATAAGGGAAATCCCTCATCTGTTGCGAAATAGTATGGAAATGAGGGGCCCAATTCTTCTCCCGGCAACGGTGACGGATTCGGAATGTTTAGAGTATTGTTTAAAAGTGATCGTCCAAGGCTTGAATTTCTGAATACGCCAGAATCATTATTTTTACCAAAATCTCCGACATCAATACTTGTGAACAAACCATTTGCATCTGCACATGCCATAAGATTAATGGAAAAATATTCTTTATAGTTGAAGTATGCAGATCCGGTGTTTGCAGGTTTCTTAATGCGGATGTGCTTACCATCTATTGCACCAATGCAGTGTGGTAAATTCCACAATTCCAGAAACTTTTCAGAGATTTCCAACCAGTCAGTTGTACTTGGTTTTTTCATATATAGCGGTTGCAAGACTTGCCATATAATGTCACAGCCTTCGTCAATTATTTGGCCTATTGTTGTTTCACCCCTCATAAAAACGTACGACATGGATCGAAATGATGAGCCTGTGGCCAAAAACCTAAAAGATAATTATTGGTGATGGAAATTTTTTAAAATTCTTAATTGAAAAAATCCCTTTATTAACTATTCCATGTTCTACTTAACATAATTTTTTCCAGGTGATGCTTGCAAGAGCAAGTGGAAAGGAATACGATCGTCATACATTCGCAGTCTTAGTACTAAAGGTAAGAGTGGATCTAGTGCTGGTTCGAAAAAACCGTACTACTTAGCACAATACTTGAAATTTCTGAATGCATTCAGAAAAAGCTATCCCCAAGAGGGAAATCTGCAATATCAACCTCCTAACCAAGAACCAGAAAATCTGAATGGCGAATCGCAAATGTCCAATGCAGAAACCGGAACTTATGAAGCTGATTCTATAAATAGTGACCCCAGAGATAAAGAATTCTCTACAGATTTTGATGATCTAGGCGAGAGTCAATACTCGTTTCGACCTGATACACCCGCTGCAGGTCCCTCTACTACCGATACTATCGATCAACAAACAGATATAAGCAGTCCAGTGAATCCATCGAGCCCAGCTCTTCCTATGAAACTACTCGGAAAACGGGTGAAAACAAGTTCTTGTAATACAAAAGGACTTAGTGCTGTGGATAAATGCGCAATTGATTATTTTAATGCAAAAAAGAAAAAAGCAGAAGCAGTAACTGGTTCACCACAGTTGAAACAAAGTTCTTGTGAGTTGTTTCTCTTAAGTCTTGTTCCTCAAATGGAATCCATGACTCCAAGGCAACAGCTTTCCTTTCAAAAAGGCATTCTGCAGTTAGTTGAAAACATCAAATATCCAGTACTATCGGTTCCTAATCAACAAAACCATGCACCAACTCCTGCAGGCTCGTATTACAATGCATTTCCTTTAGAATACGCAGAACAGCAGACCACTCACCTACAAGATCTTTCACCTACAGAGTCATCATATTCGAATACACATTCACAGCAAGTTGTTCACCTACAAGATGTGACACGTGCACAGTCATCATGTTCGCAGAAAATCATTCACCTACAGGATATTCCTCCTGCACAGTCTTCGCGTAGTCATTCGCAGCAGACGACTCACATACAAGATCTTACACCTGCACAGTCATCATGTGCGCGTACTCATCCGCAGCAAATCATTTACCTACAGGATGTTACTTCTGCAGAGTCACCGCATACACATTCGCAGCAAGTTGTTCACCTACAAGATCTTACACCTGCACAGTCATCATGTTCGCAAACACACCCGCAAAGTTAGAGTTACATGTATTTAATTTTTTCAAATTTTTTATTTCCTTACCTTAATATAATCAATAAACGTTCTTCAGCAGAAACTGACTCTCAATTTCGTGTCCTCCTTTTTTAAGCTCGGGCCAACCAACTCAAATAATAATTTGTATGTATTAGGTAACATTCTATAATATGATTGGAATTTTTCTTCATCACTCACTAACTGCTTTGTTATTTCAAAATTTCCCTTAGTAGAGCAACCCTCATTATAGGGATGAACCCAGTAGCGTCGTTTTTTTCGGTTTTGTCTTAATAATTGCCACATAATAAAATCATCATCGTCAGAAGACGAGGACGACGTCATGGTATAGAAATGCGCTAGAGAACTACTCCGTGCTGGTGTGCGGGCTCGTACCGCATTTGTAAGAAGTTTACAAATGTTGAACGACATATGTGGCAAGACATTTGTGGCGCCAACATTTGTACCTTAGGTGTGCGGCCTGACTAACCTGGTCCCCATATACACACCCCCCGCACACCTTATTACATTGGCAAAACTTTTCGTTTTCGTAAGCCCAGAGAGTGTCCAATTCAATTGGTTAATAAGGTGTTAAATTATAAAAAAAAACATACCTATGTTTATTTCTTAACTAAAAAACGTAAGATGCAAGAGAGAAATAAACTACGAAAATGAAATTTAAGTGTTATTTAAAAAAATATTTAGACGGCGTGGAAACACAGTAAGAGATAATCTTTTCAAATTTTTATATTATCTGTGTTGTAATTATTAACTCTTGTAATAGAAAAATAAAAAATATTTCAAAAGAAAAACAACCTTTAAAACATTACTCAGTGGTGCACCGCAATAAAATGAGAATCACCGCGATAAAATGAGATCGGTCGACAATAATCAGCATTCCGCTTACTCGGCTTTGCTCGCAGAATCACGCCACATCACATAATTTGATTTACCCGCACCAATCGTCTGGAGTGGGGGCTAATTTCGAGGTTGGGGAGGGCTAAGCACCACCTAGCCCCCTCTAGTTTCGCAACTGAAGACGTGTCAACAAAGCTACACAGCTAGCAGAGCCAGGCCAATTTGAAAAAGTGGTTAATTTAATGGAAAACTAATGCATTTTTACTCGAAACTAGATTTTACCCATTTTTTTGACTTCGGATTAAAAAAATGTAAGTCTATGACTTGTAATAAACAGATTTTTGATATATTTAATCATTTTTATCCCAGGACGTACCAATACGACTTTACGAAGGGTGGCAAAAAAAGAAAATGGAAACGTGGAAACCGTTTTTTTTTTTTTAGTTTTTTTTGCATTTCCAAGGCTTTCTCGACATCTGTGGTGTATGCATACTATATTGATATTAAATCTCCTTTATATTCTCATTTTCTCTTGACAAAGTAGTCAGGGTTTCGACTCGGCACTTTGAAGGCATAAGTTACCCCATTTGTTACCCCTTTTTTTTTAAGCGACATCCCGTACTCCGATATTGCTCGTTAATAATATTGTCCAAGGCTTTTGGACGAGAAATCCGATTTTGATTCATCTAGATTTCAAAAAGTGTGCCTATATAGGACGCCACTACCGATTTATTATAAGCCCCAACAATCGCTTTTGCACCAAAAGAAGCGCCCATTTATGCTCTACGATCGACCCCGTAGAAGCGCATTTGCACGACACGTACCGATATCGAGCTGGGACACTTAGAAAGTCAAAATACAGAAATTTCTAAAATTTCCGGTCCAAAAAGAGAAATGTGCCAACAGTAACAATATCCACGTTCGGCTATTGTAACAAGATAACCAATTTATTTTTACTCATGTCTAATATAAAATAGAGATTATAAGGATACCTTTTAGAATTTAAGAATACTTCGATGTTTTTTAAATCTATATCATTAAAATAACCGATATTGCTCTTCTTCTGATTCGATTTTTCTTGTTGAAATGCAGATATAACGTGACGGAGGGTTTCAACTCGATTTGAGGATTTAACTGGCCAATTGTATCTATTAGTTTTTAATAGTTTTGGATACTCAATTAATTCTCAACTTCTAAACGTAATAATTATATTTGTATTTTTATTTATAATTTTTTTTTACGTGTTATACAAACATAAAAATCCTGTTTTTTCAGTCGTAGTTACAGTTGTCATAGTCGCACCTGTTTGAACAGTTTTAACAGGATACCAGCCTGCATTTCTTAATGTTGCTGACTAATTTTCATTAAGTTAAGGATAACGTGTTAGAGTTGATTTCATTTCGACTCTAAATTTAAACCCAATATTTTAGAAACTGTTTCGTTCCGTCTAGTTAACTTTCCTTCTATGTAAAAAAACTCTCGCAAGGAAGCGTGTATTTTTCATTTTCATAGACGGGAATTATTATCTCATCATTATTTCCTAATTTTGTCAAATTGTTCTTCTAAATATTTATTAATATCTTGAATTTCATGGTTTCCCAGAGGGATTTCAATAAAATTGTTCCCCATATAAAAATTTATTTTTTTTTTCATCAATATTTGGACTAGCATTAAAAGTTTTAAAATAAGTTAAACCTAAACATATACTGAGTCAACATTTAAATAAATTAAAGCATTAAAATCCGCATAAAACGTTGCTCCTTGAGCAGAGAGCGCTGTTGTGAACGACATTGTAACGTCTTTTTAAATGATTCGAAGATTATCTATTGCGTGTTTTATAAGGAAATGTTAAACAAATTTGACTACAATTTAAGGAATTGTAAGAGTTATGATTATGTTTAATATTAATTAAATTACTAATATGTTTAATAAAAATCACGTTGTCAACTTAAGTAATTTTAAAAAGCATGAAGAGTTGTTTGGAATGTGTTCTAAAACAGTTTTAATATTTGAAAATGGTTTTAATATTTGAAAAACGTTTTGAGAATGTAAATATTTTTTCAAAATTCTTGTATCAAACAAAATATGAGTTTTAAAGAAATGTAATGCTGACCATTAAAAAAAAATAGGATATTTTGAGTCAACAAATGACGAAGACATTGTGTCACCTGTTGAAATAAAACCAATTTCTGTAAAAAAAATTGATTATATTGTTTGATGCAATCAAAGATTTATGCGAGATTACTTTTTCTTTGGAAGACACACCGATTGTTTTTATTTGTGTTAAACCTATTCTTCAATTCCAAAACAACTAATTAGAGATGATACAAATTTATTAACTCTATTTAGATAAGATAGTACGAATTTAAAACATTTTTATGATGATCACGTCACCTCAGATATGTCGTTCGAAATTTTTAAAAAAAATTCTTCAATGTGTTGGAAATTTTATTATGATTTTTTAGTTATTGATAAGGATTGAATTTTTAAAACATATATAAGGCCAACCTTTACAATCGACCTTAATTTATAATATATTTTAGTCAACATGAATGCCCGAAAAGCTGTCTAACAAAAATATCAAACACTAAAATCAGTTTTACAGAAAGTAAAGTTCGACAAGAAAATGATTTTAGATAAATATCAGAACAATCACCTAGGGTGTTACAGTTAAATAATATTCACACCCTTATTGCCCTTTCATATTCTTCTTTAGTAATATGTTCATTCGTCAAGTCATTATAAAATTCCTGTCGTTCAGGTAATGTTTTATTTAATTTTGTAAGATCTTTAATGCTATTGTATGGAAATACCCCTTTTTGTCGAATATGTTTAAAATTTTCAACATCAGTAAAGTAGATAAACAGAAGGGGTTTAAAATCATGATTTACAATCCCTTTACGTGTTAATGAAATGGGTGAATCAAATTCGTGAGTGAACCTCTAAAGGTTCGGCTTCATTAAAGTGTAATGCATCAGTTATTAATTCTGGATTAAATATAGTGCCTGATAAATTTGTATTAGAATTTTGAGAAGAGATACTGCATGAGTTTCCTGTACCCAACTAGTCCTTGAATTTAGACATGTTTTTTAAAATTTCGTTCGTACCTTCGTCAATAGGATTACAAATATCGTCCTCTAAAATATTAATTAACTCTTGGGTCAGTATATTATTAGGATTAGTTGTTTGCAAGTTCTCTTCAATAATATTTTTTTATATAAATAGAGTTAAATTATAAATGAACATTATTTTCTATCACTCTTTTTACCTTCTATTGCAATAATTTCTAAATTTTGAAAATGTAAAAATAATCTAATATGAAACGGAACGGAAAGAACGGAAAATGTTTTTAACTCGACAAGATACGTTTTACCTCGTTAAACGAAACTTAAGAACTGCTTAACTAAAGACATCAGACGGTCGAGTCTATAAAGAAAATTCGAAGGTCTCTAGGCTGGTTCACAAAAGATCAATGGTATGACGTACATGCAACTCTCTATACACGACCTCGCTTACATGTCCCGCCTTCCCCTTTCCCCCTTACCCTCCCCCTCCCTCTCACTAATAAATTAAATATTTTCCTCATCACCCCTCTTTTCCTACTCTGTTCTGTGACTTTCGTTTCCCTTTTACGCAATATTTGTTTAATATTAGAATTGTGCAGAAACCATCATCGAAAAAACAGTCTCAGGGTAATCACGAAGGGCGTTTTCAGGAGTGGCATCATGAATCAAGACGTTCTATTCGTTTGCTCAGACCTCGGAAGGTAGTCAGAAATTCTTTGCCACGGTTTCCACTCCCATCTCCAGAAACTGGTAAAATATAGGTAGGAATCCATTATGACGGAACAAAATGGCAACGAATAAAAATTTTTGAAGGGACAGTATATATATTTGTTACTAGATGACTATGTACTGATCTAAATTTTTTTATGTCTATAAATGTACGAAATATTACATAACTTTGAACAAATCAAAATATTTTATCTATGAAATGTTCACGAAAAATTTCTATTAACGCTTTTCTTCAGTTGCATTTTCAACAGCTTGATCAATTTCTAGATCTAAATCACCCGATTTACATCTTATGGCTCCGAACGTTCTCCTTCAGCAAAGTTATTACACAATCATAAATGTTCACCACTTCCAATACCTATACACTTCATTTAAACTCAAATTATTTATTTTTACTTTTACTTGCTTCAAAACCTTTCGAGATACTCTTTTCCTTTTAGACATTTGACAAGTTTCAAAATTGTTTGTTACTTTATATTTACAACGTTCAATTAATCCAGCAAAAGCGTATTTACCCTTTAAACTTTAATTTTAAGAGGGGAGATCTCGAAGTAACCCTGTATTTATTGATCATAACTTAGGCAGTTAGCAAGGCTAAGGTAACGAACACCACCGATTAATTAATTTTCAATATTAGGAAGGAGGAGGAATAGATACATAATGAGAAGGAGGAGAAAGGGCTTCTCTCCTTAAATAACTACTTTACCAAAACTAAAATTTTATTTTAATTTCTTTATATTATGGGATATTCAACTCAAGAAATACTTGCCATAGTGTAATTTTATTTTACAAATGAAGCAAATATTGCCCAAACATATCCGAAATATAGCAAGAAATACGGTGATTGGCAAACACATCAAAGTCACCTCTAATAGGTATGACAGTTGTGCACAATGAAGTATAAAATAAAATAAAATTTTTATATGTCGTTGGTTGTGCATGTCGAACCAGACTACCTGAGTAAAAGTAGAACACAATTATATACAGGTTATTCTACTTAAAAGACAGAATTTTATTCTTATAAAAAATCCTACGGTTCACGCAAAGTCCTACTATCTTTATATTTAAAGTTTTTCTCTATCTCTAAAAACATTCCCCAGCTTAACTACGCGTGGTAAATTGTAAACCTGGCATCAGGGGAGCTGGTATGCTGACTGAAACTCATTGACCATTTTCTAGACAGCGAGGGGACATATTTTGTTCAGTCTTTGAAAGCAAAATTAACATAATTTTTTTATTAATCACTTAATTTTTTGTGTTTTATCAAAAACTGAGTAGTAGTTGCTTCATAAAACTCATACCTTATAAGGTTTTTATTGCCTTGTTTTGTTTTCTTTAATGTTTATCCAAGTCATCTGCAGTAACAGCGTTTACCCACACAGCCAAGAGATAAGAGAGGCCTGAATGTATATAAGAGTAATATACTTAGTTGCTTTTTAGTATTTTCGGTTAGATAAGCCCCCACAAAAATCCCTCTGAAAACATATAAAAATGAGCGAATTGTATTCATGAGCTTTTTGGAGATATCTAAAATGTGATTTTTTGTCTATTGTTAATTACAAGTATTCAATAGATTCACACACAACACTATTTTACCATTAAAAGGAACAGATATCACTTATATGCCCTAAGTATAAATTCAATATGAATTCCTGAGGGTCACCATTATCCTTAGACACTCTCTCTCTACTTTGAAATTCCAAAAAGGAGCCTCTGACCCCTATAGCTTGTAATTTGCCCAAAAGCACAGAGTGGTCAACGGTGTTAAAAGCCCTTTTACCATATATAAAATTTAAAAGGTTTATTACTGCCTCTGTTTGACAAATCAATAATTTGCATTTTAAAACCTATAAACACTCGCATTTCTACACTATACAGATTACTACAAAATATGAAAGCATAGGTTTGTTAATTAATAATACGTAGAAAAAAATTGAAAAGAGAAAAAAAGCAGAAGAAAACAGCTTTTTTTGAAAGTTATATAAATTGTCTATCCAGGAATTCGGTTACAGAGTAGCAGCCTTTTTTTGTTTTAGAACCTGTTAAATAAAAAAATTGCCTTGTATCTGATAGTCATCGGTAATTTGTGACTGTTATTCTTTTTAATTTTTAGTAAAATTTTAATAAATAATAACATGTTGAATTACACCATATAAAGTATTTCACTTTTTATTTAGAGAATCAAGTAAACTGCACATTTTCTGAAGATAAAAAATATCTAAAAACTGTTTACCTTCAAAAGCATTCGCCCCCTAAAATCGTCTAATATAACTCTTACTATTTTTAGATCTATTTGAAGTGGAAATAGTAAAACACCAAGTCACTTACCTGGGACTGATGGAAAACCTTAGAGTTAGGAGAGCAGGTTTTGCTTATCGTCGAATTTACGAATTATTCCTAAAGAGATACAAATGTTTATGCAAAGATACGTGGCCCAATTTTCGTGGAGGAGCTAAAGATGGTGTCCAAACTTTAATTTGCTCCCTTGGCTTTGAGAGTAACGAGTACCAAATGGGAAAGTATGTATGTAATGTCTTTAGAAAATATTTTTTCGGAGAGGTAACTGTTAATAATTCGACCAAACAGTTAAATTGAAAATTAAATGACTTTCGTAATTTAACTTATTAAAACCTATTGGACGACATTGACAAAAACTCAAAATTCGACACTTCTAATCAAACCGAAAGTGGACACCAGTGTCGAGTTTTGACATTTCCGGCTTAACCGGAAGATAACTATATTTAAAGTAGAAAAGTGCAAGTCATTTCACCGTAAGATTAGCCAACAGTGGGCTCAAAATTTAGCCAACAGTGGGCTCTAAATGGCTCACAATAGCAATTTTAAAAAACCATTTTCTCGAAAACTGTTAAATTTAGGTATATGGATATAGGACAAGTAACATAAAATATTTTTGGATATCCCAGTAATTTAGAAAACAAACGTAACAATATACATTTTAAATCTATGCCTATTTCTTAAATCTTGTGTTCTTTTCACCAAATTGCTATATTGTAGGTTAGAATTAGTAGGAGTGCTTATTTTTTTAATTTATTGTTTTGGAATATATTTTAAAAAATAAAAGCATTTTTTTTTACTATTGATATTTTGCCTGAAAACAATTCTTAATACAAATCAAAAAAGTCTTGTGTTATCCACAAAAATCTTAAAACAAATCATTATTCAACTAAAAGGCATGTTATATGGCACAAACCAATATAGCAATCAATTTGGTGCAAATTACCAAAACGCCATATTTTCCTGCCTGGTGCCTATCTTGATGGCGGCCTCGATTTTGTTTCAGCTTTTAATAATTACAATTTATTTAATTAAAAATGTTGATATTCCCGTTAATTTGCCAGAAAGCGACGTTTGGAATTTAAGTAAATCACACTGTAAGCAATATACATAGTTTGTTTAGTATTACATTTTTGGTAAAATCTTATAGATTAAGTAGAACAGCACAACGGTAGATAACATTTTTTCATATATACAGTAATCCAGACAAATCACTAATCCCACAAACCCCTTGTATTTAATTGTCCCGATTAAAGAGGCTATACTGTATTATATATATATATATATATATATATATATATATATATATATATATATATATATATATATATACATATATGATCATTGAATGTTTCTTGAACCATTGTAAATATATAAGTTTCAGCAAAGTTTTCTTGGGAATTTTGGTTCAGTAAAATAAACTGCGACGTAGTGGGCAGTTACATAATTTTTTTTTTCCAGGACGTTTCGTTGACTTTCGTACAACTTTTTCAACTGGTTTATAACGTGTCCAAAAGTAAAATTGACCTTAAATAAATATATACGATTTACAAAAAATAAACTTACCATCAGAAACAAAGATCCAAAATGCATTAAATGCGATAACAAATTGTGTAACACATATGAGACATATAACACGAAGCTGTATATTACATTAAAATCAAACACAACGTGAAAATATAATACATCAGTCACATACATAGAACGACAACGAGTATTAAAGTCGACTGCTGCTATATTACAAATAAGACATGTAGGTGCTATGAGAATTCTGTTGTTTTTTTGGTGCTGTAAGAGTTTAAAAGAAATTATTTTACGAACATCCAAAATACCATTGGACCACTATAATAATAGCGGTCAATTTGGTGCAAACAAACAAGTCTTAGAAATATACGTAGAATAATTTTTTTTAAGTTTCTACAAATTTTTTTTTGGTGTCGCTACGCCTATACCAAGGACGGCGGACTTTAATTTATCGCTTAATAAATGTATTTTATTTTATTAAGAACTGGCTTTTCACCAAATTTCAATATCCCCTTATTTTTACGAGAAATCGAATTCAAGTGAATCACCAGTACTGGTTACTGGAAACCAATAACGTTCTCAAGTTAATTCATATAAAAACAAAAATATATTTTTGAAATCTAAGGCTTTTAAAGTTCTTGCAATTGTTTTGCCTTTTACTGGTGTCGCGATGCCTATGGTTACGAAGGCGTCGTTTTTATTTCATATATACACTGATGGACAGAGCAAACGGGACAAGCAAACTTTTAGGTTAAATTTAAAATCAAATATTTTTAAAATAAGAAGAGATATTGAGATGCGATTTTCAGCTATATTCTGAAAATGTTATTGCATATTAACTATTTTAAATTCGAAACATACTTAATTAAAAATTTATTTATACAGGGTATTAGACTGTAAATTTTCCAATATCTTATTTGTTTCGAAAATTTACAAAAACGATTTATAAGTCCTAGTTGCGAAACCAGCTTAATCCTTGGTGAAATTTTATATATTTTACGCATATTTTTAATTCTTTTTTGAAGAAAAAAATTTTTTCTTACATATTAATTGTAACTTTTTATTAGCCGTTCGATGTAAATTTTCTTGCTAGAGAGACCTTAAGTCTTATTATTTTTATACTCTGTAGGGGTGATTTCACTACGCAGAAAATATTCAGGATGTGCAAAAATTATGTTAAGATCAGTTAAAAACCTAGCGATCCTAAAGATCCTCTATGTAATATTTCAACACTCTTTATATTAAAGAATTTAAATTTAGGTTTTTACTTCAGTACAAATATATTTTATTTCCTCTCTAACTTTATTATTTTTAAATACGCAAGTGTTGCTTTTAGAGCCAAATTTACAAAAAATATTGGATGACACAGGAGACATGTAACAGGCTGCCATTTTTTTAGTTTTAAAAACGTCAATTTAAAATTTGAGACATTTCTATATAGCGATAAGAGGCAAAATTTCTATGAAAAAACAATTAAAAGTTGACCCCTACTTTTTTCATTAAATAGAACCCTGTATATTTTTATGGACTATGGTATTCAGCTTAAAATTAGATTTTCAACAATATATTACAAGATAACGTTTGTTTTCGGCGGATGGACAGACATTTTTGAAAATTCAACATTGCCGCTTTATACAAAAAGTAGAATCACTATTTATAAAATACTTGTTGTGAACACATCCTGTATAAATAACTTTTTAGCTTAGCTCTTAAAATCAGTAATATGCAATAAAATTTGCAAATCATAGCTGAAAATCACATCTCAGTATTGTGACGTACACTTTTTGGCGCTCCCTATTTTCTATTTTCTTTTACTTTGGCCAGACTATATAGAGAGAAAGAGGGCAGGGGCGGATTTAGGATGAGGTCGAGGAGAGGCGTGTGTCTAAATTAAGTAAGGACTTTAACTTTGAATTTTCACTTTAATTTCACTGACTATTCGCCATGTACAACATGACCTATTTTCACTGTTCAAAATTGTGTATGCATAACTTTCCTTTCTAGCAACTTGTAGAAGTTTATTGTATCTACTTTTTATACTGTTATATGCCTCAACGTATTGATGATTATTTCTACTCAATACCAACAAATTATCCGACTCACGCTTACATTCAATAGCAGGAGAACAATCGTAGTGGGACTTATTTCGAGAATATTTATTTCTAGAAACTTGACCAGAGAGGCAATGGTTTAATAATGGAATCAGGATCTTCATAAATACTTTCCACTGACCTTCAACATCATTTTCACTTACCTCATACTACATTTGCCAGTCCGGCTCTGCCACAAACTTTGATTTGAATGATTTGAAATCTCTTGTCCATTTAAGTGGGAAATTACGTTTTGCCCTGTGTGGTCTGAGATGTGTATATGCAAAAGTCTTGCATATACACAGAAAGAGTGGACCAGTCGATTTTCAATTGATGCAGTGCTTGTTATATACATAACATTGTAACCACTGGGTATGCTCGGGGGGGGGGGGGGCCGTTCGTGGCCCTCTAATTCCGACACTAAAAGAGGATCATTCTTTATGGAAGGGTAGCTTTTAAACAGTGGAGAAGTAAAACAGGGATTTTCCAACAATAACAAATGTATTACATTCCAATTAAATAATTACAATAAAGATGTCCTAATCGTAAGCAATCGATATTCTACATTCAGAAATATGTTAGTCTATTCTCCTATTTTTAACAATTACACGAGTTAATTTTCATATTCATTAAATTATCGGTTTTTACCATGTTAACTGAAAAAGAAAGATAACTACAAACTTTAACGAGAGCGTAACGTATGGCTCTGGAAGTTAATTTTAAGTAAAACAAATCTGTGGACTAATTCTGGTCGTGCAATGTTAATGAGAAACAGATGAAACGGTGAATTATGTTTTTACGAGATAAAAAACTGTTTTAAAAACAAAACTTGAACTTGTCACAAATAACGTGTGTTTATTACGGGACTGGTTGAATACAACTGAACTAACTATTCTCTATGTTGGCCTGTTTATAAGAAAGGTATCCTAATATTATAAAGTAAACACATTAAGAATAAGTTATCAACAAGGGCGACGAAAGTCTGATGATTTTCTGTTGTAGGAGTATAGTCTGTCCATTTTCTGCTTGTCGGTGACTTTTTCTGTAAAATACTTCCAAGCTTTCGATTATGGTTTATTAATACAACTACTATTTCTATAACAATTAGGAAATTTGCTGACCAAGAAATGTGATTTTTCCCATTCAATTTAGTTCATTTTTAACTCTACTGAACTATATTTTATAATTTGCTTTACATTGTCGTACGTATCCAAGTTTTCTAACATTACACTTTTAATGCTACCTGTATTAAAGTTAATTGTGGCCTTTTAATTTATTGCGTGTTGGGAGATTTTGTTATAATATTCTCCATTTATTTCTAATTTACAAGATTTTAATACAAGTGTTGGATGTTCGACTACGTATTCCTCTCTTTTACATTCATCAAAAATTTTCATTTTAATGTTAATGTTGATTATTATTATTTTGCATAATTTTTATTTCGTTTATATTCATACATACATTAACAATAGTACAGTTGTCTAAATTTCTAAGGTTACATGGATTATTTATGATTTCGTATTGTAAGTATATAGTGCTTAGTCTAATACAAGACATTTTCGTAAAGTATCTATTCCCCAAAATATGTCGCTAGATAATATTGGAGAATTTGGAGAATTTTTATAAACTTTTTGTCCTGCAGCTAGTAAGATTTCCTCTTTAATCTGAGTTCTTTTTTTTGAGTATAGTTTGCTCTTTACACTTATTTTAGTTATATATTAATTCGAAAAAGGGGAGTAATTCTTGCTTTCTCTTAAAATTTCAGTATTGATATAAGTTTAGGTATAAATCCAACTCATGGGTGTTTAAATTGTCATACGGGTCATATAGTAGGGTGAATAGAGTAAAACCTGTTGTAGAGTGGACGCTATGATTGTATAGGAATAAAGCAATAATAATAATAAGAGCATTTAGTGAATCATTTGCGTGGGTTAATTTAAGTATTTTAAGTTTTTCTTTAAGAATTCTGTGGAATTTTTCTAGAGGTGACAAGGAATTAAGATTGTTGGCAGTAGTTGTGATATTGAATGTTTAATAATTAACAGCATTCTTTGAGAATTTAATTGTTAATTAATATGAAACTCTTTAATAGTTTTATTGCATGTGATAATTTCGAATTCTTGCGGATAGATACATTTAGAAAAATTCTTAAAAACGAATTCTAAATTCATTAAGATAGAGGATGCGCCTGTGTCAATTAAAATTTCTAATTTATATTCCTTACTAAATATAAAAAGTAAATGAGTTTTTAAATTATAATTATTTAAATCTATGTTATATGTTGGTATTCCGTGGGAACTTAAAAATTCTCCCTGTAACTGTTCATCATTGATTACAGGCAAATTCTCTGCAAATGGTTTTTCGTTAATATTATTGGTATGTACTATAATTACGATTATTACCCTCGTTAAAGTTTGGTTGGAATTTGGATTTGAATGTGTTGCGAATCGACGTAGACATGGGCGTAGTTATGGGTATGTCTGGAGTATTATTACGTTTTCTAAATACATTAGTAGGGGTGCTGAAAACTTATCTATTTTTTGGGATATTTGTTTGAACATATCTGGAGGATGGAAGATTTACAGGAATTCGCGGGAATTTAGATTCAGCAGTATTGTTAAAATTATTAAAAAAAGGTTTATGATGTACAGTGTTACTGTGTCTGTGATTATTATTTTCGCTCGTATGTTTAGAGTCTCTTTTCAATAAGTTTAAGTAGTTATTTTTCTGTTGCAAATTATTATAGACTCTGCAATGATTTAAAAATTCGTCCAAACTACAGAAACTAAGGTGCAAAATATAATTTTTATAAGGTTCACATAACCCTACAATGAACGTGCAACGAGCTTGTTCATCAAACATTTTGACCTGTACCATAGTTTGATTAAGTTCATTTAACTGAACATTTTCTTTCAACGTTTGGAGTCTAACTCTTAATTCATTAGCATAGTGTTCAAAGTTTTGATTTGGCAATTGATAACATGTACTTAAAGCATTTAAAATTAATTGTTTACTTCGAGGATCTCTATATTTAGATGTCAAGTGTTTTTAGTTCATTAAATCCTTTTGAATTATATAATTTTTTTAAATCTCTAGCCTCACCTTTCATTTGTGAAAATACATAGTCAAGAAAAAATGTATTTAAGGTTGTGTCAAAAAATGTAAAATTTGTAATAAACCATTTAATTTTCTTTAAGGAATAAAAAAGTCCTTTTGTACCTCCGTGATATCCGGGCATAATGCATTTTGCAAAATTAAAACTTGTTTGAATTTCATTATATATAATATTGTTATGTTATGCATTGTAGTTTCTAATGTACTTTTCGATCTATCCTTATCCATAAATTATTACGAAAATTATTATTTTTGTTATTCAATAAATATATGTATAATAGAAAAATATTCAAAATAAAAGCAAAACATAGGTAATAATCTTCGAATAAAAGTAAAAACAAAACTAAAGAAGTGCTATACCTTAGAGTTGGGGACGTCTAGCTTAACCATAGAGTTAGAATATTTGGCAGGATCAACAATGGTTATGATACTGGTGGGTTTGAATATGTACAAGTTCTAACGAAATGTTTATCAGTGATACGATAGCGCAATTGGTTAGAGCAATGGACTAGTGATCCAGAAGTGCGGGTTTAATCCCCGCTCGTATCATACATAACTTTTGCTGTTGATTATAAATATTTCTAAAACATATTTCACAGTTTAAAAACAAACTGATAAAATACTTCTACTCAAAATTTGGCTTATACAGACATAAAGCAAAATTATAAATTAACTAATATGGACGGTACCTAATAGCGATGTCAGATTTGACGTCCAGTCAGGAACGCCGCGCCACAGGGTTAGTATATTTGGCAGGATCAACAATGGTTATGATACGGTTACGATCTCCGCTCGTACCATAACTTTTGCTTGTTTGTTGATTATAAATATTTCTATAACATATTTCACAGTTTAAAAACAAACTGAAAAAAATTAAGAGCAAGTTGTCAACAAGAGTAACAAAAGTCTGGTGATTGTCTGAAATGTGGCCTGGCATTGTCACATAATTGGTGATTAAGCGGGGAGGTGCAACATCTTACATTCGATTAAACAACAAAAAAAAAACAGAAATTTCTGGTAGGAGATATCGTGCGAATTTTAATATTTAAGTGCTGAGTCCTCACGGATATAATTACAGATTATACCTAGACTAGACTTACAGGCTGCTCGCTGGGGTAGTAATTCGACGTAATCTCACTTTATGTTTAAAAGTTCAACCGGATCATTCTCAGTTGATTTTGGCGGCAGGATCAACTGGGTTTTCGAAAGTTGTCCCAGGCTATGGCCAACTGAATATTTCGCAGAAGACCACGTCCTCAATCAACGGAATCTGTCGCGGAAGACCAAATGTCGCGTCTCGCCTTGGTTCGAAATTTTTAAATGATCTTTCGACTTGACTAAAGCATCAACCTAATGAGAAAAATGGTTTTCCCAACATTTTGCGACAACTTTATTATTTTATATGCTTTCGGTAGTTTATATAATTTATATTTAATCAAGAATTGATTCTTTAGTACGAAAAATAAGAAAGTTAGTAAAAATTCGCTTGTCCTGTTTGCTCCGTCCAACAGTTTGTTTCAATGGATATACTGGATTTTTCGAATTTTGTAGGTTTTAACGTATTTCAAAATAGTCCGATAGGCAGGTGATCGCTACCTAGCAAATATATTTAAATAAATATATATTTTTACTTAAACTTGCGATGTTACAGTAGCACAAAGCATATAAATACTTTGTTTATATTGATTTAATCCATTATTTGTTTTCAGAACAAAAATATTTATAAGGTATCCTCAAACCCTATTTCGTACTGAAGATGCCTTCCAGGCCAAAAAACATGACATTGCTTCAATCATTCAAGCCCACTGGAAAGGTTTATTACAAAGAAGAAAATATATAAAAATGAGACAATCAGTAATTATTTTGCAAAAGTACATTCGAAGATATTTGGCAAAATCTAACGCAAAAAGGAGAAAGGAAGCAGCACTGAAAATTAGATCGTAAGCATTAATATATAGAATTACTAATACTTGTGAAACAGTTAAAACATAGAGATTCTGAAAATAATTTATATTAGAGTTAGTTTGGAATGGGGTTATTTCAAACATGGTTGTTTTAATGATTACAGCTAATTAGAACTATAATATCAGAAAATTCATAAAAATTTTCTGATGATGATTTTTATACCCGAACTCATAAAATGGTTTTCGGAATGGTAAATATTACTTATAATAAATATGTACATTTATTGATTAAGCAGAATTACAATTTAAAATTATTTGAAAGCATGTATGCAGAGTTCGTCAAAAAAATCATTGCAGTTAAATTTTTGAAATTCAATTCTTCAAAAGCCATTTTTATTAAGCCCTATCTACCGTATTTTACATTTTGTGAAAATATGGAGTTTTTAAAAGTGTGAATTATACCGAAATTAATCGATATAATCAACTGAAATATAAACTGCCAGTTTATTGTTCAGTATCAACATTAAGACATTTTACTATTGAATATTAGACTGCGTGTACAAAAATAAGAGATACAATTTTTTCCCTGACAAACTACATTAGTAGGGTATTATAGTTTCCTATATCTATATGCAATCCTTTTTAACATTTATTTTCGAATAAGCCAAGCTTTCGGAATAATTCATTTCTTCTAGAGCTACTAACTAAAATGCAGACAATTTTGAATAAATTTGCAAAAGTTATAAAATATAAAATTGGGTAGATTTTTAATACTAAAATTTTGACATTCCGGAGCAAGAGAAAAATTCTTGAATTTATTAGGAAGCGCGCGGAAAAATTTCGCAACAAATTGAGTAATAATTATTTTCTTATTTATAATTCAAAATGTCTTGATATAGTAGGCTACATAACATAACATAATCTCAGAAAAACTCTCATTTTTTCTAACTCATTTTTCGCAAAAACTATGAGGACTGCAGAAAAAAACATGAACACCTTTTTTTAGATAATAATCTGCCCTACATATTTTTTTTCGAAAATATTGCCTGTTTTTGGATTTATTTTGCTGTACCGAACGGCCTACCTGTGAGCACTCGCACATTCTTAAACAGCTCCTTGAGAAGTACTATTAGTATACAATTATATTATTCCTGTAACAATCTCCAAAACTGTCTCTGGTGACTGGGCTAGAGCGTCACTATTCTCAAATAATACCGAACTACTTATCTCAAAATGCTCAGGTTTTCCGCTAGGAGTAAGATTTATAATTTTGTTCTTAGTAATTTTTGCCAAACCCGGTACTTAAGCGGTGACATAGGTCGGTTGGGTTTTTCGTAACAAAAAAACTATCCCTACTGCTGGTCGCTAAAAATATCACTGGATAGTCTTCTTAATCCCTATATGACATTGAATTGAATAAGATTTTTTGCGTTGATTTTTAAAAAAAATTATTTGGCCGCCATTTTGTTCCACCATCTTGAATTCGTACCACTTTATCTCTATATCACACTTAATGCTTGTATACATTTTGAAATTAATCTAATAAGTAGTTTTTTCACGCCTATTTTTTAAATATTTTATTTTTTCCCTTTTACAAGGGAAGTAAAAACAGTATTTTAGTATTAAATATGCTTTTTCTCTTTGAATTGCAGATTGAACAAAGAGATATTATTGTTTCTCTTTTTCTTTCTTATTTTTGTCTTGACCTGATTTTCTTAGCCCCTACTCTTTTCTTTGTTTTTTATTTCGTTGTTATTAATAATCTTAAAAGTAAAATAAAATTATATATAATATTAAACATTGAGTAAATATATATTTATAGTATACGTGTAAAGAATTAAACTTAAGTTAAGTAATATGGACATGTCATTCACAACTAAAATTATTCATTGATTTAGTTCCAATCAGTACCTAAATTTGTCCCTGTGGCTGCATTTGCATTGAAATGCCTTTTGTTTAACTGGTTAAACTGTAGCACTGAGTATTACACTTCACTTTATTGTAATGCTCATATCGGTTGAACAATAAATGTATTATCACTATTATTATTACCCATCCCGTATACGAGTATCAAAAGGAACACGTGCGTCCAGAAAACCCGAAATCGAGGTCCTTCCTGTAAAAATTTCCTAACGAAATGGCAGAAATCCTAAATACTGGAAATCCATATAGCTATTTTTATAGTCTTATTTTCACCAGGCTTTCCTCCAATGTCTGGGGTATCAGGCCCGTTAACGACACAATGATAGGTATCACGTCGACCCTGTTCAGCTGCCACATTTGTTGTTGGATCTATAGCCAATTCTGCATACTTAGTCTTCTTCTCTCGATGTTTCTCAATCAAGTTGCAATTGTTATTCACCATCTGTCTATTAGTGATAATCGCCCGATCATAGTAGAGTCTAAAAGAGTCGTTGTACAATACCGAGCTGATTGGTACTTGTAATATGGGACGTAGGTGAATAGGAGCTCATACTTGCTGGCTATCCTTCTTGGGATATACGACGTTGCATACTTGGTTGTGCCTATGCCAATAATATGTGTTTGCTAAGATGCACCCAGATATTATTGCTGAGAGGTCGTTGTACAATACCGAGCTGGTTGGTACTCGTAATATGTGACGTAGATGAATAGGAGCCCATACTTGTTGGCTATCCTTCTTTGAATATACGACTTTGCATACTTGGTTGTGCCTATGCCAATAATAGGTATGTGTTTGCTAAGATACACCCAGATATTATTGCTGAAAGGTTTCTGACTTTTGGTGGCATTGCTTACACATGTCCGATTGGATGTTAGGATCCTTAATTATAAACTTCTAGTAATTGTTGGTATTTATAACCTGATCCTGAATCGCAACCTTTAATCCTTCAGATTCCTGGAAGAGCAACTCATTACTTAGCCTCATGTTTGATGCTGATTGCGTTTCCCTAAATCACTGTAGTGTCGTCCATACAAACTTTATTTCTTTAGTTTATTAGCAGCAGAGATTGTCGTTATTTCCATGTAGCCTTTCGCAAGGTTGAGTGGCGTGTACGACCTGTCGATTTATTTTGTGATCCTATGCAGATTAGAAGTTTCAGTTTTCCTGAAAAGCGACTCTCTCAATTTACTTAGTTGGCAAGAATGTAGAGTTCTTATGTCAACAAAAGTTAATCCTCCTCCGTACCTGGGCAGGGTAGATGCCTTGGGATAATGCACCTTGTATTTGGTCATCGAGTTTTGGGTGGTTCATTTGATCTCTTGCAGATCGGTTTGAATCAATTTCAGAATTCCAACTGCGTAAGCAATTACAGGTATCGCGTAAGTGTTTATTCAAGTAACAAGGTTTCTTGCGTTTATGTCAGTCTTCAGTAGAGCTTTGACTTTGTTAAAGTACCTATCTCTTATTCTTGATGTTGCATGCTCTTGCTCTATTAAGTTATTAAGTTGATGTTCTCTTGCCTTTGGATCTGTAACTGAACTTCATCCCGGATCTGTTGAGAATTGCATCAGTAAGCAAGTTATTCTTGATAATCTCTCTTCATTAATCTACAATTCGTTGTTCCGAGATATGATTTCGGACAGAAAACTTCTCGAGAAAGACCCTATTAAGGATATACCGATAAATGGCCATATCGGTCTCAAAATTCGTTATTTTTAAACCGAAAGGCATAAAAAAAGATCTTTTCAACAGACCATTTTATGCACTTCCGCCATTTGTAATCTAAAGCATACCGTCTTGCGTCGCCGCAAAAGCACCTTCAGTAAAATATTAGTAATATATTCTGCCAAATCGTATTTTAAACTGTTGTTAGATTTTATTGTTTTATAGTGTATGCGTTCAAAATCGTTAAATTCAAAAAAAAATCTTCATAAATAATATGTTTTATTAGGAAATGTTTTTGATAAAATGCTTAAATTTGCACTATCCCCTTATTTTATTTTCTTAGTGCGGATTGCCAATGGTTGGCTTATTTTATCATTTATTTACTTATGAACACGCCACTATATTTTTTATTAAAAATCGTGTTTCTGATAAATAAAAAAACAGCATATTGATTGAAATCATATAATGCGTAGGCACATATCCAAAATATAAAAAAATATATTTAAACATACAAAACGTTATGTCTGTATCCTGAATAAATATGAAAAGTCGAGTAGTAAGACACGTCGTCCAAGAACTAAAGATAAGAATTTGTTTTTTCAATAAAAATAAAAATAAATTTAAACAATTTTAGGTTTATTCGAGGGTTTATTACACGTAATGAAGCTCCAAATGAAGATAATAAGAAGTTTATTTTGGCTACTAAAATCAACTGGCTAAGAAGATTGGCTAAAAATCTTCCACAAAATATCTTAAAACGAACATGGCCACCTTGCCCTAAAATTTGCGAAGAAGCGTCTAAGCTTTTAGAAGTCATGTATGTTGCCAATATGTCTAGAAGATACAGGTAAAATATTTATTATTTATTGAGGGTTATCATAAGCAGGATAATTCCAACGGGAGAATCTTCCAATTTTTTCTGCTACTGCTTCTACTACTTATATTATAATAATATAATATATTATATTATCATAATATAATATATTAAAAATAATATATTATATTATAATAATATAATATATTATTTTTATCAAAGAAAAAATATAGCAAAATCAGATGCAACGATTTTCCATTGCTCGTTTTTTTTTGTTATGCTTTTTCAGCGGAAATAGCTACCATATAGTTTTTACTACTTTAGTTAGTGTGTGTGTGTGTATATAATTTTGCAGTGTTTACCCTGAGCTTCAACAATAAATTGCTCTTTAGCAAAGTAAGATATAAGATAATACCGAAAAGCTAAAACTGATTTTTTAACACAACAATAAAGTTAATTTAGAAACAGCGCAACAAGTTCTGGAAATGAATTACTATTATTTATTTCACTAAAACATTTTTACTATTAATTTGTCACGAAAAAAGGCAAACATATTCTAAAGGAATAAGAAGATGAAGGTACATACATCAACGAAAACTGTTTATCCCACACTTTACACTAGTACCATTATGTTTTATTGTATTTACAATATAATTACTCTAATATGTAATTTTATAATTCTATTAAACCAAGACTATTTACAGATATAATTATAACTAAGAGCACTACAGCAATGTACTAATGAGGAAATATGAGATACTAAGTAAGCCAAACTACTTTGTATCGAATTAAAAAAAAATGTCAGTTTAATGAGACCAAACATATTTAGACATTTAGACCACACATTTTTAGACATATCAGGAAAAAACAACGAAACACAGAGTCAAAATTTCTGATTTTATGAAGAATAAAATGAGCGATAAAACTTATATAAATTATGTATGTTTAGGAGAAATATGTTAAAATGGCTAGTTTACAAAGAAGTTAAATGAATATCTCAGCGTTTTTTTTTTAATATTTCATATGATGTATAGGAACAGTTCATAGACGTCATTTTGACTATAATAACAAAGTAATATGTATCAAATTAGAAAAGTGGAAGTTTGACATTATAAGAATATTATTAAAATATAAGGAGAAAATGATTACTGGAAATTAAAAACAATTAGCATCTTAATTTGAAAGTAATAAACAATAATTTCTATAAATAAATATAAGCCATTTTCCTCATTAGCTATATAAACATCAGAATCCGTTTCAGAATCATCAGAATCATTTAAAGAAATAATCAGTGGCTGTGTGTCAGATGCATTCCAAGCTTTTATTATATTCCAGGAGTCTGTAATGATTTTATTCACGTGGGCAACATAACTCTACCTATGATCACTTGATATTTCATTCAGTACCTTATCCCACGTAGCCAGTACTTCGTTAATTGTTGTTTTTAAGAGTAATATGTACTGATCGTATTTTCTCTTACATTCCGACCAAACCATTTCAATGACATTATTCTGGCAATGGTATCATGGTAGTCTTAAAATTTTGTGTTCAAACTGTAAAACATATTCGTCAAAATGATATTTGTAGGAAAAAGTATTTAAAAACGTAGGTTTTAGAGTCGCCTACAAAATGGGGAACAGTTTGAAAAATCTCCTTGGAAACCCTAAAGATAAAGTCGACTTGAAGGAGAGGAGTGGCATCTATGAAATTAGCTGTAATGACTGCGATCTAAAATATGTCGGGCAAACTGAATGCTCCATAACGATTCGTTTTAAAGAACACATGGCACATTTAAAATACGGAAGAACAAAAAAGTCAAGCGTTGCCCATCATGCTTTGGAAAACAATCACCAAATAGGAATAAATAATCTTAAGTTAATTAGAAACGTATCTAATAATAGATTATTGGATGCATTTGAGAGTATAGAAATAGTTAAATATGTGAAGAAAGTACTAAATAAAGAGAGAGGGCCTATTCCTTATAGTCCCCTCTATGGTTACTTGCAGTCGGGTGCAACCAAGTGTGACCACATTTGCCTATAAAGAGTCTCGGTTAGGATAAGTTACTTTAGTTTATATCATCTGATGATGATGCTAACTTGGTTAGCGAAACACGCGTCCAGAACGTAACCAGTTGTGGTGTAGTGTGGTTAGAACTCTTGTATTTTGACAAATTTATTTCTAAAAATCTAAAATTATCCAACTATTACCGTCGGTTGTCTGTGTAGAAATGGTAGAAGAAGTGTCATCCTGCCAACTACGTCTGAAGGCTCCTTTGCTAAATATCCATCTTTGATCTAAAAATACTGGAGTCCAAGGTTCTTGTGATTCCACATATCTTGTATATTTACGCATTCTCTTCACTTGAATGTCGGGTAATTCCATTAAATATTTACTGTTGCTAATTTTCTAACATCTGATTCCTATACTACGGCACCAATTTCGCAAGAAGAAAGGGAATAATTAAAAAAACACTGAGATCTTCATTTATTAACTTCTTGTATAAATTGGCCATTGTAACGTATTCCTTTTTATTAACAAAATCATATAAATTGTATCCCTAATTTTATTTTTCATAAAATCGGAAATGTTGATGCTGTATTTCGTTGCTTTTTGTGATATGTTGCTTGAATATTTTTCGTCTGATTGAACTTCATTTTTTTTAAGGAGAACCAAAGTAGCTTGACTTACTTTTAATGCCTCCGATGCTCTCATTAGTATATTATTTATCAATTGGTAACCCTTCTGTAAACTGCTGCTTTTCGAACTCAAAAAATGATAGCACATTTAAAATTAATAATTGAGCCTGATGATTATATCCAGCATTTTCAAATGAATGACAATATTATTTTGCAACTGACATTGACGTACAGGTAAAAAAATCAAGCGAAAGTAGACGCGACGGTCATTTTATATTAAAATTTTTTATTGCCTACGTTTTCTATAAATTAAAAAAATATATAAGAAAATGACGTCACAGTCAAATCCTAATACGTTTGCTTCACTTCATGCGCCACCCAATTATTGATGCAGTTACACATTTGTCAGTCAATAGGTCACTTGATAAAGATCAAAGGCTACAACGTATCCCAAAAGTTGACCGCTCAAGGGTGGGGTGTGGGCAGGGTATCAAAAGTGACCGAGGACCGTGGTTCGGAACTCACATTAAGCTGTAGTCCAGACTGGTCACTCCCGTGCGGGGGAGGAGACGTTAAAATAAAGCAAAGCAAAAAGAAACTAAAAGACAAAAAGAAAAATAGGAATAACAGGATCCGCTTGAGGAACAACACTGAGAACTAGTAATTTTTTTAAAACGTTCCACAGTCAACTTGAAGTTTGAAGTTATGTGAATATATTTGGATCGAAGAGAAAAATGAAAACCACTTATTAAATTTCGGACGTGTCGGTAAATGTATTACATTCCTCAGGGCTCTACGAAAGAGAAAATTATTCTTAGAAGGTTTGTTAAAAACAGGACAGAGTAAGGAGTCTCAATATATTTTGGCTATTTTATATACAATAGCTTGCATTTTTTTAATAAAATGTAATTTATACAACAAATGGCTCCTTACTCTTTCTAGCATCCCTACTTTTTTGATTTGTGTAAAGTGTTAACATTGTGAATCTATGTATTAAAGTATGTACAATTGAAACATTCCTTTAAACTAATTTCCTTTGTCCCTGATACAGTATAGATGTTCACAAGACTTGGTGAAATGAGAATTATACAACACAATTAGACATATAGGGCACGAATAACCCTTAACTACCGTTGAACAAATTTCGCATCGGCATAAACGAGGTGCGGTTATAATGACCGCGAAGGTTTTAAGGAAATTAAAAAACAAGTTTCAAATTTTATTGTGTTCAAAGAAAAATAAGTTTTAATGAAAATACAAATACATTCTTGAAGCATGTCGCTTTCGCATAAAAAAAATAAAAAGTTATAAAAAATAATTCTAAGAAGTAAACAGATAATTCTTACAACAACGTACATTGTTCACCTCAAAGTTAGATATGTATAAATACTATAAGCAACAAAATAACAGTCATATACAGTATGTTGCACAAAAACTGCAACGCATCAAAATTTTTAATATTTTGCTTACAGTTCGGGTACAATTTTGATGAGCACTCGCCACATATGGGTTTATAACACATACAGCACATGTAAAATGTCTTTCTGTTAATTCTGGATGGACAGATGTAGCACGTTTTTCTTTTTTTTTTTAGTGCCAACTTGTTGATGAGCCTGTTCAGGGATATTTAGAATTCTTCTTATATTGAATCGTATCTCACAAGGCATTCTTGTGTTTGTCGCTGGCTGAAACATTAGCTCCAAGCGAATATACGGATTGAGACTTTATAATAAAATTATTGAAGATAACTGATATCGCAGCTACTGGATCACATTTTCTTCTGGCTTCTCGATCAAGGGGGTTATCAAAACGTAAACCCGCCAACAAAAATGCAAATCTTTGTTTGCTCATTACACATCTAAACATACCTCGACCACTACCCTCTGTATCAAAAATTCTGTCAATATGTTCATGGTTCGAAACAAAAACAGCAGAATAAAACAGCAATCCAATAAATGCTTTTAGTTAAACCAAATCTAAACTCTGAATTTCTGTTCGCGAAGTATTCTTAAACTTTTGCTTCTGCTTCTCAATGTTGTAGTTGGTCCACTGCAAAATAATATTTAGCATATCCTCAGGAAATAAAATATTCCAAAGCAAACCGGGACAGATACACGTAATATAATATTATGTTTTCTACTGCGAGAAACAGTTCTGAAGACCGTTTGAAGCGGTTTTGCCATAAAAACTCTTGGAATTATTTGGTGGCCCTTCATCTTCATGTTCTGGCTCAATATTCTCTTCTACCTCTGCCTTTGATCCTGATTGATGTTCTTCGTCGTCATCTGCCTCACAATTTGTATCGGGTTCACTCACTTCGCAGACAGCATTGTCAATATCATCACCATCACTACCACTTTCAAGCTCCTCAAGTTCTTTTAACCATCCCAAGGTCACTTCTTCAAAACGAGGATGGTTCCAAAGTACCAATTCGTTTTGACGGACCCGCTTTACTATCAATTGTAAAATTAAATTTTTACAAAAAACTCATCAACAAAAAATATAACACTGCCAATGATGTGCGGTCAGAATGACCGCACAAAAACTTTATTATTTGTTCTCGCCAAAACTAAACGCCTCTAACGCCCTATATTCTCGTTGCTGGCTTGAAATGAACTGACTTGAAGGTACCGACATGCACGCAGCGAGATGGTAAAGGGATGAGGAGATATTAAAAAATTAAAATACGCAGCGGTCAAGGTGAGCGCACAACGGTAGTTAAGAAATAAGCATAAAATAAAAGGCGTGTATATACATGTAAAATATCTAAACGGTACTTGCCCGAGTGACGCCAAAACCGATACTAAATATACTATTTGCTTCAAAGTATGTGGTCAATAATCTTAAAATAAGCCGTATTTAGATGTTCTATATCGGATATTTTATTAACTGCTATTTTTGAATTCGTATACATATCATTTCTTGTATAGGTCGTTTTTTGTAATTCAGTTATTTTCCTATGAGTTTTGTACTTCCAATTGAAATACTAACTAGTATCAATTTTATGAACTACAAAGGCTGTAGGGTTACCTTTGAATACGTAATTTTTACAATCGTTAATGTATTCATATAGACGTCTCAAATATCTACCAGTTTGTCCAACATAACATTTGGTAGAGCTATTACATCGAATCTTTTAAACAACGTTTGACTGTAGTTCATATTCAGTTTTTGATTTTAGTTTGGAGAAGAAGTGTTTATTTAAATTATTTTCATTTTCGAGGGCAATTCTGATAATTTAATTTTTTGTGATAACGTTAGTTTTAAGCTTTGAGAAAGGTTTTTGTTGTTCTGCTCTTGTTCTATAGTTTTTTTTTGGTGTAGTGAGTTTTTTTTATTAGTGAAAAGGAGTAGTTTAACTGCTGTTTTTTTAGATTAGAAATTATATTTACTTTAGTACCATAGGGTATTGAGAGTAATAATTTATGTAACGTTCAGAGAAGGTGGCTTTGTGAGTCCGATCTGTTTTTAGGAAGCTATTTTCTTCCTTTAATACCTAAACATCTTAAAAAGGTAGTTTATTATTAATTTCGCATTCGAATGCGAGAATGGAAGCTATTAAACACTTGTAACATTAAATCAAGGAGTTGTTGTTATTATGTCATCAATGCACTGATAAATTGGCAGGTAGTTACCCAATGCAGGACTCTTGCAAGCTAGCAATAATGATATCCGAACAAATCGGTGATACAATTACTTAACAAACTGAATCGAGTCTAACATGCTTGTCGTCATAAACAAAAATATCATCTAATAACCTGCATATATATTTAGTGAGGGCGAAAATTGAGTGAAAAAAATGTTACAGCAAAATTTTTCTTTTGAAGAGGGAAGCGGAAAATCAGTGATAAATTTAAATTAATTTATCTCGAAAATATTACAGTTCCGAAAAAAATCATTACAACCTTTTTTGTAGGTAATCTGCCTTACATTTTTATAGGGAATATTGGAACAAAAAAAGTTTTTATTGAACTTTTTTGTATGAACCAGACGTGTGAGCACTCTGTAAAGCCTTAAACAACCCTTCAAAAGTACCATTTGCAATAAAAAACTATTAATGAACTTCAACTTTTCTAAATGGCTATACAATATTCGATAATAATGTAACGATCTAACAGTGACAATGACTTTATTTACATTTCCATTTTTAGACTCACTACGCGCAGTTGTGTGTTGTGTAGATATTTTTTTCTTAATCTAAGTAATTCAGAGACTTATACAAAAATTCCCGCACCAAAATGCATTTCCTGTATAATCTGCAATGGCAGCAAGGAGAAACGATTTTCACAATTCTTCACAATTCATGAACACGACATAACTTCCTGCCAACTGAGTACACTATACATATGCAAAAAAAAGTTAAAATATATTACCAATTTCTATGAATCACTATTATTTCTACCTTACTAGCAGTTTTCAGCCCATAAATTAAACACAAGAGATTGAATACTTACACAGTCAGTACAAAACTTGCTTTTAGTAACAATCACAGAAATTTTCTCCTAGATGTCGAAAAACCAACAATCCCTAAACACATTCAACAAACTTCTAAATATTTACATTTTTTATGACTGAACACAATCTGTTTATAGATAAACGTCGTAATATGCTTAGTTAATTTCACAGAACTGTTTCAAACTTAGCAATAGAGTTTTGCCACTGGAATTTAAAAATAGCAAAAACAATATATTAAAAATAATACCTGTTAATATGTTCAACAATTTTAATAACTATCAGCAACGATATTATTCAGAAAAAAAAACAAAACTGTTTAAATAACTAGTGGCTTATCAACTTAACTGACATCGGTATATCATATAATGTATTGTACTTGTTAAGTTTGGGTGATACATTTCATTTACCATATATACAAAAAAGAATTTGCCTTTAGAATCTTTCATTATTGACATAGAATACATAATTGATCAAATGGATGGAGATGGAGGATGATAGAGTAGAGGTTAGAAATATATGCACTAATATCACTACAAACTTTCTTAATAAACCTGAACAAAAAATGTTAGAGAATACTAATATTCTCACGTACTGATAAAGGTAACATGCCAGTTCTTCAAAAAAAGTCTGATTATGTTAATGAAGCCCTAGGCTTACTTAATGATAACGCTGCATATCAACAACTCCACAAAGACCTCACTATCTCAATACAAAACAAATTAAATAAGATAATTGATTTTTTCGTAAAAAATTCATCAATGAGTGAAGAAAACAAATATATAAAACTTAATAATGGGGTTCCACCTAAGATGTACTTTTTATCTAAGGTATATAAGACATGTACCCCGTTGCAACCTATAGATTTTTTGTAGGGTCACCGTTATATAACCTCACTAAATATATATCTAAGTTATTAAATAATATTTTTGTTTATGACGACAAACATGTTAAAGACTCATTTCAGTTTGTTAATTATATTAATCAAGTCATTGTACCACCGGGTTATATATTGATATCACTGGACGTTGTTTGACTTTTTACCAATATTCCGATCGACTTACTTATTGACATAATACAAATTAAGTGGCACATGCTTCAGAAAAACACCAAACTATGCCTGGATGACTTCTTAAAATTGTTTAAGTTCTGTATTGATAAAAATTATTTTTGGTATGAAAATCAGTTCTTAAAACAAATAGGTATTTGGTCTTGTTATGGGCAACTGTACGTCACCAATCTGTTCGGATATCATTGTGGCTGACTTGCAAGAGTCCTGCATTGGACAACTACCTTTCAATTTACCCTTTTTCTGTCGCTACATTGATGATATAATAACGGCAATTCTTAGATCTAATGTCGATACAATGTTAGCAATGTTCAATAGCTTCCATCCTCGCCTTCAATTCACCGTTGAATGCAAAATTAATAATAAGCTATCTTTTTTAGATGTGTTGGTATGAGGGGAAGACAATGGCTCTATAAAAACACATTGGCATCACAGAGCCACCTTCTCTGAACGTTACATAAATTGTTAATTTGAATGCACAAAAAATAAATCTAATTTTTATTCTAAAAAAACAGAGCACTTAAACTTTCTGACCCTAAACTTCACAAAAAAAAAACTTAAATTATATCCAGAATATTTTAATAAAAAATAACTACCCTCTTTCGCTATTTAAAAAAAAATATCTACAACCAAAAAATACTATAGAACAAAGAGCAGAACAGATTACTCTAACTTATTTCAACTATGCTCACATGAAGGACCTTTCTCAAAGATTAGAATTAACGTTATCACAAAAACAATGAAATTATTAGAATTGTCCTCAAAAATGAAAATTATTTAAAAAAACACTTCTCCAAAATAAAATCAAAAATAGCTGTACCAAATGCTATGCTGGACAAACTGGTAGGTATTTGAGACAACGTCTGAACGCAATAACGATTGTAAATATTTCGCACTCAAACGGAACGTCCAGACCTTGTAGATCATAAAATTGATAATAGTCATAATTTTAATTTTGGGAGTACTAAAATCATAGGAAAACAACTGAATAAGAAACGTCTTTTACATGAGATGATGTAGGACATCAAAATACGGTTTATTATAACACTATTCACCACATAAATGAACTTTCTTGGATTTCCTGTTTTTTTCTTTTGTTTATCTTTCAGTTCGAAGCAAATAATATATTTAGTATAGATTTTGGCATCACTCGGGCAATTACCGTTTAGGTATTTTAGTTGTATATACATGCGTGTGATTGTATGCTTATTCGTGCCCTATATGTCTAGCTGTGTTGTATCATTCTCATTTCACCATGTTCTGTGAACATCTATGTTTTATCTGGAACAAAGGAAACCTAATTCAAAAGTATGTAGTCATACAACTATTATGTTTATCGTTGAATGTAAATAAAAAAAGAAGGGATGATAGACAGAGTAAGGAGCGATTTGTTGTTTAAAGTACATTATAAAAATAGCTAGTATATATGAAATAGCTAAACTATTTGAGCCCCCTTACTGTTTTCTGTTTTTAACAAACCTTGTAAGTGTAATTTCCTCTTTCGCAGAGCCTCGAAGAAGGTTATAAATTTACCGAAACGTCGGCAGTCGGTAAGAAGTGGTTTTCATTTCTCTCCTCGATCCAAATATACCCACATAACTTCAAACCGGAAACAAGGTTACCAGGTTCAACGGATAAGTAAACTGGAAAAAATTAAACTTTTGCTGATCAAAATTAGTTTCTGTCGATAAAATCAAGCCTCCAACATTTGATGGGTCATCTTCTTGGGCCATGTATGTTCGTCAATTTGAGGCAACTAGTAATTAAAGCGATGAAGAAAAAGTCACTTTTTTAATTGTCTCGTTAAGTGGACCGCCACTGGATTTATTACATTTGTTTTCCACAACTTTCAAGATATTAAATTGCTCCATATGACTCATGCCACCCCGCGAGCTACTTGTGATTTGATGGAGTCTATGTTGTCCTCAGTACTTCCCCTTCTATTAACATGTAAAATGAGGGTAGTGTTAGAGGACCTCCATGGCTGAGGCTGAAAATCGCGTTTCTGCTAGTTATTTCCACATGTAATCAACAAAACTATCAGCACTATAGAATCCAGCTTAAAACTAGAACATAGAATACCTGAAACTGTAAATAATAAGTGACTATACTAACTTCTACCTTTGGAAAAGAACACACGTACAATATACAGTAACATAACTTATGATTTTCCGGGAATTTTATTTACCGCAATTGATACAGATTTATTAAATTGACTTTTTATTTAATTCCCTAGGAAAAAATATTTTTCCTTAAACAAAAATATCAACTTTATCAAAAAGATATTATTAAAATCTGAAAAAATCTTATAATATTTAAGAACTGCCTTAACAGCAAATTCTTAAAATATTATTTACTTTCCTGAAGAAAAGTAAAAAAGTATGTTCTACCTTTCACCGGAGATATATCCAAAATCAGGTATGAAAATTATTTTTGAAACTTTTCACGGCTTATAATTTAGGATAGGGATAAGAAAAACATTTTAAAAGAATTATTATATTTTGTTTAAAATTTTGTTGTCTCTAATTTTGAATATAATCGCATTTTCGATACATTCGTAAAAAACCAAAAATAGGGACCCATTTTCCTATCCATTAATCAAAATATTCTGGCAACACTGCTATTCGTTCGTTGTGTTTGACTCAATTCTTATTTTTATAAAAGAATTATTTCATCCATTTTAGTTCTATTTATACGAGTCTTATTGTAAAACTCACATTTAATAAATAGCCACGGTGTCCACTGCATATAAAACATACATACTTTTTTCCTGATAATATATGGTCGCTCGCATAAACAATTAAAAATTGTGCTACTCTGTCATTTTTAACATTCTTTTAATATGATTATTATGGGTCCACTCTGGCAAATATCCTGAATATTCCCTGAAAATTCCATTCAAATTGGTAAAAACAAATAAAATCAAAAATACATGAAGCCGAATTGATAACCTCCTACTTTTTTCAAATCGGTTAAAAAGGAAAAACCTAATTCTCTATATATAGGACTTAAGTATTAAAAATATTTAAATCAAAGAAAACACTTAAGTCATTTTTCTGTTGAAGAATTGAAATAAGGCTTAAGTCATTTCTCATTTAAACGAAGATTTCATTTAAAACTTAAATATTTTTTATTTTTCTAATAATTGTGACAGCCCTGGTTGATTGCTTGTTTTCACTGTTTCTGCTTTTTTAACGGTGTATGATTTATTTTAACAGATTGGCATTAACTCCAGAGAGAAAATGGCAACTAGAATTAAAAGTCCTAGCGGAAAAGTTATTCAGTGGTAAGAAAGTGTTAAACGAATCTAAGGATAATTTCATTTTATATAATATATTATTGTTTATTAGGAAAGAAAAAAAGTTATTCACTTAGCGTCCCTCAGCTTTTTAGCCCTGACCGAGTTCCAGAACATGCTTTGGCTTTAAAGACGTCATACTCCGGACAGCTGAATGGAGACAAAGAAGTGGTAGGTTAATGTACCGTTCAGTTTATTACAGTTTACACATCATAAATCATCTAGTCTCTTTCATATTCATATATTCCTTACTAGACCATGCAGTTAATAATTTCTTTGCAGATAAAGTAATAATATTGTTGGGATAAGCCATTAGCCCTGTACAACCTGTATAAGTTAGTGTGTCAATTTTATATAGTTTGTCATTAAAAAATCATATTATTTCAATAAAACAAAAGGTTATGGACCCAGGCACATTTTAATAAATCCAAATAATTCTATTGAAAAAGTAAGGTAGAAAAATAATGAGTCAAATGAATACAAGTTACAGAATTGATCCCTTGAAAAAACACAATTATGATACTTGGAAGTTACAAGCTCAAGCTATTTTAACCCGTTCTGGACTATGGCACTACGTCTCAGGAAAAGAAAAGAAGCCAGATGATAGTACAACTACGAAAATTAAGGAAAATGGAACAAACCTTAATGCCAAATCTGAGTTGATTTTAATGATTTTGCCAAATGACAAATTAAAAATTGCCCAGCCTCTAAAAATATATGGGATACTTTAGGTAATATTTTTCAAAGCAAAGGACTTGCTAGAAAAGCAACACTGTTAAAATACCTTATTTTATATAAAATGAAGAAAAAGAAGATGCACTCGGGTTTTTAAACAAATTTACTGATACTGTAGATAGATTAAATGAGATGAATATTGAAATCAATAACGATCTTTTAAGTATTCTGATGTTGTATTCATCAAAATCATTATTAGTCGCGATGTTAAAGTTTTAGAAACATTAAGTGATATGATGCCAAAAGAAACAGACTTTTTTGAAGATGAAAATGAAACAGAAATTGAACAAGTATGCCAAAAAAATGAAGATTTAGAAATGGAAGTTAATATAAATATACCTCGAAGTGAGGTAAAACAAATGTTCCAAGAAGATTATTTTTTTGAGAATTCAAGTGAAAATATCGAAAATAATTTAAATATTAAACATTCCCTGCAAAGAAATCCTCTAGTTTGGACAAAGGATTTTGAAATGGTCAATTTTTGTGATCAGAAAGAAGACATTTGGAACGAAGCTATACAAAATTAAATAAAAGCTCACATTAAATATGAAACATGGATAATCGTACCAAAAACAAATAACAAAAACATAGTTAGTAGTAAAATGGTTTTAAAAGAAAAATTTGTCTCAGATGGTACATTAGAAAGAAGAAAAGCTAGACTAGTAGCAAGGGGATTCTCACAGCATCCTGGAATAGATTATTTTGAAACGTTTACACCAGTTCCAAAACTCAATTCCATAAGACTGTTGATGGGAATTTCAGTTGGAGAAAACTTAAAGATAAAAGAGTGAGATGTGACCACAGCTTTCTTAAATGGAGACATTCAAGAAGAAATTTACATGGAAGCACCAGATTATCTTGAAATGTATTTGCAAGAAATTCTACTTGAGGAAAATCATGAAGAAAATAATGTTAGATTTCAGAAAAAAATCCACAGAAAAAGTGTCACAAATCAGAAAGGCCTTGTCTGAACTGAAACAAGCAGGCAGACAACGATTTAAAAAACTGGATGAAAAACTGCGCCAATTTAGATTGAAATCTTCTGCAGGCGATCCTTGTAAATACACTTCGACGAAAGAGAGAAAGAAGCTAATAGTTGCTGTATATGTTGAAGATTTGATCATAGCCTACTCAAATCAAAACAGCTATAAAACTCCAAAAGAAAACTTTACCAAAATATTCTACATGCCTGACTTAATAAATCTATAATATTATCTTGGTTTGGAGTTTACACAGGAAAATAGAAATTAATCAAACTAAATAAATCAAAGAACTTTAAAAAGAAATTTGATATGGAAAACTGCAATAGCGTTACCACACCTAAGAAACACAAATTAACGTATAATGCATGCGGTAAGTTATCTCAGTCAATTTAATAGGTCATGGTAATACTCACTAGACTGCTGCGAAAAGAATATTACGTTAACTTAAAGGAACACAAATGAACAGTTTAACTCACGGAAAATCAAATATAACTCTCATCGGATTAACAGATGCAAATTGGGATCTTGCTCTATATATAGAAAATCTTATACTTGATATTGTTTTTTGTATGGCAACAGAATAGTAACTTGGAAAACTGTCGCCCTATCCACAGCCGAAGCAGAATATGTGGCACTCACAGACGCAGCAAAAGAAGCATTACATTTCAAAACATTGGTTTTGGATATGGGCATACCTTATAAGAAAATTTTAATTTTAAACAACAATCAAGCTGCACAAGCCCTAGCAACAAATTCTATAATAAACTCCAAATCAAAGCATATAGCGATTAAACAGCATTTTATACGAGAATATATGTATGCCGATATTCTAGCTAAACCTTTGAATTCAACACGGCATAAATATCTCTGCTCAGATCTAGGACTTCAAGCACATGGATTGTGAGAGCGAGTGTTGGAATAAGCCACTAGCACTGTACAACCTATATCTTGATCTTTACCTGTCCAAAGAAGGTGTTGTGTCCTGGTTATTCTTTTATAACCATATATAAGTTAGTTAGTGTCAACGTTATATAGTTTATCCTTAAAAAGTTATTTATTTATTTATTTATTGTTTTATTGCAATATGGGTTATATTGAGATAAAATAATTTTATTGACGGGGCAGGAACGAATGGGAAATACGTATTCAACTTTTGCATATATTTTTTAGATAATTCAAAAAACGTATTATGGAATTCATGTTTTTCTCTTTCAGATAATACTAGTATAATAAATAACAAACTATTTTTGTTTCGTAATTTCCACTAATGTATTTCAGTTTGACAGTTGTTTCGACACCCTGTGTCTTTTTCAAAAACTACCTCAAGACTCTTGCATTCAGCCACTAAAAGGCTGGAAGTTAATATGAGAAAAAACGGTAATATTTTATTGATCGATCAAATGGACTTAACGGCTCCCCATTTTTGAACCTTACCTACCATTATATCTAATGTCTGCGTGGGTTAAGTAGGTAGACACTTTATTCTTTTATTATTGGTAAAGTTTCCAGTTTTAGTTTCAGTTTTGAGTTGGTTTTTAAGATAATGATTTCATAACTAAAAATGATCGATTGAACTATTCCACTGTTGCAGGAAGTAATTAGAACACCGATTTACAAATGAAGTAAACACTGAGAATTGGCAATGTTACCTTTTTGTCATAAATTAACTTTTTTAAAGCACGAGGTTTTCATTTATATTTTGACACCTACCTATTGGTTTAGCTACTTATAGAAAATACTAAAATACCTTAAATATTTTTCTGTTTTGTTTTTCAATAAAAAAAAGGTCAGTAAAAAGTAAAAATATAGATACAATCAAGTTTTTGTAATGGAATACTCTGAATATTACTGTTTAGTAAATATGTCCCTTCTAACTACTTATAAATATACCAAGTTTGATATTTTGTACAGTGGCGTGCCAAATTTTTAGGCCCCCCCACCCCCCGCAGTACTTTGAGATTAATAGGTATAGGTAAACTAATAAACACAAAACAAAAATTACCTAAATATTAAAAAATAATAACTATACTCTGGTTCAAGCAAAACTAAAAAATATTTTTGTATCGACTAGATAAATACTTTTTAATTAGTTCGTCAATATTTGCTTCTCTAGCCCTTTCGTGCTCTATTCAGATAAGAGCTAAAGATCTAAGACGACTTTGAATCAAGGTCGACCTAAGAACATTTTTAATTAATTTCAACTTTGAAAATGATCTTTCCCATTGAACTCAGGTTACAGGAAGGACAAGAAATAATTGGAGTGTAGAACATAGTTCTAGTATACTATTTAACCATATTTATAAATATAGTTTGAAAATTCACGAGTTGTACAAAGGCTTTTAATGTTGTTTTCAGTGGCGACTTTTTCATAGGGTAATTTGGTCAATGACCCCCAAAAATATTTCAGAAAATAAATTATTCGTTTGACCGTCCCTTCGAATAGTTGGGAAAAATTAAATGCGCTACACTATTAGCCACCTGCGGCGGTTCGAATTGTCTCGTTGCGTTCCTTAGGCATAATAAAATACGCTATGCTAAGCGAGGGTGGGCAGTCCGAATTGCCCTGATTACCTTAAAGCTTGACGAAAGTACCCGAAGATTTCACAGCTACCGAGCGGCAGCCGAACGTGATAGCAAATGGAATATGAAATCGCGATTTGGGTCATCAGCCGGTCACGTCGGCATGCGGAAGATCAGTTGTTCAGAGGTCGCACGGTCGATATTCTAACTCGATATTGTTTCGGACGTTTTTAATCGATGAAAATTGATTTATATACTGTTTTTCGTAATATATATGTGTATATATATATATATATATATATATATATAAATATATATTTTTTTTTAAATTTTTGTGATCCATGTGTGAGTTGGAAATATACAGTAAATAAAATGTTGGTAGTGACTAGTGCAAAAAAATAAACAACTAAAAAGTGCTTACGAACTTAATTTTGCAAAAATAACCAAATTCAAGTTGGTCTATGTTTGAGTTGTGAATGTAGATGAAATAAAATGTCGGTAGTGCAAAAAATTAAATAACTAAAAAGTGCTAACGAACTTAATTTTGAAAAAATAACCGAATTCGTGGTCGCAATTTGCCAGAACTTAGTTTACGACAAACTAGTAAAGACAAAAATAAAGAGGTTCATCGAAACTTTCGCAAAAGTATCTACGATTGACCTAACTGGATATGTGGTTGTGCAGTCTCTAACTTATTTTACTGTTATGTTTGTCTGTTGTTTTCTAAGGACTCGTCGGACTCATTTGGTGCAAAACCGGTGTTAAAGACAAAACACTTAAAACAAAAAATAAAAAAACATGCGTTTTCTGCAGATCACATGAAATGTTCGGTGAACTATGCTACGGTCGGAAGTGCTGATATTGGCACTCAGCTAGACACAGCTTATAGAAAATCCCTTAGAGATTTTAATGAAAATGTATCCAAAAATCGTTATATTTTAAATAAAATTATAGATTGTGTAAAATTTTGTGGGGCATTCCAGCTGGCACTACGTGGCCACGATAAAACGGCTTTATCTGAAAATCCAGGGGTTTTTCGAGGGCTTATAAACTTTGTTGAGGAGTTGGGACCAGATAGACTATACGCTTTAGCAGTGTCAAGTATCGAGAAATCGTTTATAAAAGGAATGTGCGTGCAATTTTAAAGAACGTGTCATTCAGCATTTTTCCAATTCTAAAGAACGAAGAGTAGTCCTGAACTTCAAGAGAATTTAAAGCTCAATTTAAAGATAATATATTTATTTTTATTTTAAGTATGCCTATTTTTAAATTTGTTATTGACCTCCCAATATAATTTACCACGAGCCGCCACTGGTTGTTATACAATAATGATTTTATCTGAATTAGCTCAGTTGCTAGTTGAGAAGTTAAATCATTTGAATATTTCTCCACTAATAATTGAGCTTTTTCCAAATTTTCTGAGTCATTTAATTTAACCATTATCTAAGCATTTAGAACATTGAAAATGTTGAATAAACTATTTTAAAGGCAGTAAGCTGACCTACTATTGCGAAATCCGTGATTTTTTTTAACTATGGAAAAAATATTTTATTTGAATACTCTGTTTAATTTGGGAGCCTTCTAGTAGCCGAAGCCTCCCCCCCTCCCGCCGCAAGGCCTGCGGGCCCTTTGGACATGCCACTGATTTTATATTTAAAAACAATCGAGAAAAACCCTGCCATGAAATACAAAACAATAAATGTGGAGTCAATAGGAATACATTACTTCTTATAGCAAGGGTCTTTAAAGATGAAAATATAAAACTTGGTATATTTAAAATCGCTTAAAAGAAATCCATTTAATTAAACACTAACATACAGGACGTTTCATTGAAAAATAGATGATTTTTTTAAATTTCTATATTCTTAAAAGATAATACAAAAAATCATACATATTTTGTATTTAAAGTTTTTTGGATCTCCTATAGTTATGAGGGCCAAAATATAAATAAACCTCATAAAAAATATACTAAGTAGTTTTTGTGGAACTGTGTTTTAAATTTGGGCGAAATCCCGGTTAAATAATCCCATGTAAATATTTGTGTAATTTACGGAGTAGTTAGTAACCAACAGAAGAAAAATTACTAAGTCATGGATCAGTACCAGAAAAATACAACCCCGGACAGCATATTCAGAACAATTTCTTTGTAACCCTGTGCCAGTGAAATATGCCGTCAAATAAAACTAAACTAAATTAAAAATCTAAATTTATTCGGTTGGCATAAATACATAAAGACGTTTAAACTTGACCTATTGTCAATATTGAACCAATTTATATTGCGCCCAAAGTACCGAAAATTTTATTTAAATAATAACTGGTAATTTTTTTTTAATCTTTTAAACCTAAGTGCAATATTTCCTAATGAAATTGTTTGTCTTCAAAAGCTCTGTTGGTCATGTCTATCTTGGTAAACTTGCAGAAAATATTTTTTTCCACCAATGAAATAACTTTTTTGTATCAAAATTGATAAATATTAGAAAATTTTACTATTTATAATTTATTGAATTTTTCTATATATTAAGTTTTATAAATAATAAGAGTGTCTTTTAGATATTATTCGCAAGTTTTTTGCAGATAACTGTTGATAATTCCTTAAGAAATGTTTAATTTTTAAGAGCATATCATTGGATTGTTGCACCATTAATACACATGACACGCAAGAAAATTGTTTAAATATAGGTTAGTGAATGTCTTCTTTTTTACCAATCAATTTTACTTACAATATTATCTGGCTATAAATATAGGAAGCAACATTTTAATAAAATCATTGAAAAAATTAAAGGGTATTGATATTCTTATGTCTATATGTAAAGTTAAATGAAACAAGAATGAGTTATCCTATCTTTAAAAACTTTTGTATTGAAAGTGGAGTATAATTGTATTTTATATTTTAGAAAATTTATTTATTCGCAAAATTTATCGTGAGATTTGTACAGGGCAACTCAAACTTTAAAGATTTTTCTTGATTTTTTTTTAATGAATTAATTCATTAAGAACTAAAAGTTTAAAGGAAAAATATACGTTTTCTATTTTTATTCGAGTTGTTCCGCCCAAAATTCATAATACGGAATAACATTTTTAAAATATTGTCGCATTGAAAAGCAAAGTAAATATTGGAAATCTGTAATTTATGTTAAAAAATGTTTCTCTTTTATAGTATGCCACATCAGTTATGAAATATGATCGACATGGATACAAACCTAGAGAAAGAATTATTATTGTGACCCAAAATAATCTGCATGTCTTGGAGTGCAAAGGTTCGCTAAAGCAAAAACATGTACTGCCTTTAAAAAGACTCAGTTTTGTAGTGACGCATGAAAATGATCGGCTGGTCCTCGTGAGAATTCCAGAAGATTTATTAAAAAAGGATAAGGTAAATATATGAAGTTTTCCATTTGATAACATTTCGATGCGAATTAATGTAATTCATTGCCATAAATTGACTTTCTGAATATAAACTATCAGCGCCTGCTTTAGGGGCGGATAATCCGAACATTAATCGGGGCGGCAAATCTAAGGACGGCATTTTGGCTGTGAATGTGCCAGAATATTGATAAAGTAAATACCTAATTTGAAAAAATATATAATTATACCTAAATCCATTCATATTAAAAAAAAAGTAGAGGAATACAGTTTTCGCAATACTATCCTCCTTTTCTGTGAAACGAAAGAGGGCATAAACAAAATTTTGACAATTCTCTTAGTTTTTGATATACACGTCCCCTGTATATCAAAAACTAAAAGAGCTTATGTTTATTATTAACAAAGTTACCCGCAAAATTATAAATTGGGCACCCTGTACATAATTTCTAAAGTGGGCGTTTACAGTATTCTTTAACATGTTTTCATTATGCCTTCGATAGCGCTGGGGCTGTATCGATGGTTTAATAATTTTGTATGCATCGACGGAATGAAACAATTAAAAAATCAAAATTAGCCAGTTCGCGCTTTTAATCTTTTGTCACTTCTGTCAGAGGAATTAGATTCATGTCTTAAGTTTATAATAATTAGAATAAACTAGATTTTCTACTTATTCTGTGATTCAAGATTAAAAAGTAAAGTCAACGTGGTTTTTTAAAATGTGGTCGTAGGAAAAAATTCTGTGCAAGCTTCACTCGCCACGAAACTCCCAAACTCATACCAGCCTTCAGATTGTATGACGCTGACGGACAAAGAGAAACTGTCTGGTTACCTATACAAAATGTGAAGGCACGAAAAGAAGGCATAGGGCCTAGACGCACAAACAAGATGGTGTTTTGAACAAATATTAACAAGGTGATGATCCACCATTAACTTCGGTTATAAACAATAATACATAATCGTCAGAGGGTGATGATGATCAATAAATGGACGATATTCCTAATCCAACGGAAACTCCGCCACAAGATTACAGCACTTATCGAAACCGACGAAGGCGCTCTACAAACTTTAAACACAGATCCCGCATTGTGTCCAACAATTTTAGGAGAGGCTGAAAGAACTTTAAAGTAAAATCGATTTAACCATTGTAGAAATATAAATTTCCCTCTAATGACACTGGCCGAAAATTTAGTGCAAATTACTATAAAAGAATATTAAGCAATGGTGAGCAAGTTGTGAGAGAGTGGCTAGTGTACTTAATTTCAAAATATTCTTTTGTTAGAAAATGTTCGGCTGTATTATCAGTTCCCTTTCAAAAGAGAGTTTTAAGTTAGAAGAACCTTAATAACATTTTAAAAGACCATGAAATTTCCAAGAATCATATTCAAGCTCAAAAATCATAGTTAGAACTAAGTCAAAGGCTAAAGTGTTGTAAAACTATAAATGCGGCTGCTCAAAAAATTATTAATACTGAAACAAATGATTGGTAGCAGGTGCTTTTTAGAATTTTAGAAATCATTAAAATGCTTGCCAAAAGTTGCATTGCTTTTCAAGGTACAAACGATAAGTTATTTGAGCATAATAACGGCAACATTTTAAAAATAGTTGAGCTGTTATCTGAATTTGATCCCATAATGTACGAACACGTGCCTAGAGTGCTCAAAAAAGGGGAGACTTAAACTCACTATCTTGAGAAAAATATACAAATCGAAATAAAAAAAAAAGCTAAGTAATATTTCATAATTTTAGATTGAACTCCTGAGATTAGTAAGGTAAAGCAAAAATTATAACCAGATATTATGTTTCAAAAATCTGATTCCAGTGAGGTTGAAATAAAAAATAATGAAAGCTTTGTGGCCTTTCTTCAAATTGAAAAATCCAGAGAAAAACAAATGTTTGAAATTATAATTAATGAATTTAATGATATGGGTTTAAATTTGCAAGATATTAGAGGGCAGAGATATGACAATCTGTCCAATATGAGGGACGATAAAGAGGAGTACAATCTAGAATTAAAAATTTAAATTCGCGAGCGTTATACGTGCCATGCAGCAGCCACTTGCTTAATCTAGTGGTTAATTATATGAAAAAAACTTGAAAGCCGCTTTTCAATATTGTCCAAAAAAATTTTTTTTTCGGCATCTACTTTTTCATGGACAATACTTTTAAAACATGTTCAAGAATTAACTTTAAAACCATTGAGTGACACTAGATGGGAGAGCTTTGCTAAGAATTATGAAAATCGAGAACTTGATAATTAATAAGAGACGAAACCTTGGGTTTATAAAATTATATTAAACAGTTTAAGTTTTGTATTCAATAGTTATTTGGTATAAAATATTAAGTTGCATTAATCTATTTAATAAGCTGATGCAAACAAAAGATTCTGATTTGATATTTTGTAAAAAAGGATCTTCGATCTGATAAATCATTCGATGAAATTACTGTTGAAGCTGGAGATAACTGGCTGATGAAATTGACGTTGAGTACGTACTTCTTCAACACACACAAAATCGGACAATGTTTGCGATCGCCAAACGACATTATTCCTTTCCAAACAGAAGGTGTATATGCAAGTCCTTGTTCCTATGGTGATGTCTATATTGGAGAAACTATCCGAATCATATCGACTAGGCTTAAAGAACATGAACGATTTATTAGAAAGAAACAAATTGTACAATCTGCTGTATCTGAACACCAACATTCCACTGGACATGTCATAAATGTAAAAGGAACCAAAATTCTTGCATTGGTCTTGGGAATCTATAAACGAAATTAGAGAATATATTGACATTTATAAGCATTTTAACAATTTTAATACAGATAGGGGCTTCAGTCTAAATCATACGTGGAAACCGATCGTTACACCGGGTCATGATTCGGTGAACATAAGTCGACTATAAATGACCGGCCTAGGTCTCTCCGAGCTCATTCGTGCAATCGAAGACGAGACGTCGAAAAGTGATTGAATTTTGATACTGTCTAATACCACAAACCATGATTTCTTAATTGAGCACAGCCGTGAAAGTTTTCGTTTTGATTTCATAAACTATTGGCATATGCACTTCTACGGGAATGATACCCAAATTTATTTCAGCTTATACAAAGCATAATGGGGAGTTAAATATTTTAAACGATATGTCAACTACACATAATATGAAATTAATCATATCATCCCTCATTATTTTTGGGCCAAAGAATTACCGAAATTCTACATCACAAAACTTTAATATCTCTACTCGACGGAACTATTTTTCACAGTACTCAGTTTAAAAACCTTGGACTTACCTATCTTGGTTTTCTGATGATATGTGCTTCTCTAGATATAAAATTTAACTCTCTAAATCAATATATAGTTTTTTAAGACAGTTATTTTCAACGAGACGAATCTTGAACTCGAAATATAAAACACTTCTTTTTGAATTTCTTGTAATCTCAGAAATATCTTACTATGATACAATATACGGACCTGGATTGACAATGTATAATAAAATAATGTTACAAAAGTTACAGAACACATAATCCAAGATACAGGCAGACTTCGTCTTAATTATCTACGAATTTTTAACATACAAAATTCTATTATTTAATGAACCCCTCTATGCCATCTTTAATTCGGTTTATGTCCGGTTAAAGAAAGAAGTGTAGGGTTATATTGACGTTTCAAGTGTGGGGTTAGTTATAAGAAAATCCCATAAATTACAGAATAGTTTAAGGAATTCGACTGTTTGCAAAAATGAACAGCGATGTCGTAGTAAACTTTTTGCGAATGTTAAAGGGGACGCAACCCAGCACAAAATAACATCTTGTAGAAATTTCCTAAATTTATTAATAAGTTGAAATAAAAAGAGGGGCAACTCGTTCATTATATAAACTGACATGTTCATATTCATGTCTTTTTTGTTGTTCTTGGCTTCAAAAATGAAAATTAATAGGTTAATTCTCGAGAGAGTTTTGTAAGATTTGCGCAGATTTAAACATTTTCTCGCAAATTTGCGTAATTTTGCAACTGCGATAACATAGCTTAAATTTATGCGAGAAGCAAGAGTTTTAGAAAAAAAATCTAGGTTTGCTAGACGAGACGCAACTTATGGATTGTATAGTGCCTTATACTAAAAAATCAGTTCACAATATTTTTTTGTTATATTCCGTACAAAATAATTTTCCGACAATGTTTCAATTAAATGATATTAATTTTAGGGTGATTTAATATTGGAAGTAGCACATCTGATTGAGGCAATGACAATGATTGTAGACGTTACAAAAGACCCATCTCTGCTAACGATTATTGATACGACAACGTAAGTGATTTTTAAATACTGTAGTATTTTAGTCTAAACAATAAGTGATAAAATAAAATAATTTTTATTATCAGAAACTACTGGCCTTAAAATGTTAGCTTTTCCTATACATGCATTTTATTAATCATATATATACGTATATCGTCACAGATCTCATAGATCATATGAACATTATATAAATCGAAATATGGAGAAAAAAATAATAAAAAAGGCAACCTTAAAACATTTTTGAAGTTGGCTGACTAGAACAAATAACTAATATATTTCTAAAAATTAGTGCAATTTAGAAACCGTCTAAAAATGTTTATGTTGCAAAGAAAATACAGTGGTTAATCAGATGGTTATAGACTGGCTTTTATTAACTAAAGTGTAGCATATATTAGCAGTGTGTACAATAATAAAATTAAAGGTATCAAATCTACTGCTTTCCAGTAAGAAATCATACTCTAATTAAAACAAAAATTCGAGAAAATTAGCCAGCTTGTATTCAAATATTGTTTTTTTCCAAACCATGTGAAAAATGCAGTTTCCTTTTATCACTTTCACTAGTAAAAATTGCCTATCGTTCACTAAATGCATTTTACAAATGCTATCAAAATATGCAATTATAACATTTATAAATTAAACCACATTTGTTTCATCACATTAAGTTCAACATTTTACTTTTTGCTTTAAAAACTTGTCTGAGATTATATAAGAGAGATATATTTTAGCAACTTAAATATGTACTTGACTCTGTAGACTACTGCATCAAAAACGTGCGTGACTTGAGGAAAAAACATCCCACAACCGTTTTCATTTTGAAAGAAACTAATAGTTACGAATAGCCTTGAAAAACCGTTTGAATTCTCGGTAATTGATTTTTAGCGCAAAGCATTTCTTGTTATGGTTTTGAAGAATTTACAATCAGAATATACTAGAATAGTTTTTTGCATGGGTCTGCGAAGTTCTCTTTTTTTTTAATTCAAAAAATTCTTTTACTAAAAATTAATTTTTGAGAAAATATACACTAAAATAAAATCTATGAATATCAGTTAAATCTAAGTTATTTACAATAAGAGCATTAAAAAAATATATAAAAAGAGGTTCAAGTTGTAATATATCTTAAAAAAATGAGGAATATTTAATTGCGGTAATTTTAAATTTGGTCTAAATATCTGTGCTTGAACTGTTACCGGCTGACTTGTGCCTTGAGATTGATAAGTAGAGAGAGAATCAATTTTTCTTTTAAGAGTTGAGAATTATTAGTAAAATCTTTCTTCACCTACCGCCCAATCTACATCCTGTTTCATCTAAATTTTCAATACGGGCCATCATATGCCCAAACAAGATTAGGCAATTCACATACTTGCGAAGCTATTAGGAGAGTAGAGACGATCACTTGGGCGTTCAACCGACCGGGACGATATTTCTACTTAGACTGCTGAAGACTGAGCGATGCCTGTGTGTGAGACAGAGATAGACTTATCTTGTTTTTAAGTCCGTGAAAAATTGCATTTTTCTCTATGTAATAACACTATTCTGTATTTTTAAATTTTTTGTCGCTTCCTGAAATTTTTTGTAATGTGCTAAATTTAAATATGAGCTCGGTTTTACCTTTCACCTATAAGCCTTTAGAGACCGGAAGAAGAATATAAAATATGAGAAAGCCAAACCACAAGGAATCTAGTTAATTTTCAAAGGCAATATCAAGTTTAGTAGTTTTTTGATATTGATTTCTTAAACAATTTATTAAGCATTTGATTCAGCCATATTGGATTTTAACCAAAATATTATCAGTTCCTTCCCTCATATTTGATTTTTAATCGAGTTCACAGTTGTTTTCTGTGAAAACTTGCTAGGGTAAATCATTTACGGATACGATAGTACTATCATTTACAGATATTTTATCAATTCCATTAAACTTTACTTTTGTATGAGTTTATATAATATATTAAAAAAAATAGATACCAATAGTGAATCTTAAGATAGGCAATATAACATTGCTTTCTAAAATATGTTATAATAATAAATAGTTGCTTTTTGAGCAATACTGTCATGTATATTATAGCCCCGGGATAAACAACCAGTTCTAAAAATCAATAGATCTTTTAGAAAGTAAAATAAATAGATAATTTAATTATATAACTTTGTAAACCAAATAACAGTTTGAGGATTTATAAAGATGTTAAGAAGTCGAATACAAAATATAGTTTTAGTCCACTTAAAACTTTATCCTGTGTGCAAGCTTTGCTTGCCAATAGCTTTGCTCAGCTTGAGCAGCGGGACGATGTAGGACGTAGTAGGTATTTGTTCGTAGTAAATGAGTAACAATTATCGTGGTTAATAACGTACTGATTTATTCTAAGATTTACATTCCATTTATACAACTATCAATTAAACAATGCGTGCGATCTCAATGATGCAAAATAGTAAAATTTAATAACATTATATTATGTATAGTCATCAGAACGTGCAAGGTTCAACTGACGTGACTGTAAGAAGGTCAGTGTAGACACTGTACATACCATCTAAGTAAATATTAAATATGCATAGAATTGTCTTATTAAATTATAGAAATTTTATGTGTAATTGTGAGAATTATACATCCTGCTTCTCCTGATTTGCATACATTATACTTAAACTCTAATTTTAGGATCGAACATCATATGAATGGTAAAAATGGAACGATAGAAATCCAAATTGGGACGCCAGAAAGCATCCACAAGGACAAAAGCGGACACCTCCTGATAGTAAGAGTTACATTTTTAAAAAAAATATAGGCTTAAGGACCTACATACTGAGTTTTCTATTATTAACAAAAAAAATCCTTACAAAATATATTTTTTTCTAAATATTCTTTATAAAAAGTTTTACGTGAAAATAGTATTGACTCAAAGTAAAAGACATAATTAGATCTGTGTGAAACAAATACAAAAATACACAGGTGCAAAACGACGAATGTTTGAACCCAAATTTTTTGAGTCGGCTGAATTAAAAAGAAAACAACAAATACATAACTATTTAAAGGTTTTCTCACAAGAGAGATATTTTTTGAAAAATATAATGGCGAGATCTAATTAAGTTCACTAAAAAAATAATCTAATATCAAAATACACCTTTTAAGCAGCTGAATTAAGGGTAGAAAGCAGTTCCTTGTATAAACGTAGTCTTGTTGCAATGCTACCCCGTTTCGGACGTTGGCGAGGGTCAGTGCAATGTTGCCCGAACTTAAATAAACTATTATCAAAAAATGTACATGAAATCAGATTGAAATGGGAGGATAAAGATTTTTAGCAACTAAAAGAAATTAAAGATATTCTCTTACTTTTTATGAGTTTTTAACTTATCCCCATTTTATTTTAGTTTAACTAAAAACTGTATATGTTATATGAATAATGAGTACATAACAATCATTACAAATTAACAATGCTTTGTCTGTGTTTATGTGCCTTGAAACCTGCATCAAGATATATCTGGAATCTTAGAATAAATATATTAGAATACATTTTGGTTTGTTTGCTGCACGTTCACATATTTAAATATAGTTTTATTAAATAAATTATTATATATAAACGATTAAATTAAGAAGTTACTTAAAAAAAATATTTTAAATAAGTTGAATTTTTTGTGTTAAAATATTATATTTTCTTTAAATGTAAATTATATTAAAATAAATAAATACGGGTAAAATAAATAAAATAGCTTACATATACACGCCCGAAGAGGCATAGGCGAGAAATAGTACAACCACATGATGAATTAGAATTATAAATAAAGCTTCTGGAAATGCGATAAATACAATATAAAATTCTAAGTGTACCGCAATATTAAAATACCCAAACTTTCAAAAGGATAACGTCATTACTCTACGTGTGTGTGTGTAGGTGTGTGTGTGTGTGTAGGTGTGTGTGTGTGTGTGTGTGTGTGTGTGTGTGTGTGTGTGTGTGTGTGTGTGTGTGTGTGTGTGTGTGTGTGTGTGTGTGTGTGTGTGTGTGTGTGTGTGTGTGTGTGTGTGTGTGTGTGTGTGTGTGTGTGTGTGTGTGTGTGTGTGTGTGTGTGTGTGTGTGTGTGTGTGTGTGTGTGTGTGTGTGTGTGTGTGTGTGTGTGTGTGTGTGTGTGTGTGTGTGTGTGTGTGTGTGTGTGTGTGTGTGTGTGTGTGTGTGTGTGTGTGTGTGTGTGTGTGTGTGTGCGCGCGTGCGTGCTAGCGAGCGTGCGTGCGAGCGTGCGCGCGTGCGCGTGCGTGCGTGTGTGTGTGTGTGTGTGTGTGTGTGTGTGTGTGTGTGAGAGAGAGAAATCTAATGGATTATGGTGTGTCAAGACGTCGGTTGTATATTGTTAACACAATTAAGGACACGTTATTATATTTAAAATTAAAATTTTTTAGGTTGCATCACCTTAGAACATTTGAAAATGTGTCAGAAGAGAACGTTGAACATTTTAATTGGAAGCAATTGCCACCTATCAGAAGCTTTAGGAATAATGTTTGTATATTTCTGGTATAGTCCATTAAAATTGTATATCTCTTACTCTTAAAATATATAACAATAAAGATTATGAATTAGTCACTTAGTCAAAAATTTACTTTTCAAAATATTTATATTGAGTTTTTCTTAAGTAGACTGTATACTATTAACTTATTAATTTATTAGACATTCGTTACATTAACTGTTTTTATCTTATTTCAAACACATGCTAAATTGAAGAACGGTAATTCAAAAAGATATGTGTCAAATTATAAGAAATGTAATTCTTGATTCTGTAGAGTTCTACGTGTCTCACTTTTTCGCAAACTATTTTCAAATAGTGGGAGATATTGCACGCGGTCTAAGGGCTAGTGTTGACTTTATGCGGAAGAAGTTTATGTCTATGTGCAGTATGTGCTTTATGTGGTTTTTTATCTCAAACAACCTGCAATGTCTTAAAAAAAATACAAAAAGTGTTGATATATTGCAGGCAAAAGTTTCCAACCTAGACTGTTGAATTTAGATTTGAAAAATCTAAATATATTAGTTTTTCTTTTGTTGATCTTTTTTGTTTTTAATTGTAATAATATTTTTGTTATCAAAATATATCTATTTTTATATATACATGTACCTTTTCAGGTTAATATACGTATTTCGAGAGGAGATGTTGTACTCTAGTTTTTTAGCGGTATCTCTTTTTAATACGACATACCACATTTTTGTCTTTTCATTAATTAGCTTATTTACCCACAAGTACTTTATGTATATATATATATATATATATATATATATATATATATATATATATATATATATATATATATATATATATATATATATATATATATATATATATATATATATATATATATATATATATATATATATATATATATATATATATATATATATATATATATATATATATATATATATATATATATATATATATATATATATATATATATATATATATATATATATATATATATATATATATATATATATATATATATATATATATATATATATATATATATATATATATATATATATATATATATATATATATATATATATATATATATATATATATATATATATATATATATATATATATATATATATATATATATATATATATATATTTTTATTTCAATTTTCTTGATTTAAGGTCAATTTAAAAAATTTTACATATACTTTAAATCCTATATTTGCCCATAAACATGATGTAGTTAGACAACGTTTCGACCGCACTTCGGTCTTTTTCAAATCTAAAAATGGAGAAGGGCGTAGAATTCTAATTTAGTATTTTTACATTTAATATTTTATTTTGTTAGTATTATAATATTCAAACTTGTCACAAGGCTTCCAATCTACTATCAAATAATTTTTCCAGATTAAAATCCAAAATCCCAAAAAACAAAAAAAGTAATGTTATTTATGAAATACCCTGCAAAGATTGCAACAGTGTGTACATAGGTCAAACTAGCCAATACTTGGAAAACCGACTGAAGGGTCACAAGTATGACAAAAAAAACGCGACGGCTCTAACAAATCATGAAAATTCAAAAAAACATACCTTTGATTATAGTAACACCAAAATCTTAAAATCCGAACCGCAAACTAAAAAAAGAGAATTTTTTGAGATGGTCAAAATACAAAAAAGTAAAAATGCCATCAACGATAAGAAGGACGTCAACAACCTGAGTAAATTTTATATTTCAATACTGGAATAACCAATGTGATGTCTTATCTTAATGTTTTAACATAATACGTGTGTTTTAATTGTATCGATGTGTATGTATATATGTGGAAATGTGACATCTTGTGCCGTTTTGAATAATCCTACGTATTGAGGTAAGAAGGAAAATTTTCACTTTCCATTTTTATAAAATTAAAAATAAATGTACTTTCCTTAATAATTTACGTTCTAAGGTAATACTAACAAAATAAAATATTAAATGTAAAAATACTAAATTAGAATTCTACGCCCTTCTCCATTTTTAGATTTGAAAAAGACCGAAGTGCGGTCGAAACGTTGTCTAACTACATCATGTTTATGGGCAAATATAGGATTTAAAGTATATGTAAAATTTTTTAAATTGACCTTAAATCAAGAAAATTGAAATAAAAATATATACTCAAACTGGTCAAAGAAAAATTAAACCAATAAAATATATATATATATATATATATATATATATATATATATATATATATATATATATATATATATATATATATATATATATATATATATATATATTCAGCTGTGGAAAATGTTTTCTAATGTTATTATCGATACATATTTTGTACATATCTTATCTTACCTTCATTGTTTCGTAACTTAGACCCTTTTGAATTTCCGCTCTTCACTAATAGGCATATATTTTTCGTGTCTTTAACTTAATCTATGTTTACATTTTTTATTGTGTACCGTAACATATAATATAGATTTAAGTTGGACTTTTTGTTATCTATTTTTATAAAAATAGTTTATAGTCCTATTTTATATATTGATGTTTTGATAAAAAAAATAGTATTTGAGAGATGTTGAACACATGCCATTAAAACACAAATGTTTAATTTTAGATACTATTTATAAAGAATACAAATGAGTTAAATGACTGTTTAAAAATATTAAAATATTTTAGACATAAATTGTTATCAAATTAATGCTAATAAAGCGGTTCAAAAAAAAACCATAGTTATCTATTAAACGAGACCAAAAAACTCAATGAAACGAATAAATACAAAAATGTTGAATGTATTTACCACTAATTTTGACTTTTGAGTCACTAATCGTCATGCTAGAGTTTTAAATGTAGTTGAGCAAAAAGCTCCAAAGAATTGACAACCTCTGACAACCTCGAAATTTAAATAATGTTTCAATGTTTACTTGAATATTGATAAACACGCCTAATTTTAAATTTTAGGCGCAGATTCAAAAAATTGTTATTTACTTGTGAATAATTTTTAATATGTTGATTTATAATCCAAACAGATCTTTTCAGGCGATGCTTTATAATCTATATCATTGTAAAAAATCGAAGCTTTTGAAAATGTTTTGAAAAAAAAAACTCTATTTTTGTCTCAGTATGTAGGAATGATAAGGTAGGTAAATTACAATTTTTGAAACTTACCCAATTAGGCAAATCAAAAATTCACTTTTTTCGATCACCTAATTTGGCTCGTTTTTTACATAAGGCCACCTTATTTCAGATTTTGTAAGCTTTATTTAAAAATTAAATACGAAAAGGTTATTAATTACATCTGTACTTTTAAGATATGATGTTTTTTATATACAGTTTATAGTCCTATTTTATATATTGATGTTTTGATAAAAAATAGTATTTGAGAGATGTTGAACACATGCCAATAAAACACAAATATTTAATTTTAGATATTATTTATAAGGAATACAAATGAGTTATAAGTGTTTAAAAATATTCTCATGCAATAAAAATGTACATTTTACAGTTGATAAGTTTTAGTCATAAATTGTTATCAAATTAATGCTTATAAAGCGGTTCAAAAAAATACCATACTTATCTATTAAACGAGACCAAAAAACTCAATGAAACGAAAAAATACAAAAATGTTGAATGTATTTACCACTAATTTTGACTTTCGAGTCACTAATCATCATGCTATAGTTTTAAATGTTGTTGAGCAAAAAGCTCCAAAGAATTGACAACCTCGAAACTTAAATAATGTTTCAATGTTTACTTAAATATTGATAAACACGCCTAAATTTAAATTTTAGGCGCAGATTCAAAAAGATGTTATTTACTTGTGAATAATTTTTAATATGTTGATTTATAATCTATAATTATAATATATAACAGATCTTTTCAGGCGATGCTCTATAATCTATTGTAAAAAATCGAAGCTTTTGAAAATATTTTGAAAAAAAAACTCAATTTTTGTCTCAGTATGTAGGAATGATAAGCAAATATTAAGCAAATCAAAAATTCACTTTTTTCGATCACCTAATATGGCTCGTTTATTACGTAAGGCCACCTTATTTCAGATTTTGTAAGCTTTATTTAAAAATTAAATACGAAAAGGTGATTAATTACATCTGTACTTTTAAGATATGATGTTTTTTATATACAGAGTGTTTAGTTTAAGAAATAACCCTGTAAGTCTATAATTAAAGAGGGCGTAACTTAATTATGTCTAAAAGTTAATCTATCTCATGAAAATATATTTTTTTGTGGAAACAGAGGTCCGCAAATGCTTCATTTTCGGTTTGCAATGTGAAAAATCTTTATATTTTTTAAGTTTTTTGGTATGCCTCGTACATTTCTAAAGATTTTGAAATCAAATTTGGTAGAAGGTATATTATGACCAATATCAATAAAGCAATTAATTAGTTTCTTTTTAATTTACAGTGGATTAAGTCCCTTTTAACACTCCTGAAGTTTTTACTGCTATGCTACTGTCCGTTTTTACTAGAAAGTCGGTGGAGTTTCCGAGGATTAGTAGATGGCGCTCGGCGAGTAAAACGCGTTTGCATTAGCTCTAGACTTTTTTAAATTCACTTATACAGCTTTCAATAAAGTGGTATTATAATCGATCGTTCGATTTTTTCTTCGTCAAGGGACCATGGTTTTATCAAACAGTGACACTGAGAAGATCAAAGTCATATTTACTGTATATATATATATATATATATATATATATATATATATATATATATATATATATATATATATATATATTTGGAATCTTTGGCTGAGAAGGTTGCGAAGGGTTTCGAAGGGAGGCTTAAGGCCCAAGAAAAAACTATCAAACAGCTTCAACACGAAATTACCCAATTGTTTCAAGAAAAAATTGAGGTTACAATTCCGGACGAAGAGAATGAAAATGTCCGTATAAAGGTGCTAAATTTATTTAAAGATAAATGAAAGTGTTCTGTTCTGGTATGCGCACATCGTGTCAGCGCTAAAGATCCCGGCGATAAGCCTCCGGCAATTTTGGTGAAATTTTGCAGTGATACCCAGCGGTCCCTGGTCTTAAAAAACCATATACATTTAAGCAAACGGGCATCAGTATCGAGGAGAACCTTACTAAATATCGCTTACCATACTCCTATTGCTTGCATTGTTTATACTGCGTCAGAATTATAGCTATTTACGTTATTTTCTGCTAGTTTTAGATATGATTTGATGCATAATGAACGGGAAGTGTTCCAAAAATGTATCTTTTCAAGACGCTGAATCCTCTGCGTAATTTATTTTAAATATGAATATGCGTTTGTTATTGTTAAAAAAAGTTATTTTGATTTCCTTTGATTGTCAAATTAAAATGCTATAGTCTTCCATAGTGTGTGATATAAATCATAAATATATAAGTAAGCATAAATACCTGTTTGTTGTGTATCAATCATTGCCCATGTGTCAGACAAAGACATATGAGAGAGAGAACGTCAAAATTCCGACTTCAAGCATCGCTGTGGAAGATTTCCGACCAGACCATTTAAATTTTAAATTAAATTGAACTTCAACATCTTTTGTACTAAAATGCTTTATTATGCTTATATTTATTCAATTGTACTACTCATTACATAATAAAACCATGATCTGAATATTTACACTCGAACGCCGCGTTACACATTGGTTGATTTTAAATTTCTCAAGCAACAAAAACAGAAAAAACTCGATAAATTTCCTTTACCTGAAATTCCCTTGTTATGAATATTTCCTTTCATTAGGAATAGTAAAGTGTAACCCAATTTAGTTCCGCACATAGTCATTTAGTATACTGTCATCTAAAACATTGTTATTGCGCGTAATTTTGTTCCACCATATGGGAATCGTACCAATATTTTACCAGTTTCTACCTATGCCACACTTATATTTTGGGCATGATTTAAAATAAATTAATTTTTACTTCCCTCGTCAAAGGGAAGTATTGTAATCGTGAAAAAATCACCCTCCGAGATTTTTTCAGATCTTCATGTTTCAGGGTCTCTAGATGACGAAAAACATGTTTTTTCAAGTTAGTTAGTCTGTCTGTCTGACGATCTGTCTTTTCGGGGCAAAACTAAAAAACTACTTAACCGAATGACATCGAATTCCGTTGGTCCGTCTGTCAGTTCAGTGACAGTCAAATGAAGGGTGATATGGGGTCGACCAGGTAATAATTTGGTAAAATCGAATATGGCGGAAGTTGGCGTTCTAGAGAATTCTTAAAAAAATTATTACTAAAAGAACTTTTTATTCAATTTCCTAAAAGTTTCTATAAAAAACAAGATTTGTATGATTATAAGATAAAATGGGGCCCTAATAAAATATTTTAAAAAATCAGCCTGAAAAAACTACTAATTAGTTATTTTCAAATTCAATATGACGTAACAAAACGGCGGTGTGTGTCAATGTAAAAAAACTTATTGAATTTGTTTTAAAGTATGCTCAAAAATCAAGTGTGGTATAGATAAAAATTGGTAAACTATTGATAAGAATTCAATATGATGGAACAAAATAACATACAACAAAAATGTTTAAAAAGATAGTATATACGTTATTAAATGTACTATGCGCTGAACTAAATTGGGTCACTCTTCAATATTTCTAATAAAGGAAGGACTACGATAACTAGGGAAGTAAAGAGGTAAAGGAAATGTACGGATTTTTTTTACACTGATTTTTTAAAACCTCCATTTTGTATCGTCATTTTCAGTTGGTACCAGCTAATCTCTGTATATTATATTCAATTTTGCTGCGAGATACTAAGTCAATTATATAAGATGATTTTAAGAAAACATTTTTTCTCCGTCTTAAGTTCGTACCACAATTTTATCAGTTAATCTCTATATCTCCCTTAATATATGTTCAAAACTTAAAATGTATCTAATAAGTAGTTTTCTAGACTGATTTTTTAAAATAATTTATTAGGCCGCCATTTTGTGTTGCTGTATTGGATTCATACCAAAATATCTCAAGTTGATTCCTTGGTTTTTGTGCAAAATTTGAGATAATCTAGATAATTTGTTTTTTTGTAATATTTTTTTTACATTTCACTAGGCCGTCATTTTGTTCCGTCATATTGGATTTTTACCAAAATAATACCAGGTCATCCCTATATAACCCTTGATTTTTGATCAAAATTTGAAGTCAGTCGTGTAAGTAGTTCTTAACTACGGCGCGAACTAGCAGACAGACCAACAAACAGACAAATGAAATTGAGAAAACATATTGTTTGGCATCTAGGGACGCTAAAACTTAAATATATGGAAAACCTGCAATTTTTTTCACATATTTTTGAGTTCATTTAAGCTAAAATCTCCTAAAACGGTATTTACCTTAGAATAAATTTAGCTTTAAAATTATTGGAAATAATATAGTAATTTTTAGCTTAAAATATTAATAAAGCGAAAAATTAGTTGCCAATAACAAACAAATAAAACATGTCATTACCCTAGATTTCGGTAGTTTTTGAAAATATACCACCAACAGCCCTAAATTCTAAAATAACAACAAAATCTTATATTTACCGTGTTTTAAAAATGAGCTTTACGTTTGAATTATACAATAGACTCTTGCAGTAGTTCTTTATCTCGGACTTAGACTCAGATACATTTGGTTACTAATATGTCTGACCCCTTCTCAAGCATGTTTTTGACCCAATCTATGTCAGGTATTATTTTTTATTTATATCAAGTAAATCTGTTATTAAATTCACAAAATTAGGGCATTAAGAAATGTGTAGATTTTTTCATCGTACTGAAATATAGTATTTTCAAAACGAATATTTTAGCCTAGTGAAATGCTAGGATTTAGTAAATGTGATCATGGGTCTGAAATTCGACGTTACAACGAAAATATGATATTTTCAACCTTTAACTCTGACATACCTCAAAATAAAAATCATTAATTTTTTTTTGTACATTTTATCAAAGAGCTTTACAGTTGTATCTGCTAACACAGGTATTATAATTGCACACAAACGACTTGTGAAGAATAATAATTTCTCATAATTTGCATTTCATTTCACTTCCAAGATGCTAAATGTTAGGCTACTGAATGGGTGACGTTCTAAGCTTGACCTAATCTACCTGTGAGAGGACAATTAAAAATATCTGGTTATCCACAAACTTGACACTAGAGAACCATTTTAAGGACTTTCAAAAAGTTATATCACCAGAAAAATACAAAACACACTAAATATCACTAAAAAGAACAAATTCCGACTTAAAAAATGTATATATATAAATTCAGTTTTTTATTTTCTTGGGTTAGGGTCCCTGTAAACGAAAATTAACACATTTCTTTTGAAAGTCACATGTTACAAAATATTGACGTTTCGATCAACCACGTGATGTTCATCAGAACACATAAAATGGAATTCTTCTATAAAGAAATCTTAAAGAATTAAAAAGTTTCTACACTTGGAAAACAATAACTAAGTCTTACCTCTTAAAACTTACTAATTCTTTTCCAAGTGTACCAACTATAATTCTTAAAAATTTATTTATAGAACAATTTCATTTTATGGGTTCTGATGAAGATCATGTGGTTGATCGAAACATCAATATTTTGTAACAAGTTTGTGACTTTCAAAAGAAATGTGCTAATTTTCGTTTACAAGATTATTGTTCAACCATACAATATTACACAAACAATTTATTATAATCTAGTTTTTATGCTAGACGGTTAGACAAAGGGCCATAAAATGATTGCAGCACCTAAGTTCAAGTACTGATAAAGCCTGTAACAACTTATGCATAGAAAATCAAATAGGTATATAATGCGTTTGCAGTTAATTAAGGTTAGATTATCTTACTTCTTTTGCGACTAAATTTACTGAACTAGATTACTAAATACATTTAATATGTAGTTTTAAAGCCATAAAAAAAGAAAACAAAAGGAATATAGAAAAGACACAAAAGGAGAAGAATTGAGAAAAAAATAAAGAGAGGGGGGAGGAAAATGGTAGGTTATATTTATGAAATTTTGAACGAAAGAAGTTTCAAAGAACATCGGTAGTTTTTTAAAACAAAAGAATAATAAGTAATCGCCAAGAAATTTTATTGATTTTTGAATAATTGTTTCTTTACAAAATGCTTAATAGAAAGACAGGACAGATCTGTATTCAGAAAATACATCGAGTTTATGGTAGTACACAAATTATAAGAAATTGAGATCTTGTGATGTGGAATTGTAACAATGTGATTGTTTCTTACATTTCGATCGTGGACGTCACTAAGAAATTTTATTGATTTTTGAATAATTGTTTCTTTACAAAATGCTTAATAGAAAGACAGGACAGATCTATATTCAGCAAATACATCGAGTTTATGGTAGTACACAAATTATAAGAAATTGAGATCTTGTGATGTTGTGGAATTGTAACAATGTGATTGTTTCTTACATTTTGATCGTGGACGTCACTATGAAATTTGAACTTGTTATAAAGACATTGAGGTTTTTTTATATTTCATCGTTTTATGTGATGACGTAGTCATATGCAGTTTTCGCCTATTATGCATACTCAACCAACCGGCATCTTTGAACTTATGTGAAATATGGTTTCTTCCAGATATTCCGTAAATAAAGCGAAGATAGCTATTTTACACTTTTTCGTACACCTAAAGGAAAGGCCCGTAAACGCAGTCACAATGAATGAAAATTGATAACACCAGGGATTCACAAAGAAGTTTTTTGCCTCTAGTCTAAAATAGTGGCGGTGCGAAAAAAGTAATATTAGTGTTAAATAGGCTACCTTCAGCTTATTAGTTACATGCTGTTTAAAACGCAAGTTGCAGTCAAGCTGTAGTCCCAGACTTTTGCAAGTGCCAACATAGGAAATAAAAGCATTGTCCATTTGAATATCTAGGTTGTCTTTGGCCAAATTGGGATGTGTTCGGTTGCCGAATAGAATTTCGGTGGATTTATTAGCGTTAATTTTGAGCATGTGATCGGTTACGGTTTTAAATAGGGCATTAAGATCATTATTTATCTGGCGATTCGCCATATTACTATGAACTGAATCGAAAGACAAGTAGATCTGGGTGTCATAAGCATAAATATGATAATGGCAGTGTTTGATATTTTTGTGAAATTCTGAGGTATATAAAGTATAGAACAAAGGATCAAGTATATTTCCCTGTGAAACACCAGACGTTACAACTTGCCTTTCAGAAAAGTTATCATTCAAAACGACTTGTGACCTACCGCATAAATACGACGAGACAAATTTTCGAGCACCATGTCCGAAGCCAACATAGTTAATAAGAGAAACAATGGTTGAGCATATCGAAAGCCTTGGTGAAGTATAAAAGGACGCATATTTTGTTGTTATCATGTCGACGTAAAGCGTCATCTGTTATGTTACAAGGACTCTAACCCAAGAAAATAAAAAAGTAAATTTATATATATATATATATATATATATATATATATATATATATATATTTACAGTGTGTTAATTAATGTCGCGAAGATATTTCAAGGGGTGAGAGTACTCGACAAAATAGGAAAAAAATGCCAATATATACGTGGTCAAAAACGCACCATTTTCGTTATACAGGGTGTCAAAGTTTCAATTTTTTCTCGTTTTTTACGTTTTTTTTCTAGTTCTTCTGAGACAATTAGTTCAAATTTAGAGCATGTATTATTTTTAAGGACCTCTACGATAAAATATTAAAATCGTGGATGGTAGTATACAGGGTGTTATATTTTTTTACACCACCTACAAGTTTATCTTGCGGAACTTTTTTTTGGAACATCCTGTATGAATTCTGATATAAAATTTAAACACTTTGTTCATTTCTTTAGCTCTTTCGTATTTTGCACTATTCTCGTATCTATCACAGTTTTCGACTTATTTGCAATAATTGCCATAGATGCAAATTAAGTGTAGGCTAAATAATGAAACTGGAAAAAAAGGTAGTAGGCTGAGGCAGTTTGACGTTTCCGTAGTTGTTTCGAGTTGTTTAATGATGGTTGAATTCACAAATCAAGAATATGCAGAAATTCATTTCATTTATGGACTTGCCAACGGCAATTTTTATGAAGCCAGACGACTCTATGAATAGAAATATCCAAATCGCATGTTGCCCAATAGGCAAACATTTGCAAAGGTACATATTCAGCTATGTGAAAACGGATCATCCAAGAAATCCACTCATTTAGCAGGAGCAAATAGAAAGGTTAGGACTCCTGAAGTCGAGTGCAGTAGAAAATGATCCTGCTACCAGTACGAGGAAAATTGCAGCAACACTTAACATTTTATTTGTGCTTGTATGGAAAATTTTATTAGACAACTTAATGTATCCTTACCACATCCAAAGGGTTCAAGCTCTTCTCCCATGTAACTTTCCACTCCGTTTAAATTTTTGCCAGTGGTTCTTACAAATGCTAGCCCAAAATCCATTATTTGGAAACACGATTTTATTTAGCGATGAGGCAAATTTTTCTAGGAATGCAATACGTAATTTTCATAACAATCATTTTTGCGCAGAAGACAATTCGCATTCGATACATGAAAATAATTTCCAGCAACAATGGTCAATAAATGTGTGTGCCGGCATTATTGGAGATTATTTGATAGGTCCATTTTTCCTGTCAGCAAGGCTAAAGAACGATATTATCGTCAATTTCTCGAAGACGAACTCTCGGTATTGCTAGAAGACGTGCCAATTCTTCTTAGAAATCAAATGTGGTTCATGCACGATGGTGCACCAGCACATTTCAGCATAGAGGTGAGGGAGTTCCTAAATAATAATTTTAACAACCGAAACTTTGACACCCTGTATAACGAAAATGGTTCGTTTTCGATCAGGTATATGGCATTTTTTTCCTATTTTGTCGAGTACCATCACCCCCTGAAATATGTCCACGACATTAATTAACACCCTGTATATATATATATATATATATATATATATATATATATATATATATATATATATATATATATATATATATATATATATATATATATATATATATATATATATATATATATATATATATATATATATATATATATATATATATATATATATATATATATATATATATATATATATATATATATATATATATATATATATATATATATTAATTCTTCTCAATCCGCAATAGTTTAGAATTTTTTTTTTGATACTGCGGGTTTAAAACGTGAAACCACTCTTAATATGCATTTATCTATTTTGCTTAATATAACAAAGCAGTTTTGTGAAATGATTTCTTATTTTATTACCGATACATATTTTGAACATAACTTATGTTAGTTTAATTTTTTTCGTAACTAGACACTTTTGAATTTCCTCTCTTCATTTATAAGCAAATATTTTTCATGTATTTAACTCAACCTGTGTTTACATTTTTTATTGTGTAGTGTAACATATAATACAGATTTTTAGTTGGACTTTTTGTTATCTGTTTATATAAATATAGTTTGTAGTATTATTTCATAATATAGTATTTGAGAGACGTTGAACACATGCCAATAGTGTTTAAATAGTGTTTAAAAATATTTCCATGAAACAAAAATTTATATTTTATAGTTGATAAGTTTTAGTCATAAATTGTTATCAAATTAATGGTTATAAGCTGTGTAAAAAAATACCATTATTATCTATGAAACAAAACGAAAATATTTCATGAAACGAAAAAATACAAAATTGTTTATTATTTTACTACTAATTTTGACACTAATCATCAGGTTATAGTTTTAAATGTTCTTGACGTAGCCCACATATAATAAGGCACAAAATAAAATAAAAAAAAGAAGGCTTATTCAATGTCTAGATTTATTTATTAATATTAGAAATCTATCCGGGGATGGAAATATATATGGAGATGAGGGAAAAATATTATTAAGAGTAGTTTGAAAGAGTTAAATTAAAAGGTTAATTAATTTTTTTAGTGTACCGTTGACTAGATGAAGGGGGTAATAATGTATGTAGTTACAAAGGCAATTAGGTTACTTCCTAAAAGAAATTAGAGAAAATCAGAATTCGCAAATCGTTTTCGCTATAAAACTGCTTATTAAAAAGTCTTGCGGCGAGAAACGTCGCTCAGCAGAGGTACAGTTTTTCGGCACAAAACATTTTGTTTAATTGGTAGATAATAGGACGAAATTTCAGAATGACAAGTCTTTCTAGCAATGGGACCGGATAGTGGGATTTTACAATAAATCAATAATTTTGCTTGCACGAATCAATTGTTGACCAGTTTAAAAATATGTGCTTTTGCACAATATAAAGAATATGTAGTAAGTTATTTGGTAAAATTCAATTTTAAAATCATAGACCAGAGATTTTAACAAAAAAACTAGATACCTACCTTCTTCTGTAAATTCCGGAAGATGTTGTATATTTGATAAAGCTGCGGCGAGGTACGGATGTGTCATGAACAATTTTTAAATATCGATTTACTAAGCAGGTTGGTTTTGATTTGAGTGTTGGATATTTGACGATTCACAGAAAATATTAAATTAAATTTTAAACACCTTCTCGAACAATAATAACTGAAGATCACAGCTAGCCAGTGCTTAGTTCTAAGTGACATGTCAATATACTTCCTTTACATTTGAATGCAAATAAATAAACAAGCCAAGTTTTCAAAATTAAAAATATTTTCACGTGTTAAAAATACCATAAAATTATGTGCAAATTTTATAATATGTAGGTATATGAGTGGGAGTTTGAGGTTTTGTTAACTTTTTGTGTGTACAGTTCTTGGTAGAACACTATTGAAAGAAAAAAAATGAGCAAAGTTTTATATTAAAATTATAAGTAATATTTTAAGCGTTGAAAATGCAGTGGAAATAAATAGATTTTATATTTAGGTATATGAGTGGGAGTATGAGATTTTGTTACCTTCTGTGTGCACTTTTGTTGGTAGAGCACTTCCGAATAACATGTTTTTGATTTACATTGGAGAGATAATTAGCCACATACTAGTCAAATCATTCTACTTTGGCTTCTGCGCCTAAAACACCAAAAACGATTCTTTTTTATGTAGAGTATATAAATCTATAATGTCAGAACTTTTTGACTCGCCTGACATTGTTATTATATATTTGCAGCATAAGAATTTATTGGCATGGGTCTAATGAATAAAATACTGCCCATACGAAAATATGGTTAACCTAATGTTTTGTAGATCTATATAACACTACATAAAAATTAGAGATGATTCTTATTTTGTAGCTTAACATTATTTTGTTTATTTAGATACATTCGCCTTTGCTGTAACAAGTAAAAACTGGGGCCAGTAGCGTAGCCACAGGGGGAAATATGGGGGATATATTCCCCCAAGACTTTTTAAGTATAGCCAAATGTCTAAGTCTTTTTAATTTTAATCTTTTCTTTTGCTAAAATTTTATTATGAAAATAGTTTTGCAATATCTGTTAACTGTTTGTTGTTTCTCTTTATTCCCTTCGGTAATGCCCGTCAACAACTTGCAATAGTGTTGAAAAATAATTATAGCATAATATATATTACCTTTGCATAGTCGTCGTTTCGAAACGGTTGCAAATAAGAAGCTGAATTTTGGACGTAGCTGAAGTTAGATTCAGATTCAGACTTACAGTCTGACACGGCCAGACACATCTTGTATGAAAAAAAATTAATAGTTTTATTATTTAAATTACAACTACGCTCTTAACCAAAACCACAGATTGTAGTAAAACGCAAGTTACTTATCGGCAATACTTATATAACTTTGTAGTAAAAATTACAACTACGTTCTTAACCAAAACTACAGATTGTAGTAAGACGCAACTTACTTATCGGCATTTTAGTAAAAATTACTACAACGCTGTTAACCAAAATCACAGATTGTAGTAATATGCAAGTTACTTATCGGCAATACTTATATAACTTTGAAGTAAAAATTACAACTACGCTCTTAACCAATACCACAGATTGTAGTAAGACATAAGTTACTTATCGGCATTTCTTATACACCTTTGTAGTAAAAATTACTACAACGCTGTTAACCAAAATCACAGATTGTAGTAATATGCAAGTTACTTATCGGCAATACTTATATAACTTTGTAGTAAAAATTACAACTACGCTCTTAACCAATACCACAGATTGTAGTAAGACATAAGTTACTTATCGGCATTTTTTGTATACCTTTGTAGTAAAAATTACAACTACGCTGTTAACCAAAACCACAGATTGTAGTAACACGCAAGTTAGTAATCGGCAATACTTTTAGTAAAAATTACATCTACGCTTTAAGTCAAAACTACAAATGGACAAAATTTCAGGAGCATTCAGTAGACGCTTACAAATTTTGTAGTGAAGAAGCGGGTAATTGTAGCAAAATATGAGTGGTGATTATCACTACATTTTTGTGGTAACGGGTTTAATGGATTTAGTAGAAAAAACTCCAAGATGTAAAGTATACATATATATTAGCAGAAAACAGTACCAAGTGTGAAAAAAAAATCGGTCACCTGTAAAATAGCAGGAGCCCTAAAGAGGGGACTTTATAAACTGTAATAAACAATATAATTTATGTCTACCAAAATAACATCATTTTTAAATAAAATATTACTCTATAATAAAATCGTAAATAGAAATAATAGTAATTTAAAAGGTAATATAATTTTGTTATATATACAGGGTGTTACATAATAGTATGTCATAACTTAAGGGGGTCAATCTATGCATGATTTTAATAAAAAAAATTCATATAAACATGGGTTCCCAAAAGCTTCTCTACGGAGCTACAGGGTGTTAAAGTTCTTTAATTTTTTAAGTTTTTTTTATATACCTCGTATGTTTTCTGAGATAACTAATTCAAATATGGCACACTGTATACGGAGACCAATGTCTACAAATAGGCTATAACGAATTTTAGAAAAATCTACAGGGTGTTACTTTTTTCGGGGTCAAGACCTTTTTAACCCCTCCGAACTTTTTACTACGACGCCACTGCGTGCTCTTAATTCGAGAACCACATTCTCCATTCTGTTCCTCAATTTTTTGGTCTCTTGCAAAAATTTAATATTTTGTACCGTTTAAAAGTTATTTAGCAAAATATAGAATTTTTTTCAATATGTTAAGCAAAATTGACTATGCAGGAAAACACGTTTTGCTAAATAACTTCTAAACGGTAAAAAATAGCGAATTGTTGTAATAGACTGAAAAGTTAGGGAATAAAATGGAGAATCTGATTTTCGAAGTAAGAACATCCAGTGGCGTTGCTGTCAAAAAGTTAAAATAAAATAAAATGTTAACACCCTGTATATATATATATATATATATATATATATATATATATATATATATAATTGAAATTATAGTTAAATAGTACCAATTATTTTATACTCTCATATCACTCATAGACTATATCAACAGAATTTAATTCCAATTACAATAAGGTCGGAACTAAAATTGAGTGCTATATACTTATAAAACAATAATAGTTAAGAAAATCAAAGCAAAATAAAAATAAAAAGTTATACTATATAAAAGGTTTAATATAATTGTATAGCCTAATAAAATTGAATAAAACACAATTGATGTTAATGCGTATTATGAACACATTGCATGTATGTCTTTATACATAGTATAATAGACGAGGAGTTCCGTTATTGTCTGGAAAGGGTATTCCGTTTCAAAATCCAAATTACAGCACCGGCGAAATTGTTCATAAGACATTATAGATTTCTTCCAAGTATCAGTTCTAGCTATTAATAGATTTCGATTTGTGTCGTTATTTTTTTGTCTGCCTATTTATTTACGTACGAAAGCGTAGAAGGGCCACAGGGTTTTTTTTATATAACTCCAAGATAATTCTGAGATTAGTCAGAAAAATCGATTTTTCTCACTTTTTATCTCGGAAAAATCAATTTTTCCGACTTTTATCTCAGAAAAATAGATTTTTCTGACTTTTATCTCGGAATTATATAAATAAAAACTACTGTGGCCCCTCTACGCTTTCGTATTTACGCAGGCTCATTTGTGATTGGTATAAATTTTATATATTATAAAATATGCTTTAGGGACACGTAAGTTTTTCCTTGTTTTTTTGTCAGCAGTCCCGGCGATAGTGAATGCAAAGCTTTTTGATCAATAACCATTTCTTGGTCGTACTCTTGTACCTCATAACAGTAGTAGTGACGACTAAAACAAATAGAATGTAATTTCTGACAAATGAAATATACGTAATTATCACGGTAAACAAATATTTTTTTTATAATTGCAAAATTAGGTAAATAATCAAAGGCATCGGTAACAACGACCTTGTTTAATTTGTAGGAAATACTGTCGATATTTACACGGTTTACTTGAAATAATGAAGAGGGACATTTAGAAGTAAAATTTGTGGTATAATCATTATCGGTTATTTCAATTTCGTTATTATACTGGCAACAAGCTTTTAAAGGGGTAATTATTTGATAGCAAAACTTTAGTTGTGATTTGTGTGCTAAAGTGTGGATAATATTTTTAAAACTGCCAGATACATTTGAAGTCAGTTTTGAACGCCTGTGGAATTGTTCGTATTTCATGGTCCATATATGAACTAATGGTCCAGACTGTTCCATAACATGACCGTAATACAATAAACAGTGGTGTTTTGGTTTTATAGACTTGACGTGAACTGCAATTAGACTCAAATAATTACAGTGCGCAAACGAATGTGCTCACAGAATAAAACTGAGGGAGAGCAAACAATATCAAGAATTTCTCGTAGCAACTTCCAAATTTTCCAAATCTCTAAATCGTCAGGAACAAATTCTCCAATTAGTAACCCTAAATATCGCATGAAACACAACATTTCGCTGGCTGACATTTTGATTTTAGAAATTAATTGATCCGAAGTTATATTGGGTGGCTTGTTAATACTGTAAGTAAACCCGTAGTGAAACGAATTAATTCTGTTATTAAGAACGGCCAGAGAAAATAAGTTAAGGTCAATAATTAGTGTTTTAAGAAGAAATGTGATATCATATACACAAATACCCTCCAAGAGATCATGCATTGGATCCACGGCATGATTGTTTATTAAATGGAAGTCGGAAAGTTCGTGCCAAATGCATAATTCCTTGACTGCAGTTGAGACAACTGGATATCCTCATCGTAATTCTGTTTTGTTCTTGTTAAATTTGGATCATACGAAAACTGTGTCTTTAAGGAATTTTTACTAATTTTACAGAATCGGCAAGGGTGACGTGATGAAAATGATTCGTGAAGGCCTAAAATTGAATGTAAGCCCAAATTGTCTCCTAAAATTAAAGCTAGTTGGAAACGTATTTTTGTCTTATTACTATGCCCAATTTGAATTCCATAATCTTGTAAATGTTGTAGTTCGCCTATTAATGTAGCAAAAGTAGCTTTGTTTCCAAAATCCTTACGATCATTGGACTTGAACAAGGCAAACAAAAACAGCGAATCCAAGTTAGAAAATAACTGTGGTGGCAAACATGGAATATTTACGTAGACCCCACCTAATTTAGTTTTTCCCGCACGTGAACCCAAAACATTACCAACAGTGAAAGCGTCAAAATACAAAAACAGGGGTAAGACTATTTCATTTTCTTGAGGGAACATATCTGGTACTTTACTGTTCCACAACTTGCCTTGAAAAAAATTGACAAAGGTCGTGCTTGACCGAGTTGTCTTTATAAAACTTACAGTTGAATCCAGGACACCTGGTTTTTCAAATAAAACTTTGAAAAGGTTTCTTAATGGAATAATTTTTCCATGCATTTTTTTTTTTGTTCCAGCAAGGTGACACCATCAGTACCTGGTTTATATTCATACCTGCTTCCGATTAAAAAGTCAACAGGTGTTATGTACTGGTTGCATTTTTCAAAATAAGCCATACATTTATACTCACTGGAAAAAGGAGACAAAAAGGTTATGATGGTTTGGAATGCGTTTTAAATAGTTGTTATGTTCTCATCCCCCGCTTTACATTCCTTTAATTGCTCGATTACAATTTTTCCTAAATCTTGAATTATCCCTTGGCAAAAAATTTAATTTACTTGTGCGATAACAAATTGAACAAATTTTCTAGGCACGAGGCAATTGTTATACATTTCGGCCACAAACAGCTGTATGTTGCGAGTAAGATCATCACAAATATTTTTATTGTTTATTATATTATGATGATGCAAAATATCTTCAGATAAAGATCCTACCAAATCATCAGAATCTACCGTAACATTAGATGGACTAGAAACCAAGTTATAGTTAATTTCGAGGTTAATGTCTGCTTGTTGGGCAGATGTGGAGCTTTGGGTACGTGGTTGTTGTACAATGCGTTCATTAGAGTGCTGAAAAGTGTGCCTGCAAAATGACATCATATTTGAAAATAATCTACTGCATCCCATTTGACCACAACGGAACTCCCGAATAAGTCTATGTTGCACTTTAAAATGGTAAAGAAAACCTTTTGGGTTTATAAAAGTCTTACGACAGTAAAAACAACAAAACATTCGACTATTTTGGATTCTACGTACTATATAAGTTTTGTAACAGAAATATATTATGCATTTCTATACACCGCTATCGAGCCTTTCGATGTCGGCAATTAAAGTGTTATAGAGACGTAACTCTTATCATATTTACTATGAATGTCATAAATATATAACTGTAAAAAAGTCCACGGCACTTCTACCTCGGTAGGATATTTCACATTGAGTGAATGACTAATTTTAAAACAGGTTTTAACGGTGTTTCCACACTATATAATATATCGTTTACTGCAACATACGATTTTTGGATGTTGCTAAGCGAAGGCCCCACGATCACAGGTAGAGATTGTTCTGTTAAGGAGTACCTGCGGTAAAGTTCTCTTCTTCTCTCCAATTCAGATTCTAAATCAGATATGTCCTACAATAGGAGTATTTAAAAGATATGGTATATGTAATGTGTACATGACCTGTTACCTTAATGTGCAACAGGAAACCTTTGAGTTGCTCAATTTTAGACGGTTTATAGGCTGTTGAAGGGATGTCACTATCGGATTTCCTTTTTCGCAAATTAACACATGGAAGCAAAAGTGGTAAAATGCTTAAAGTGAGTACGTCCTCTGAAAAAAAAAATATTTATATATAGTTTCGAACATGAAATATATTTGGAATATGAATTACCTGTGGCATTTTCGATTTTATTATGGTGATATTCATCAAAAATGGATTTTAAATTTGGATCTTTCTTTGATTCGGCAAGTTTTAGAATTTTAGGAAAAGTTTCAGGCCACTTTGTAAACAACAAGTTCTCCTTGTTTGGAAATAGAACACTAAAATCCAAGGCAAAAAGTTTATAGCCGAGTGGTTCTTTCACGGCTGGGAAGGATCGGAGGTAAGTGTCAATAGGCAAAGTCGAAAAGTGACCTATTCTATAATTGGTTGTGAGCTTCCATTTTTCAAATACTTCAGGCAAGGGAGAAACATTATTTTTTAGCCACTGTACATGGTCTTCAAGCGTATGATCAACAACATCTAAAAAAGAAATAATTGATGCAATATATTAATATTATATATACTTACATCAAATATAAATTTTAACTTTCTGATATCCAAAAATATAGGGTCTACCTGGAACTGAAGCTAACACTCTCAAACGAGCTAAATGAATTGAAGATTGGTTAAGAAATAAAAGAAGTTAATATAATTTATATAGGGATTTTTTTTCTTAACTACCCTTTTAAAACTGTAACTACAAATAATTTACCACCATGATGAGATGTCTGAAGTTGTGGATTGTTTGGCTTCTTTGATGTTATTATCCCGAACTCCGTTAACTTCTTTCTGGTATATTGGTAAGAAGAGTACAGTTTGCCCCGTGCGGCTTGAGGCTGTCCATTACTATTTTTTTGGTAGGGAACATAATATATTGCGGCCGATTCACCAGGAAATTCGTTTGTAATATATTGAGCCAATTCAAAAAACCTTGGTGTTGTTATTCTATAAAAATGAAAGCAAAATAAATAAAACGTGTATAAGTGCCAGGTTGATCATGTTACGTTTTATTAGGGTTATCCTTTAGTTCCTCTCGAATTATTAACGTGCAGAGCGATGCCCTTAAGAATTGTTTTCCTATGGCGTAACTCGCCAAAACTGCTCTACCTTCGTTTGAATTTTGCAGTAATTGACGCAGGTACTAAAACAGAAAAATGAAATGCTTATATAAGGTGTTACAAAATCGACGTGTCAGCAAAAATCTGTCAAACATTTCCATGTCCGTATTTTAAACAATAAAGTTTGTATGATCAAAAGAGTGACGTTAAAAATATTTGTGTAAAAAAGAAGCAATAACTTTTTAACCTACATTACCTTGCGTTGTTGATATTGATAACTCCTGAACATTGAATTTCTGTCCAGTTATTGTTTCTTGGTTTGCAGCACCCGACTGGTGTGAATCTAAATCAAGAACGTTTCTCTGAAGATTATCATCTGGCGTGATGATTTCTAAAGAACCACTCGTACTTTGCAAATTAACAGTTGTGTCCTCTACTAAAATTATTGGTGGTTGATCAATAGCCTGGAAATAGAAAAAAAGTAAAAAATTGTTAAAAAAAGTTTTTATTTTACCAGACCTTGCTTATTTGTATATATTTCAAGTGACACTGGCAGAACTTTTTACGATAGCCCAGGAATTAATTCCTTAATGTCATCATCTGTTAGAGCCATCAATGTCTCATGGTCCACTGCTTGCGCTGTGAAGTAATAAACGGTAATATATACTGCTCAACAATCGAGATGGATAAGGCGGTAGTTGTGAATTTCAGGGGAATCCAGAACCTTCAGTTGTGAATTCCTCAATAAAGGAAAATTTTAAGTTGTAACTTTTCTTTTATTTATCGGATTTCTTGTAATTTTTACAATATCCAGTAATATCCACTTCAATTGTTGAGCACTATATAATATGTCTTATAGTATATAGTATAAGTAACAATAATTGTTATCTAAATAAACGCTTCATTTATTCAAACTCGACCTTCTGTCTTTAACTCTTTAAATAGTGTGAAAAGTTTTCGGAAATCATATATTTGTCGCCCCCCCCCCCCAACAAAAGGCGCCTTTATTGATTTCATCACTTTTTTTGCCGTAGTAGGTATTGTGTTTTTTGCCATAGTTGCCAACTTTAATTAAACACGCGAAACTTTGAAACAATCCGTTTATACAAAAATGTAAAAAAAAATTGAAAATTGGCATTTATTTATAAAATTTTTAACAGCAAACGTCTGGCCATCTCAAACGTTATGTCAGCATCATTCGAAACAAGGTTAAAGGCCAAGCAATCCAAACACATTTGGCCGCGTATTTACAGAATATTATTGATGATGATAACAGTATAAAATAATTATACTTTTATTCGTGCGATGATTTATTTGTTATTTTACATTCAATATATTTTTTCTTCATATCCAAAGATAAACAGTTTAATAATAAATTGTGTTGAAAAACAATTAATGTATAAATACCGCGAAAACAAAACTACGCCAACATAATTCTCTTGACTTCCTATATACTCGAATATTCGCAAAAATATGTTGTTTCGCAAAATTGTACTTATTCTTTTTTTCCTGCAGGTAAGTAAAGCTTAACAACATTAGCAGCAAACAAAAACATAATTGTATATACATATTTTAGCTCTTTCGCATAAGCACGGGGGATGAATTGCCCAGTCCAGATAGGGGTCAGGTGGCGACAGCGGCAGGGATCCTAGCAGATTACACACCAGTTTTACTTTCATTCCTAGACATATGGGTGTACCAAACATCTTACGTCAATCAGTGGATGGTGACGTACACGGGATCCGGCTCAGAAACTCCGATGATTCAAAGTTTGGGGCGTCACAGGAAGTTAATCCTGGAGGCCTTGCCACCGAAAGCCAAGTTACAAACATTCGCTCTTCTCGAGCGTCCCCGATTCAGCCGATATTTAGGACTGATTTCGGTTGTATCCTCGACAGAGTGGCAACAGTGGTGTCAAACCGTACAGACCGTGAAAACCGCATTTAGTTCCGAAGTAATAGGTATTCCACGAAGCTGTTTCGGAGAGAACAAGTAAGTATATACAATTATAATTAACTAAACTAAGATACTTTACTACTACGTTTAATTTAGATTGTTTTGAGGGTTTCCATCATAAATATTATATGTCTAGTATAATAAAATCTGCGTTCGCCATCCTGTACAGAATTAAACAAAAACCTTAATTTAAACCAAAAAATCCGCCGTTTTCTTTTTGTTGCACATTATCATTAGGTGGCAAAGAATGTCTGTAAAAATTTCAAGTTTCGGGGAAATCGGGAAGTACTTTAAAACGCCCGGACAGACAGAGACATTTCAGGGATTTTATACTTATATTGGGAATGCGGACTTTCAACCTTGACCGCGGCATCGTATTCTCGACCTCCACACTATCACTATCGTACATCATACTGAACAACTGAACTAAACGTTTTTCCCAAATCACTCAAATAATATGAATTTTCTCAAAAAAATCAAATGATATGATATGACTTTTTTGTCACATTCTATTTTGTGGTTATGAAGGGAATAAGATAGTGAAATAAAAAATCCAGGTCCGTATTTAAATTAAGAAAGTTGATAATGGTCATTCAGATCCGAAACGTCGGATTGAAAAACCAACCTCACTAAATCATAGAGGAGAAAAAGTGCCAATGACGAAGTAAAAACCGTTTTTAGCCATTGTTTCAATTTAACTTAAAAATTTAGAAAAAAGGAAATGGTGCTGTATTAAATGGTATTTCCTTTTTTTCTAAAATTTCGTGTTAAATTGCAAAGATGAATAGAAACGGTTTTTACTTTATCATTGGCACTTTTTCTCCTCTATAATTTAGTGAAGTTAAATTTTCAATCGGACGTTTTGGATCTGAGTGACCATCATCAACTTTCTTAATTTAAATACGGACCTGGATTTTTTATTTCACTACCTTATGACCTTCATAACCCAGAATTAAAATGAGACAAAAGTAGATATCAAATACGGGAACTGATTCACCCCCCACCACTACTCCTGACCTTGAGAGCCCAGGTGTGCTGTGTAGTTTGGCCTTGAGGCGATGTGACGTCATATGACCTTGAGCGCGCATCACGCTTTTTCGATACTTGTCCATGACGTTGAGAGGCCAGGTGTGCTGGGTAGTTTGGCCTTGAGAGGATGTGACGTCATGCGACCTTGAGTGTTAGCTATTAAAACCAAGGCAGACGCCATTCAAAGCTAAAAAGAGGTACACTGTTTGTGCGGTCACAAGTGATTTCATCATTAAAAAGTTATTGTGTGGTGTATTCTGATTCAATTTTTTAAATTTAGGGTAATACTGTGTTTTTATATTAAATCTTTTACATTTTTTCAACAATGAGTGCAAAATTAAACTTGGGTGAAATTAACGAAATGCTTAATAAGGGTATAGATTTTGTTGAATAAAGAAAATTTTCATCATTAACAATTGGGAAAGTTTTTATAGTTCAAAATATTGCTTTAAAGATGACACGGTTTGGCAAAGCTTTTCATGCAACATTGTACGACAAAACGCATGATAAAACATTTCAAACTTTTTTACCAAAGCGTGTTGTCGAAACTATTTCTGAAGACGTTATCGAAATTATAAATAAATCGTGTGGGATGTATACTTTAACTTATTTGGGGCAGAGCTTGCGAGTAATCTCAGGCACTAATACTAGTAGATCAATATTTAAATTTGGGTGTTTAGAATAAGCAAAATTTAGAGATATTTACTTATTTGGTATTATTTTCATCTTTTAATTTTGGTGCTTAATAGAATAAACAAAATTTAGATATATTTACTTAATTTGGTATTATTTTCGTCTTTTAATTTGGGTTCTTAATTGGGTGTTTGGGTTAATTAACAATTTGGTAATTATTTTACAAATCAGAATACACAGACATTTTAATAATTAGTGTTTGAAAGATGTGTGACAGCAATAGTACCATCAAACCAATTGAAGACCTTGATTCTCACATTATCTGTTTGTCGCATAAGTTAAGAAATGCGGCACAAGAGATATTACATTTTGCAACCTATGATGGGTCGGCGGTTGAATCAACAGTCAGTCAATATAGAAAGTACATGAAAGATGTAATTAATTTCATGTCAGGCGCTCATTTGTGTGAAAGATACCTGTATGGTTCCATCAACTTAGACGAGTTTTGCGTGGAAATGATCGACGAAGGTCTCCAAAGCTATGTTGTCGAAATACCAAATTTACCCAAGGAATTGTTATCAAAGTATGGTTTGGTCTCAGCGGAAAACATCAATGAAGTCGTGAAAAATGGTGCAGATATTTTGGACCGTGTAGACAATACCGCAGATGATACTGAAGAATGGGAGAAAATGGATGTTGACGATATAGAGAATGAAAACTGTGAAAAACAAATAGGAATGTAAACAATTATATGTATCATGCAAAAATAATTTTGTAAATAAATAATCATTTTATTAATGTATTTGTGTTATTTGTTTATTCTTAAATTCTCCGAGAAAATAACACCCAAATCCTATTCACATGCATTCTGTGTGTCCTTGTAAACGCAACCTTGAAAAATCTATATGTACACGCCCCCAAACGAATGTACACGCCTCATAACTGTGTGACGTTGCAAACACAACCTTGAACAATCTGTATATATACACGCACTTAAACAAGCAAATTATTAGTTCGTCTTCATCGTTATTTAGCTACGTGTAATAAAAAAGAAGTTTAAAATGTCTCAGTGTCAATCTCAATCTAGTTCCACAAAGAATGCAGTACCAGAAAAGCCGATAGCGATTGTCCAGCCATTTTCGATAAATGGGATGCAGAGGTGTGCTATGTGTGAGCACTATGATGTGCTAGTTGGAACGAGGGGTCTTTGTAATTGGTGCAATAATTTTGTGATGTATGAGCAAATAACATCGCCAACTTCGTCACCACCCAGTGCTAGGAGAAGGCTTAATACGCCACCGCAAGAGGATACAACAGCAACCACCCCAGCTGATCCATCTCCGCACATTTCGCAGACAGCAGGACCATCGGGGATTTTGCAGGTCCCCGATCAAGCTGGCCCTTCTGACATTTTGCGGTCTCCATCGCCGCAGTTTAGTCAAGAAGGGCAGCAATGGGCGGTTGCGGCTTCTCCATCTTCTTCTTCTTCCACAGCATCCAACCTAGAGGCCCCCCTAGACACGTCTGACGAAGAGGACTTTTTTGGGGACTTTGGGGAAGAAGATGAAGATTTGGAAGACATTGTTAGACATATATGTCTAACAAAAGAGGAAATGAGGGTGTTTGGGTTTGAACCATAAGTTTTTTTAAATAAATAGTTTTAGGAATTTGTAAATAAATAGTTTTAGGAATTTGTAAATAAATAGTTTTAGGAATTTGTAAATATTTAGTATTAGGTAAAAAATAAATTATTATTATTATTATTACCTTTCTTTTATTTCTATTATTTTTAACAGTTTTCAGATATAAATTCAAACATTTTTAAATTTTACATCAGTTCTATGTAAGCATGGGTAGAATTAACATTACAATTGATAAATTTGGTCGTCAAAAAGCTAATAAAAAAATAGTAGTATACAATCCTCCAGGAATAGGTTTTAAGTTGAATGTTGATCATCAATACGACATTCAAGGAAAATCTTTAACTAACATAGCAGATCCTTCACAAGGTAGTGATACTGTAACCCGAGAATATTTCCTTAAAGAAATTCAAAAACTTCGGATATTACTGGTTGAATTATTAAATCAAACTTATTTTAAAATTAGTGAAATACTTAGTGTTATTAAATCGGAAATAGAATTTGCATATGTGTACTCGATAATAGAAAAAAGAGAAGTAATATTATCCAACCTTGAGCAAAATGTTGATCGTTTAATTAGAGAAACTCATAGATCTGGGATACATTCAAGGAAAATATCTAACTATGATAATAGAAAACTATTTAACATGATACTAGAAACAAGTGATGTCATATTATCGAACCTTAATGAAAATATGTAAGCAACGTCGCAGAGACTACAAGTTTTATTTTATACCTTATAATGCTGCACTTTGGTGAAAAAAAATAGTTTTAGATAAACATGGGTCGTGGTAACAACACAATTGATAAATTTGGACGTCAAAAGCCTGGTGAAAAAGTGCATTTATTGAGGGGATCACCAGGAATTGGATTTAAGCTTACGCCGGACGGTCAATATGACATGCGGGGAAAATCTTTAACCAATGTCGCCCCACCGACTAAGGGTAGTGATGCTGTTACCCAGGATTATGCGCTTAAAGAAATTCATCGATTACGCGTACAAATAGCAGATATACTGAATACAGATCTACTTAATAAGGTTCGTGTCGATATAAAGCAGCTTGAAGCGAAAATTGTTAATATTGAAACAATAAAAATGGATGTACTCGGGAGAATTGAAAAACATGAAATCAGAATGAGCGATTTGGAGAAAAAAGTGGTCAAGCATATAATGGAATAATGTATGAGAAATAATTAATATAGCCCCAGCTTGATGAGGATTACTCATATATGAAGATAATATCAAGATTGCTGATTGGTATAAATATAATCAAGAATGATGATTGTTGTGAATAAACCTAGTTTATAATTGTAATAAACACATATTTAAATAAAACAAAGTTGAAGTTCATTGGGTATTTATTTTAATAGTAACCTTAACCAATATACATATTTAGATAGGTTTGAATGTATTACAACATATAATATTTTAAACAATATCTGTCTCATCAATCCAAGAATTAAATTGATCTGAAAATCCTAACCATTTTACAAATAATTGATTAATATTATTTTTCTTGCGGCGACGAAGTACTTTTTCCACTAAATATACATTCGGACTACTTGTTTTTTGCAGCTCAGCTTCATAAAAACATCCTTTTATAGGTTGACCTTCTATTGATTCCAATAGGTATGTTGGTGGATTGGTAATGTTAACTTTTGCGATTTTAAACTGTTCCGTGGACCATGAGGGCGTATATCCTTTATCAAAGACACTTTTGTGTTTGCTTATACGAACTATATCGCCCAAACGAAATTTAAACTTTTTGGGTACTATTTTTATCCAATTGTATGCGTTAATGCGTGTGGTTGATTTAACGTTTATAGGTTTCATACCAATAGTACGATGCTCTGTGTTATTATAGGTTTTCGTTATGACTGGTAAAAGTTGTATCCATTTGTAGGAACCTCTAGCTGAAAACTCCTTATAGAGATAATTTTTGAGTGTACGTATGACTCGTTCAACTATCGCAGCTTTTTTGGTGCTGTACGTCGAATAATGATTAATGTTATATTCCTTAACAAGATTTTGGAATATGTTATTAAAAAATTCTTTTCCCTGATCGGTTTGTAGATTTATTGGTGTATATCTTGCTTCTTTAAAAATGTCTTTCATTGCTTTAGTGACTTCAGCCCCTGTCTTGTTTCTAATCGCCCTAGTATAGACAAATTTGGAGTAGCAATTTATGCACACCAAGATATAGCGGTATCCATCGTTTTCATTTGCATACTGTTGCATTTCCGCCAAATCTGTTTGCCACAAGTCTTCATATCCTTTAATGATGGTGTGTCTTCTGGGAAAATTTTTTCTTGCTGACCTATGAAGTTCATTGACAATTTTTATTTTTTCTGTGCTAGTAGTCATAGTTCCAACTCACGTCTCTTGAGATACTGATCAAATTATGTGATTACTCAATAAATTATACCTTCCTCACGAAGTTCTTCTATAATTGACATTATTTCATTATCGTGTCCGGTATGACCAGCCATCTTTGAACTCCATAGCAATCGTAATCGTTCTACCAACTCCTTCGGGTTATTCCAATATACGTAGCTAGGAGTTTCCGATAAAACACGTTTTTTTAATGGTAACACTACTTGAGCATATGTTTTTTTACCTGCGATCCCACTCCCCATTCGATTCCCTGTCATTAATGGTTTTATAATCTCTAAATATTTTTTCCGCCTGGTTTCCTGTAGTCCCCGCTTCTCGTCATAGCCCTTGTATGCTGCATTTGTCAATCGCAGCATCTTTTTATAGTCTTCTGCCACTTCGGGAGTCATCTTTTCGATATGCTCTAATACCCGCGGATTTTTTAAGAATATCAAATCGTAAAGTTCCGCATTCCCTTCAAAGGTTGCAATATTCTTAGAGTTGTGCCATAGTGTCACTTTACCAGGAGGAAAACGTATTTCCAAATTACCCATAAACTTTTTGTTTTTTACTTTTGATTTATGATGTACTCCATAAACTGTATCGAATTGTGATGGTTTTGTCTTTAAACCGTTCATATATGTATTAATGATAATATCCGGAGATGAGCGATCTTTTAATGTGACAGCTGACATTGTAGATTTGTTTGATGGAGAAGGTGTTGCATAAATTCCATCTAACGTCTCGTTTTTTGGGGTATCTATCGATGTTTCAGCAGTGTACTTGGACCTTTCTGTGATCGGTGTTGATGTTTCTACGGGAAACTCCTCTGACATGAACATGGTTGTTTTATTTAGTGGCTCCTCTATGTATGTGCTTAAACTTTTCGGTTGTGATTGTATATGTTTACGAGACTTTTGTGTTACTGCATCGGATATAGAAGTCAAAGGCTTAGCAATCGGCTCATAAAATTTGTCCAATTCAAATTTATCTTGTACATTAGCAGCTCTAATTTGTTTAAACTTTTTTCGAACGGCATCTGTAACCCCAATCAATTGACGTTTCAGATCTATATCATTATTCATCATGAAGGTGATGTTGCCAGAGTATCACACAACTATGTAATGCGAATTCACTGATCTTACTCTGTGTATATATAGTTATCGAACCCCTTGCGATATCTTCCCGAATTTAAATCGCTATCCTTATCAATAACGAGGAACCCATACTTGTCATTCCAACATTTAGCACACATCTCTTGAAATTGTGTAAAAGTCAGATCTGGCGATACATGATCCGAAAAAATATGTCGTAAATTCATTTCGTCTTGTTTAAACATTATAATTAAATTGGCGTTGTCACGTACTAATTGCTTGGGAACTCGGGAATAGGTTTGTGCTAGGTAGAAACTATCTACATTTTTATGTCGTCCCATACTAAAATATGATCGTATAACATCCTGTTTTTCACACATTACGTCGTCAAATATGAAAATTGAATTTGGTTTGGCATCGGATGGCTCCACGATATTTGTTGTATCGCTAAAAGTATAATAACCAAGACCCTTAATCGGCGTGAAAATTTTCCTGAGATATTCGTATTTGGGTTGATACAGCGACTTTGAATATACGTAGACATTTTCAAAGCGCAATCCTAAAGGGTGTGTAAGCAAGGTAATCATAACATTGGTTTTTCCACAATTAGAAGGTCCTATTAGCAATCCACGAATTGATAATGGCAACAAAGGACCATGCCGACGTCTCACATTTTTCCCTACATGTCCAGATCCAACCTTCTCATCGAGATTATCTATTTCTAGCTTCTGTTTCAGCTTAACAATACGCATTATAGTGAAAAAAAAATATTTTATATCGTACACACGGCTTTAACTACTCATTCAGATGCAGACCATCAAACGAAGTGGACGCTCTCGATATTCGAGTAAGACTGGGTGTGGTATAGTGAATTCTATAATTAATAAACTACCGTTTGAGTTACACCTTCCCGGTTATCAATATTGTGGGCCAGGCACCAAACTTACAAAGCGATTAGCGAGAGGTGATTTGGGAATTAACCCATTAGATGCAGCGTGTAAGAAACACGATATAGCATATTCAAAAACCGAAAATAACCTAAGTTCACGCCATCAAGCTGATTACGATCTTGAACAACGTGCTTGGGAGAGAGTAAAATCAAAAGACGCTAGTGCAGGTGAAAAAATATCTGCTTGGTTGGTAACAAATATTATGAAGGCGAAACAACGTTTCGGTATGGGTGTTTCAACGCATTCAGCTAAAATAAAGAGCTCCAAAGGAAAGCGACGACGATTTGTGAAAGGGAAACGTACATGTAAAAACAAAAGAGTGTCCAAGTTTACTTTTGGATCGACATTGCGACAACCCATTCGAGCTGAATTAGCTAAGGCTGGTGGTAAGAAATTTGCTGAAAAAGACATATTTAACGCATCTAGAATAGCAGTGGCTGCGGCAAGGAAATTATTAAAAGCCCGTGGTGGTAAGCGGAAGATACGCATACCTAGAATTATACCTGTTCCAAAGGTTGGTGGCTTATTACCTTTGATACCAATATTTGCTGGGCTCTCAGCATTAGGATCCTTAGCAGGTGGTGTTGCAGGGGTAGTGCGTGCAGTAAAAACAGCAAAAAATGCCACTACCCAAAAAACTGGTGGTGAGTTACAGCTAAAATCGAATGGAGGTGGAATGTATTTGAAACCATATAGGACAGGTTTAGGGCTTTTTATGAACCATTCAAAAAACTAGTAAAATGCCTTCCTCGAAGGCCATTATCGAATATTGATCTAGAAAGGTATGCATTACAGCTACAAGTACCATACTTTAGAGGTGTATTTATGCGAGATTCACTTCCTCGACGAGGTCCTCGACGTTATGAATCTGGTATTCTTAATTTGGACAGTATAATGGGATTTGGAACACATTGGGTGGCGTATCGAAAGAATGATTCAGAAGTTACATATTACGACAGCTTTGGTGATTTACCACCACCAACTGAACTGGTTCGATATCTGCGAATGGGTGGGGAAGCAGCAAAGGAAATTTACTATACATACGATCGACAACAAAAATTTGGGACAGTCTGGTGCGGTCATTTATGCTTAAAGTTTCTCTCTCAATCGTAAAAGTCAATATGTCTTATACCCCCCAAATGGATCGGGATAGTTATAAAAAGATGGCGTCTTCGTTAAAAGCCTATTATCGTTCCGGTAGTTTATTAAAAATGACTTCTAAAGAGTTAGAAAACATACCCAAGGAGGTAATGATTGCTTGTTCCCCAAATGAAATCGCACTTGTTTGGGATAAATTACCAGAACACATGAAATGTGACATAGACATGTTAAAGTATCAGTATTGTACGGACCATCATAATTACCAGAATCTGAATGGAGATGAATGTGATGGACCAGCGCCTAGGAGATTGTTTTGCTGTTCCTGTAAAATAAGTGATGTAAAAATAACAGAAAAAAATTGGTTTAAAATTTCAAAACCAAGTAAACGGTGTACAACCTATAGCAATATAAACTGCTGTCGACAACAATAAAAGCTAAAAACAGTAGATTTTTTATCAGTCATGTCGTACACATTCACATTAACAGGACGCTCGAGCGTGTTAAGTACAGATTTTTACCCACCATTAGAACTCAGTACAGTCAATAAATATGGGCTTGCACTTGTTGGATTTTACACATATAATTCTATTTTTAATATTGATGAAAGCAATAATTCATTTGCATATAAGAAAAAAAATGACAAAACTTCACCATCTATAAAGTTAACAATTCCCCCCGGAGTATATGAAGTGCACGAGATTGAAAAAGCAATGAAAACTGCCCTACAACTATCCACGAGAGATAATGATGATAAAATATTTTCATTAACACCAAATAACACATTGAAATGTGAAATAAAAACAAAATACATTATGGATTTTACAGGAGAAAACTGCATTGGTCGGATGTTGGGATTTGATCGTATATTGTTAACAACGGACAACAAAAAACATGAATCAACCTCTCAAGTAGACATTATGAAAGTACGCATAATACGTGTTGATTGTAATATTATCTCTGGAGCATACCTGAACTCACAAGAATGTCATATTTTATTTGAATTTGATATTGATGTTGAACCTGGTTATAAGATAACGAAAGAACCCACAAACCTTATTTATTTGCCGTTGAAGCCTGAAGGACGTCAGTTCATTGACAACATTACTCTACGCATCTTGGACGACAACGGTGATCTTATCGATTTCAACGACGAGAAGATTATTATTAAACTGGAGCTAAAAAAACTAGTCTAACGATGGGTTTTTGTTACAACCGCCGACCGTACATGTTTTCTCCGATATGTCAAACAATAACGAAACCTAATAAAAAGAAACATGTCGCTAAAACAGAGCTCATTCACGATCACGACGTCGGACCAAAAGGATATCAACGTCTCTCTGCCAAAGATCGTAGATTTCTTCAATCCATCGGCTTGAAAGTACGAAGCCAACGAACATGATGACAAGTAGTGAAAAAATTGAGGTTTTTACTGAACCTATTTTCAATAATTCTATCATAAGCCTGCAAGAACATACATATAAACCCTACGGATCACCTAAATTCCAAAATTCCGATGAAATTCGTATCCCAGTTCACTTTCAAGACATAATTTTGGATATATCGGAAAGCTACATATATGTCGAAGGAACATTTAAACCAAAAGACGCTACAAAAAAGTGTTTTTTATCTAATAATTCATTAGCTTTTCTATTTGAGGAAATTCGATATGAGATAGGCGGTGAGAAAGTTGCAGTTGTCAGAAAACCAGGTGTAACTACAGCTCATAAAACAATGGTTTCCATTGGTAGTACACAGCTGAAACCGCTTCTACATGCGGATGGGGTCTAAATGAAGAAAACCAACACATTGTGGATACCGCTAGTAATGTATTTTCTGGCAAAGTACCCCTAAAATATCTGATGGGTTTTGCTGAGGATTATACGAAGGGGATTTTTAACATTAAACAGGAATTGATTATAATAATTGCCCGCACTTTTAACAACTGTTATATTGGAGAAGTTGAAGCCGACATTAAAATTGACAAACTGGAGTGGAAAATACGTCACATTGTTCCCGAGGATAGACAAAAGCTAAAACTATTATCACGTATTAATAAAGGTGGTAATAATGCAAATATCCGAATGGCTTACCGTATGTGGGATCTTTACGAGCTTCCCGCTCTCCGACAAACTTCATCCGATGTTTGGGCTATAAGAACGAGTACAAGTCTAGAGAAACCTCGTTATTTAATTATCGGATTTCAGAATATTGGAAAAGCGGATAGCTATAAAGAAGATGCGACTGAATTTACAAATGCAAATATAAGTGACATTCGAGTTTATCTTAATTCAACAGTATTCCCCTATGAAAGATGGAATTTGGATTTTTCAAAGAAATTGTATGCAGCGGCCTATTATAACTATGAAAACTTCCAAAGCAGTTATTATGGTCGAGAATTTAACGATCCAATGATGGATTTTGGCGAATACATGAAAAATCCGCTGTTTGTTATTGACTGCTCGCATCAGGTGGAAGCTGTAAACTCGTCAACTGTGGATGTCAAGATTGAATTTGAAACACGTAACAGTCGGTTTCCTAAAGACACTAAAGTTTTCGCATTAATAATTCACGATTCTATTTTTAGTTATAATATGTTAAATGGTTCTGCATCAAATAAGCTTGTTTAGTCGTTTAGTTATTTATAATTATTATACTTTATATTTGGCATATATGTTAAAGTATATCTTAGTATATCCATATATTGTTATATAGTTTAGTGTTTTGATATAAAACTTAATATATGTGTAATAGATAGTTTAGCAACTAATGTCAACAATTAAATAATAAAACATATTGCACCAGTTATTTTGAATTTTATTTTAGTCTAAGTTCTAAAAGGTAAATTAATATAAAAATTTGGTTTCCACTCGTCCTTGAATTAAGATCCGACCCCGAGAGCATTGCTAATTCCCCGACCTTGATGGTGGGTGACGTCATAGGACTTTTCTATTCGTCCTTGAATTAAGATTCGACCCTCCCTGAGAGCGTTGCTATATTCCCCGACCTTGAGGGTATGCGACGTCATAGGACCTTGGGTGCGCAACGGACTACATAATAAGATACAAAGAGTATATATATATATAAGGTTGACGTTTAAGATTTCTGTTATATTCCAAATCAGTTTGCAAAACGAACATGTCTTCCAGCTCTTCTAACTCTTGGGTATTTGATGTTGAAACAGTGCGGTTAAATAACCGGTCAGATTCGTCTGATTCCGACGACGACGACGAAACAGTTGAAATGGGTCAGAGATTTGTTGTGCAAAATGAATCTTCGTCTGATGAGGAGGGTCAGGAAGAGGAGTCGGCTGAAGCCAGTCTGCCTGACTCATCAAGTTGGTGGAGTCCACCATCACCACGTGGTGAGTTTGATGGTCCAGCCGACAGTAGTTGGTGGGTAGTGCCTGATGTTTCAGAAGATACGCAGGAAGGGAATGCCGACTCCACTACGTGAAGATGCTACTTCGGAATGGTGCAAAATGGATGATGGCGATGTATAGAATGTCAACATTTAATTGTACCATATATATATATATATATATATATATATATATATATATATATATATATATATATATATATATATATATAAAATACTGATTTTATTAATGTGTTTGTGTTATTTTTCTAGTTTTTAAAATTATCAATATAAGTATAGAGTATTTTAAAGAAAAAATTAAATATTGATTTTTTTTTTCGATTTTCTCGAAAGTCAACTTTTTTTTATTTGAAACTTTTTTCGTCTCTTGAAAATTTTCAATTTTGGGTGTGCCCGATCGTTCAGGTCCGGCTTAGTGTAGATTAGTGTAGATTAGGTTAGGTTAGGTTAGGTTATGTTAGGTTAGGTTAGGTTAGGTTAGGTTAGGTTATGTTAGGTTAGGTTATTGGATTGACACTAATCGCAGATCAAACCAAATTTTTTTTTTTTTTTTTTTTTTTTTTTTTTTTTTTTTTTTTTTAAAAATTTGTCAGGAGGTGCGGGGGACGTAGCTGAGCAAAAAACGCAATTTTTTTGTCAACTTCGCAAAAGCGTATCTCGGTAACGGCGAAAGATAGACGAACGATAACTTTACCAAACGATGACTTTTTTTTAGGCGAACAACTTTTACATTTAACCCAAGTCGCTATCTCGCACCCCCGAGGCTCGGGAATCGCTCAAAACAAAAATGTGCACCAGCGCGTTGACAAAGTCAGGAATGCGTCGGACAATATCGTCACCATTTAACTTTTTGTAGAACTAGACGACCTACGTCCGGCAACACCAAGCGCGCTCCCGTCCGAGCTACCGTTCTCGAGATATAGCGGTTCAAAGTTACACGTAAATCGCGATTTTTCAAGAAACGCGTAAATCGCCGACTTCAGAGGTCCGTAACTCTCGAACGGTAACTCCCACGAGGTAGGTCCTGTGGACGTTTTTGTAGAACTCGATTTTAGGAATTTTTTTATCTAAAACTTTTTTCTCTATCTATCACCGTTTTCGATATTATAACGTCCAAAGGTGGTCGGCAAAACGGGCAAAAAACCATTTCGACTTCCTATCTAATTTTTAGGTGCTATTTTAATTGAGCTTAAAGGGAGTTTTCGATGTGTTTATATCTTTTGGGGTCTAAAGAAAACATTTTTAATTATATATTCTAAAAATTATTAAAAATTTTATTTGTTTATGTACGCATTTTCGCAACATTTAATACATTTTCGTTGGAATAAGAGACATATTGGTTTATTAAAACTTTTATTTTCATAATAGGACACACACACAATTTACTGGGTTATATATAGATATGTGACATAATATATTTTTTTTCAATTCATCTTATTACTTAAGGACTAAATAATTATTATTATTTTCAAATTAATTTCAATACTTATTATTTTTTGTAGTTGTATTGGTTGGTTGTTTTATAATAATTGACTCAATGAATTACCAAATAAAAAAAAACGTCTATTATATAACAACCTTAAGCCCTCCCACCAGCGACAAGGTTCAACTACATCGGAAGGGAAACGCCCGCAGTGATGTTCGGTTAAAAACTTAGTACTAAAACATATTTAAAAACTATCCTATCCTATTAAATATAGAATGGTAAACACAAGACGCCGATTTTACAACTACACATTCAAGTCTATTTTTTTTTTATTTCTTTTACTTGCGTATGAATGAGAGACGTCGCTCATACTTTTCCATCCGAGCCTCCCAGTCGCTCGCCTCTCTCATATACCGCTCAGCCTCTCTCCTACACCGCACAGCCTCTCTCCTACACTGATCTAATTTATCACCCCAAACCGTCTTCATATTGGTCAATCGTGCCATCACCTCACCGTCTTCATCCTGTGAAAATGGCCCCAGATTATTTGGAACTCCATCTTCGGGTTGGTCGGTAACAATTTTTTTTGGTGTCATCAATTTTGCTTTATTTGTAATCCTTCTTTTTTGTCGGATTATAGGTGACACCGGCCCACCCAACCCGGATGTTGACGGCTGTGGCTCACGCTCCCCCAACCCAGATGTTGACGGTTGTGGCTGACTGCTTTCCACCTTACGTTTTTTTCCTTGTACAAATCTTGAGCCTTTCATAAGGACTTTCTTCAGTATTGAAGGTTTTGCTGCCTCCTTTATTGTTATATCGCTAATTATATTCACTGCGGGCTGCGGTTCTTGTCGATCTAGTGGAAAGCAGTTTATGTAGCCACCGATGGCATCGTCCAATTTGGTGTTGTTGGCATCATCTAATTTGTTGTTGCTGGCAGCGTCTAATTTGTTGTTGCCGGCATCACCACACTCTGCTTCGAATGCGCCAGGTGTTAGAAAATTAAACTTTTCGATGTCGAAACTATTATCGGCGAGCGAGTCAACACACTCAGCAAGAACAAAACTATTGATTGAACCACCAAATTCACTGAATGAACTCATTTTTATATGTTGCGTAGTAATTTTAACTGAACTTTGAAACTGAACAAATGTCTAAGACTGAAGTTACACAATGTCTACATCTGGTTTTATGCAACCACCCCCACTAACACAACCCCTTAATTTTTACTGCGCAGCCACCCCACCACCCATAACCTTGAATATGCAGCTCCACCCACGGACGGCCTTGCGATGTGTCCTTCAAAATCTTTGCGTCGAAATATACAAGGTTAAATATATATTCTATGAAAAAAACTAAATACAATAAAGTATGGATTTTCCAGCACGTTATATTAAACATTATCATTAGTCAGAAACGTTTCCATCACACTAAGAAGTTGATCTAATTTTTCGTCTTCGGATAAAAACGTTTCGACCACACTCATAACATTTCGAACATTTTCCTCAGGTGTGGTTTGATAGAACTGTATGTCGTTATGACCCCAAGGTAATGTTTTTGTAGAAGATGGAATTACATAACGTTTATCATCACTGTGGGACAGAGCTACTTTGTTTACTATTTCGGTATAAACGTTATGTAATTGACTTCGGAAAGTTTTCATTTTACGAAAAATTAAACCGCCCTGTTCTACAACTTTCCGATAGTCTTCCAGGTTAAGATTATTTTTGATAACCGATTTCTTGATACCTTTGGCTTTTTTTACTTCGTTCTTAATCGATTTTATACAATAAGCCTTAGCCCCGGTACCATAAAAACTGATTATCGGATCACCTGGAAACTCATCTTTCATTCTACCCAAGACTGACATACTCTTTTGAATATTAAATGTATTTCCCTCGACATAATTTGACGTGTCAAATTTATCCGGATTCTCAGTCATACAGCGATAAAAATTATTTGTGAATACTTTTAATATCAGGGAATCTGTATCTGTGTAGAGTAAGGAAGCATCTTTACCGAATTTCGTCTTGATAAAATTGTAAAAGAAATCATAAATTACCGTTTTTGACATGTCCAATATGGAAAATCCTATATATATAGGTTTATTATATTTAATTTTCAATTGGTTCATATGTATTGCCACGAGATCTTGAGTAAATATGGAACAGCTTTTAAAATTAGGACGAGCTATTAGGGCTCTAGCACCACATTTTCCTCTTGAGTTTTCCCATTGGGTTATTAATTTTATATCCTTGCGATTTTCCACATTTTCCATGGTTTTACCAAAAATTGCATTTATGATCAATTTGAACATATCTTTACCGAATTTTGTTTGCGATTTATTCCGCATATCAGTATTGAAATCAATATATTTTTTCAACCATTTAGATTGATCAAATTTTAAAATTCTGTGTGTTCTCATTACCATTAGGCCGTTGTTAATTGCTTGTTTTAATGTACGGTAGTGTACAATATAGTTTTTCTTATCATTAACATTCGGTATTAATTTCGACATTTTGGATGTTCCCGTTGGAGGTATAATATTTTCTACTAAAAATGGAAGATCGGCATGGTGATCGTGCAATTCTTCCGGATAATGAATATCCACTTCTAAAACATAGCCAACCGGACTGTCATCGGCAACATCCAATATGTTTAAATCCAATATTTCCCGCTCCGACAACCAATTAAAACCTCCAAATGGTAATGCTTGTGACATACTATGACCATACAAATTTGTTGCATCTAAATATGTAATAAACGATTCTGGTTTTGTAGGGTCATAGTCGGGTAAAAATATGTTGTTGGCAATATGCTTCCTTTCTGAACACTGACTTATACCCCCGCGAATTCCCTTTTTAAAAAAATTAATTGTGCTGATATCAGTCAAGAGCTCCAACTTTACCTTGGTCATGCGCAACATACAATCAAATGATAAACTTGGAAGAGTGCAGTAATGCGCAGGATCGAGTTTATAAATATTTAAACACATATCGCGGAATTGTTCAAATACATCGCATAGCAATGTCACGTCTGATTTTAAATATAAATCTGAATAGTCCCCTAAATTCTTACATTTGAACGATGACCACACATCCTTGGCTCTGTCATAGCATTCATCACTTATATGTTCCTCTTTTAGTGTATCATAAAATTGATTTTTTGTTGGAAGATTTGGGATATTCATTTTTTCTAAAGAATCAATGAAACTGTATGGGAAAACACCTTTTTTCCGCATTAGATCGAATTGATACCGATCAGGAAAGTGTTTTCCCGTTTCCCTGAAACTATCAATATCTAAACCACTACCCAAGTCTTCCAACGAAGCGGATAAAAATTTAAAACTATCAATGAATCGCAACTTTAAATATTTTTTCTTGATCGATAGGGTTTGTTTGTCGACATAATCGTGAACGTAAATGCTCTTTGTAAATGAAACATATTTTTCTTTACTCTGGGCTATGACGTTAATATTATCCCCATGACGACATAATTCTTTAATAAATAGGTGGCAGTCATAACCGCTTAAATTATGGAAAATAATAGGGACGAAATTAGGTAGTTTATAATTTAAATTACAGACGGAATGAGCAGCACCAAATCGTTTCTTCCCCGTTATGTGACAATGATCTCTTACTTTTTTTTCATTGTCGATAAAAGGCTGCTCACATATACAACATGTTTTAGCATTCGCGAATTCATTCTCTTCCTGAGGTGTTAAACGGTTCATTGGTTTAATATCTTTTAGATATGTATTATAAAGGTGCCTTAAATCGCTTTCTATACGAGAAACAAATACTTGGGCTGCATCATTTCCGCGGTACAATTCAAATTTAGAAACAGTATCATCAAAAGAACATTTTATGACGTATGCAAAGGAATATGGTTCGTGTTTAACACTCTGCATTGTGTAAGAATTTTGAGGACTTGGCTCGGCTATTGGTAATGGTTTTAGAACCGATTCGAAGTCGGCATATACGACAAATGGAACTCGCATTTGCTTTTCTATGCTTTCAAATTTTAAAATATTTTCAGGTACACTCTTTCCAAACTTATCAACCCTAATATCCTCTGAGGGTGTCAATGTGTATAGGTGATTACAATCATTTTTCTGGTGTAAAGTTATAGCTGATAATGAATCAAAATAAACGAGACAACCATCACAAAAATACAATTTACTTTTAACTTTGCTAATTTGACTAGACACTAATCGAGATAAATCTGTGATCCAACAATAATGACTTTTTGTACAACGTGCATCGCAAACATGTGTATCATCATGAGCTTGAATATTACAATCACTGTTTATTAACAATAAATTTACATGATTTAATAATTTTTTGCTCGCATACCTAAGTGGACCAACTATTTCATACTTCATCTTATTATTTTCAAAAGTAGATTCTACACCATACACATTGACTGAAATGTTATTTTGTTTCTCAAATTTACTAATATCACACAATTTTACTGGAAAATCCATACCTGTTACATCCAACACAGTTGAAAAATGGGGATATGATGAAACTTGTGTTGGCATATTGATTGTGGGAAACATCGCTGAAGTTACAGCCCAAGCGAAGCAGCACTCGTCTTGGTTCACCACATTAATCACAGCCTTTTTGCTCTCTATGAATCTCGGTAGTTTGATGTATGATGAGCCGCTTACTGGCCTAAACTCGTTGATGTTCACTTCCAGATATAGAATTTTCTCAAGCGCCCACCCTATAAACACAAAAAGTATTGTAATTCACAAAACAACACTGTTAAATATTTAAACATACCTGAATCTTTTTCTTGAAATTCCATAGATTGGGTCTTCATTGCATCCACAAACGATTGGTATACAGTTTCCAAATCATCCCCATCCGTGATTACTTGATTGGTTGTATTAAACGATTTGTCGCTGCACACGTCCTGAGATGGTAGCAGAGTTGACCAAAAACAACCATGTTTATCTTCAGAGCCCCATGCGATGTCAGCATTCGACGCACCAAATCCAACACTTTCTGCTTAATATCATCGAAGAATGCAGTAAAATCGGCATGGATACTGTCGCTGCTCACACGATATGTCGCGATGCGATTTCTGAAGGCACCATCTATCATTTCTACACCTTGTGATAATGGTATACATGCATTATTTCTATGCACCAATGTTCTTTGTTGAGCCCCCATTCGGTTTGCCGGAACAACAACATTACAAACATCGCAGCTTTGCATTTTTGGGGAATTTGATGAAGAGGGTCCTGCAACATCCAATCTTACACGCTTTCCTCCAACACCAAAATCATCATCCGGTCTTCCCCTACACAACTCTCTTTTGTGACGCAACAGACTGTAACTGCGGGTAAATGATGCACCGCACATATCACACACGTAACTCATGTTTAATTTAATTGAAAGTTCAATTACACGTCTCACTTCAGTTATAACACAATATGCTTACACCACCAATCTTTTATATGAAATGGTTTGCATGGTCATATGATGATGTCACATCGCTTCAAGGACAAATATTGAAAACGTGGTATGCGCAATTCCCCAAGGTCGTGGGGCGGGGTTTAATCTCATGGTCATTGGGGCGGGGTTTAATCTCATGGTCATGGGGCGGAGCTTAATCTCAAGTTCAGGTGTGCGCTCAAGAAAAAGCGTGATGCGCGCTCAAGGTCATATGACGTCACATCGCCTCAAGGCCAAACTACACAGCACACCTGGGCTCTCAAGGTCAGGAGTAGTGGTGGGGGGTGAATCAGTTCCCGTATTTGATATCTACTTACTATCAACACTAAATCTAAATAAATCAATGTCTTCAAAATAGTCGGTGTATTTTTTCATCAATCTATGTGATACATAATACATGATATCAAAAAGTTGCCTTGATCTAGTCTCTCTTTGTGGTATTCGAAAAATAATAGGTGATAATAAGCTACTACATTTTATGTTACCTGATATTATTTTATATAAGAATACTAGTAACGCATTTTATCTAGGCAGCTTTAAACTTTCAATTCCTTCCCAATCTTAATTTATATAGTAAACATTTTACAAAACGATTCTCGACACGCTCTATTCTCTCTATATTAAAATTGTAGGAGGGATACCATATTATTGTATTTAGGGTTGCCAACTTTAAATTTCCATAATCCAGGACAGATCAGTCAAAATCTGTAAAAAAATCCAGGGCAGAGGATAACAAAGAAAAATACCTAATAATATAAATATTTTATCAATTTTAAGCAAAATAAACGTTATAAATAATATTTTAATTGAGTAAAAAAAAATTTTAACATCACTTATACGACCCCATTTCAACTTTTTTCAAATAAGTTCCTATAAAGTTGTATAAAGGGACTGTACTATAATAAAGTATCTACCTTACCTTTTACATCCTAGGTATTAGCATTGCATTAGGTAGATGGCATGTACCAAAGATTAAAAAGAAAATACAAACTAAATAATAAAAATTAAACATATTATTATGGAGGAAGAAATAAAACTAAAAATTATATTATAATAATTAATGTGTCTGCTTGATTCATGTGTTATTACTTTTCACTAAATAAACGTAACAAATAATATTTTCAGTCAGAAAAAATAAAATTTGAATGTCACTTAACACATAACTGCTTTGCAATAAAGTTACTATAACATATATCTGCCTTACCTTATCTCTTTAACATTAGCTCGAAAACGAAATACAAACTAGATAATAAAAACTAAACCAAACATATATTATGAGGGAATAAATAATATTTTGGTGTAGTAGACGTATTATTATTAATAATGGGTCAGCTTATTTTATATTTTATTAATTTTAAAAAAATAAATATATTTATATAAATATAAATAAACGTAAAATAATATTTTCAGCAAAAAAAAAGAAAATTTGAAAAGCACTATAACACACAACTAAGTTATAATAAAATATGTACCTTTTAACTCATATTTCTTAGATATTACTCACAACTTACTCAGATAAATACAAATAGCAGAAACCACAGAATTTCGCTCTTTAAGTGCGCATTTTCATCATTAATTCGACAGTCGACAGATGACATAAGGAAGTCATTAAAAATAATAAAATTGTATTTTATGCTATGTTGCTTTACAAAAAAATAAAAATTGCCAAAATCCAGGACAAAATGCGTCCTTCTTGGGAGATCGGAAGGACGAAGGACAAATACGGTAAAATCTACTTAAAATCCAGGACCTCCTTCCAAATACAAGACGGTTGGCAGTCCTAATCGTATTCTAAAATGCTACGAACCAGACGGCTGTATAAACGTAATAGCCGTAATATCACAAATCAGTCAATTCCTCTTGGCCACTTTTGTTATAACATTTTTTTTTAAGATGCTGACTTAAAGGACCTCCGAGATATGGATAGTGAACGCCCTGAAGTGAACAACTAACAACAACAACAAAGTTTCAAAATATCTTGGGGTAATGATCTCAGGGCTGAAGTAAAACTCGTTTTTTACATACGCCGAGCTTTCGGAAATTTATTGTTTTCTTTTTCAAGGCTACAATATAAAACAGAACTTTACAATATTGTGGATGGCATTTTTTTACAAAAATTAAAATTAAAAAAAAAGGGAAAAAATTGTTCGAGAAAACTTTTTTCTACAAAAATGTTTTGTTCCTTAAAGTTTCACTAAAACCATATTTCAAACAAAAAATGTAAAAATGATATAGATAAAAACAATTAGGATGTTTGCATTATCTCTTTAAATAACAGAGTTATAGCTTCTCAAAGTTTGAAATTTGCCTTTAAGGTCCGTTACGAGTGCGTGACGTCACTATTCACTTCCATGGCGCGGTAATCTGCTACACCCGTCCATTTGACTGGGAGACGAGACTCTCTAGTATTCGTGATAGCCGTTGTGTTTTGAATATTATTAATATATCAATTATTAAATCGTAAAGACGCCTAAAATAAGCAGTCCTTATAAATATTTTATAGTGCCTGAATGTACTAGTAGTACATTTAAATCTCCAAATAATTTTTTTTCCCCGTTTCCAAGGATGAAAAACTAAAGAAATGGTACAATGTAGCAAAACGGGATGGCAAAATGCCACTTTCTTCAAAGAGCTCATTACATTGTTGCGAAGATCATTTTGACGTAATTGCTTACAACATAATTTTTTATCGATTTTGATCAAATCTGTCATACAATAATATCGGCCATAATATTAAACACGTTTTTCTATGTCTAATAGTTTAAGGAGAAATATATTTTCTTATTGATCTTTTTGTTCAAAATATTCACCAACCGCAGAAACACATTTTGATAGCACATAAAAAAATTAAATTGAACGATTCTTTTACACATCTCGCCATAGATTTTTCTACAAACAAAGGTACTATCAGCAAGAGTTTCGCCAAAACTATTAGGCATATTGCTCATTTTATGAAAGAACTTATATAGTTTTCCGAATCAATCAAGGTTTTTGAGAAGCTACCTATAGCTTTTCGCAAGCGTTTCGACAACACAGTCCATAATAGATTGCTTTGAAATACGGATCGAAAAGCCCAGCAACGCCATTTACTAGTCATTAACGTATTCCGAATACAAAAGTTGTAATACTTTCAAATATTTAATTTCAGTAACACCTGACGGCTTTATAAATTTTATTTCGGAAGGATATGGTCGAAGAGTAAACGATACACATTATTTGAAGATTGTGGCATTCTACAGGAAGTACCAGTCGGTGCAAGCGGTATGACGGACCGAGGAAGTGATGGAAAAGAATAGCTGCGATTCGGATATACGTAACATTTTAAAATAATATCGCCCCATGCTTGTATAGATGTGAAAATGATTCATCTTGTAAATGATATTGCTGTCAGAGCTTGTGGACTTGTTAATCTTCAAAGCGTGTTAATAAAACAATAAAAGAACATAACTTATGGTTTTATTAAATTAAAAAAAAACCGTTTTTAAAGTTTGCCTTAGCAATTAAATCCTTGCAATAATCTTTATCAAAATATATCTTGTTCTTATCTGCAAAGAACATTTGTAACTGTAACTACGACATATACTTCTGCGTTGGTACGTTATTGCACACTTATTTTTTAATTTTTTTGTTTTTGCCTGTATATTTTATTTATATAATAGAATCATGAGAAAGTCTATCCGGAGAAGCGCCGATGACGTAAAAACCTGTATTTAAAATAAAACCACAAGTTTGGATTTGTATATTCTCTTTTCTTTGTAGAACATATCGCACATACTTTTCTGAGAGTTTTACCTAAAAAAAAACAGAACTCTTCATTAAATTTTGTCTAACGAGCAAGTCGAATTTAGTAACTTAAAATATACAATATTTTACAAATACAAATTAATCCAAGAACTTTTGTTTTTGAAGTTTTTTCCAAAAACTCTCCGTTTTTGAGATAAGGGAGTGGGTTACTTTATGGGCCACCATGTACATATCTAGCATTTTTTTGCAAAAAAATACATAATCATTTCCATATGCACCTTGGGCAGGTTCTTGAATCGCCCCGACTAAATCCTTTATCCATATTATTCGTCACAAACAATAACAGTATTATTAAACTCATATTACCTTTGACTTTGCGCGAAAACCCAATTAATAAGGAATTAATATGACGTCACGACGTGTATTAAGCGAAGCGCGAAATAATTGAAAATTTCTTAATTTGTAATTTGAATAAATCCGTTAATTTATAAGATACCGGAGTATTTTTTTTGCAATCCGTTAGTTAACGCAAATACTATCACTATCCAATTATGTGAAATTATGTTGTACTTTCGAAAGTTGGAAACTTCCTAATTATTTTTATGTTGAAAATTTATAGCTAGATTAGTTAGTTGTGCGACGGAAAATTCTACATGTTACGTATTTACGTATATTATTTCTAAGTGCTTAATAATGCACCTTGTTGATGTTAAATTGTCCGCCTATATACAATGGTAAATGCTTGAGGATTATTATTATATCATATTGCTCAAGTGTATAGTTGTTATTTGAAAATTCATTATATTTACACATTGTTTAAAACTTGAATGAGATTTTATATAAGAATTTCGTGCAAAGTGAGTTTACTATTAAGCATGTCTTCTTTGTGAAACATTCAAATTTTCGAATTCTACTCTTCAGGATTACATAATAGGTACTTTTATTGCGTATTTATTCTATGTTTCCGCTAATAACGCGGACGTGTGTGCTATCAGTTGGAATGTTGTTTTTAGGTTTTTTCCCTCCCAACTTGATTTAAAAATAAAACTAAAAAACGATATGCAGACGTGAGAGAGAAAGCACATGTTACAAGATATTTTTGGTGTCTCTTTTCTGGCGGTAAATTTGATTATTCGTACTTAATTATGTCATAACTAGAATTTCTTTATTTTGTGTAAATTTTTTTTATAATTATGGAATTGTTATAATGACTTAATTGACTATTAAAACAATCACAGTACTTTTATTTTCGTATATTATTCTATTATAAGTTTTGAGTTGTAAATAAAAAATAAAATATATAGATTTTTGGAAATTAAACTTATTTTAAACCTCAATTTGTGGCTTTACTGTTGTTTTAAAGTCGCCAAAAGTTGTTTTTCTTTATTTAGGCATTCATCGTCAAAGCAAATCTCCGCCATTTCCAAAAACTTTCATTTGTTTGATTTTTTTTTCCGTAATAAGTACCTTACTATTTTGAAAATCTATGGAATGGTTTGTCTTGTTTACGTGTTCTGAAAGCGTGCAAGTATTTTTTTTGTAATCTTATGTCACTTTTATGCCTGGTTATTCTTTGTTGTGAGACTGTGGAGGTTTGTCCAATGTAGTTTTTGTTAGAATAAACTACGTTTACTAGCCTGGAAACAGTGTTGCCAATTTTCAGTACTTGCTTGCCACATATAATAATGCTTACAAGTTCTGAAATATTTTTTTCTAGTTTATGACTCAGTTCCTGGCAATAAGGTAGAGAAAAAGAGTATGTTTGTTAGTTTTCAGGAAAAAAAGCACTTAATTTCTATTTGTTACAGGAGCATTGATTTCCGGAGATAATATTGTAGTTGCATTGTTGTTGTTTTTCAGAGTTGTGTCAATAGAATTGTGCAGAAATTTGTTGAAAAACAATTTAGGATAGAAATTACCTAATAGAATGTTATAAAGTTTTTTATAAATTGCCTTTTATATACTCTGGATGGCTAATTTTTGGAATAATTTGTGGATGTACCGTTTACAGCTTTCTCGTAATGAATTACATATTGATTCTAATTAAAAGAAAATATATTTAAGCCCCGTTATAATTTTTTGTTTGTATTTTATCGTTAAAAAGTGTTTGGTAATCATATATTTTAGTAAAAAGTAAATATTTAAATATGTTGTTGTTTTGTTTTCGTAAATAAAAAATTTAATGTAATAACCTAATTTTGAGATGTTGCAAAGCTAGGCCTGCTGAAAGGTTTTGCCCATTGGCCCTCTTCCCCAACTATTTGAGAAATAGTCCATGAAGGTGCTAATTACAAACCTATAGGGATTGAACCCGGAGGTGCCCCTTCGACTTCCCCCTCCTTAACTATCTGAGAACGACCTTGCGTACCTTAATAATGATCCTTCTTTTGATTTATAGGTCAACCAACGAACTGTCAGCTACAAAAGTCTTATATTCCTCAGCCTCAACCACGATGTACCTATACAAGTACATGGCCATACGTTGCCTGCCATATTCAACCTCCTGCAGCATGCGAAGGGTGTTATGGACATTATTTTAATTATCAAGTAAAGGTAAAATGCTAAAACATTATGCTATTGCCTTAAACAAATATAAAATTAGAATGTTAGAATAATTTTCACGCTTTACTTATATAAAAAATTACAAACGTACACATCTCCCAAAAATATACGTCCAACCCCGTTGAATGTCTCTGACAAGATCAATAAAAGAAATTAATCTATAATTTCAATCTTTGAATAGCTTAAATAATCATCCATCATACATCATTGTATCTTAAAAAAAAGAACCCTTTTTATTTCGACTTTTTTTCAGTAGCGGAAATTTACGGAGATATAGTACCGAAGCACGGATCTTGGGCAGCGATGTCTGAAGGGACCGGGCTGTAAAATGCATAAAAACTCATCACTTCGTGTCTTATTAAAAAGCATTCGATATTTTCGCAGGTCTTTTCGACTCGTCGGAATTTTAAATATTGACAAGAAATATTTTTTAACCGCAATATTTATACTATTGACTTGACGAGTCAATCTTACCGCGGCACGAGGCTAATTTTGTACAAAAATCGGTTGTCATATAAAAATGAAATAAAATAATAATACAAATTCTATATGGCGGCCAATAAAACTCAAAAAAAGCCTTCCCTCTTCACTCGTTCAAAACATAAGGCAGTAAGCCTTTACAGAAAGATTTTTTTATTTAGTGTATTTATTCTTTCCAAACCTAATTCCTTTTGGATTATGATGATTATAATGTTTAATTGTTCACTATTCATTTACAAAAGGACAATTTGTTTTACAATTTTTAGTTCGGTCAAAGTGACTAAATTTTAGTAACTCCAATTCCTGATAAATATTTTAATTATACTAGCAAATATATCTATATGTACTTTAAAGTATTTGTAATGCTTCGATCAGCGATATACTTCTAATGGTTATCAAGTATCGATATCAATTCACTGGGGAACCAATTTCAACTTTTTTTTTGTTTCTTGAACAAAATCTATTTTGGATTCAACTATACCCAAGTAACTAAGAAATACCTATTAAAGAATTTAGTTGGCCCGCCAAAAAAAATGTTGAGTTATTTGTTACAAAATTTTAATTTATAGGCATATACAATAAACATATAAAATACAGATAACAATATATTGTTGATTCCACATAAACAATTAAATAGCACATTTTTATCATGGAATCTAAAGTTTAGACACTCATTATTAGATTAATTAGATGTGTAAAAAAACTAAATTTTCAGTAGATTTTTTATAAAAAGTAAAATACCGTCAAAATTAATAGACGTAGGAATTCCCTAATAATTTTTGAAGGGGATGAAAATCACTAAAAGAGAAAGTGATAAAATACATGGTTCTCCATTTGAAAAACCAATATAATGTAGGTTTGAATTTGATAATATTGGTACGTGCATTGCACCCTATATAAGATATTAAATATATCTCACCTTAAACGCCCTCGATAATCGTTATTTACCCAATATTATCAGCTAATTTAGTTTTAAACTATATTAAGAGAAATGATTACACATTTAATCATAGTATTTTTTTCATAAATATATTTCCGAATTATTTGGCAACGTCGTGAAGGTGTGGTAAACTAAATATGGTGTCGTATAGAGAATTTTGCCAGGAATTCAAATATGCAAAAACGTACAGAGTGTTTCCTTTTTTGACCGCAATATTTTTTTGAACCACTCTGTAAAATTATTTTCCACTGTGCAGCTTTTGACCTCCTACAACTTTTGTATGCAAAGTATTTCTCTAATCGTGAATTGTATCGGAGCTATCGAGCTTTGTCATACTATTGGGCCATCCTGTCAACAAAATTGTTTTATCCACTAGCACAAGGTAGCCGAATTAGGATAAATCAGCCCCCTGGAAATGGAAAACGTTTATTTAAAAAAAGAAGAAACATATTTAGACGTTGTTTATTCTTTTTATATAGTTTTTTTTTCGGCTATACAGAGTGGTCCTAGAAGGACAACACAACCATCTGAAAATTAAAAAAACATGTTGCATGTAAAAACATTTTTTTCCTTGATCTAGGTTAGCCCTAGGAGGAATAAACAGCCCCTAGAAAATAGAAAAAAATATATTTTAACCCAAAATTTTGTCGAAAAACGCAAAAGAACAGTTAAACATTTTCACGATAAAATTCACGCAGACTATCAACATGAAAACACGGAACAAACATTTAAAATCACGGTATTTTACGTTGCATTAGGTACTTTTCTCGAAACATTGGAAACCCGCTTTAAAGACTTCATAGAAGTTTCACAAAAATTTGACTGTTTATTGGCTCAAAAATTGGGCGCAACTGATAATAACTTTAAAAGAGTTATGGATTTGGTAACATTTTACAAGAATGATTTAAAATCATGTACGGTAGATGAATACAAGTCATTCCCCAGTGGTATGTTAGAAGTAAAACGGATTAATAAACTAATTACAGAATAAATATTAATTATAATAATCCAACGATTTGGAGACAACTTATATAAAGTATTTTATACTTAGCAACAAATAGCGCTGGAGCCGAAAGATCATTCAGTCGTTTGAGAAAAATAAAATCATACCAAATAACGAATATTGGTGAACAAAGAGTTAATGACCTAGCTTTGATAAGTATTGAATAGGAATGTGCTATAGACGTTGATTTTAATCGTATTTTAGATCAAATGAAAAGTGTAAGGTCCAGACGTCTTGTTTTCTAAATAAATATACCTCGCTTTCTTAATAAATGTTATATTTTTATTGTTACTAATAGTGAACCAAACCATAGGGATTCGGCAAAACGTCATAGTTTCTATGTTTATTAATAAGTCTAGTTATTGAAAGATTTTTTTTACCCACAATTTTAGATTAAACAGGTTTTTGCCAAAATCGCCGTGATTTCGGCAGACTGTTAAATTATGTCTTCCTTAATCTCCATCCAGTATTTTTATATAAAAATAAAACTTTAGAGAAAGGTTTGAGCGACCTAAAAAATATTCAAGCAAGACTTTTACATCTTCACTCTTCTTGATGTCAGGAACAATCTTGATATTACAGAACGTTATTTTTATTTTTTTGAATATGCAAGAAGATTTCTGGTGTTTCTAGAATTTTTAGAATTTTTTTGAGCAGAGCCGGCGAGAAATTTAGAAGCATGAAGCCATGTGTTTTGTTCAGACTAGGCTCTTCTGTGATTTTTAGTTATAAAAACTATAAGAACAATGTTCTGTACTAAAAATCGATTATTATATTTTCAGTAAAAACTTCGTAAAGTACTGGACATATTTTATTTTCTCCTTTTAGAACACTTTACATATTATATATATATATATATATATATATATATATATATATATATATATATATATATAAAATCAATAAAAATGCGCATTCACACACCTTTATCAAAAGTTCTTGGCCGAAAATATATATTTATATAGCAAAAATATATAATTTCTGCAGGTGCAAAACGGCCTACAAGAAGAATTGCTTTCGATTATGGGGCAAGAGTCTGGGGAACAGATTTGTGAGAGCTCCGAAAAAGGTCGATCATACTTTTGTAGCCAGGTTGCCAGTAGTAAATTTTGCTGATATGTTGTGTGCATGGTCATGCACCATGCGAGGAAAATAGACGTTTTAACTACTTTTTGCAAAGAAAGAGTTAAATAAATGTATCTATTAATACTTTTAACAAGTAGTATAACAAAAAAATAATAAAAACACGAAATGAATGGACATAATTAAATTTAAAAGTAGTAGAATAATGTGTATTTATAAATAATTTTGTATACAATTTAAGAGTGAGGCAGAGACACAGATTTTAATTTCGTTCATTAATACAGCATCATCCCCGAATTAGGGCAAAGGAAGAATTTGCTGCGATATTTTTACTTACTGATCAAAAGAGCGTTTTGGATAATACATTTATTGGTATTACTCCAAAATACCACACACGAATAGTCACTGTATCAAACAGGGTTTCTAAAAACTTCACAAACAATTGAAACAATGTAAATGTAAGTATGAACACAAAAAAATGACAGCGATCGACGGAGGAAAGGAACCGGTAAATACTGCACTTTTACACTCATTGATGGTGTTGCAAAACCTATTCAAGCAGCCATAATTACCGAATATTATCAACATAATGGAATAAACCCGATTGGTAGGCGTTCCAGGCACCATCTCCGGGGTAAAAATATTATTAAAAACGTTAGGAGTAGGCTAAAATACACATTTAAAACAAATAAAAATCAACCACGAATCATCCCAGATCTAATACGTGCAGAGATAATGAATAATATAATAATAAATTTATTCTCTCTAGTATGTCTGGCCGCTACCAGAAATTGTTGAGAGTACAGGGTGAACATATTAGCTTTTATTTTTCCTAACTTGTGTGTAACCCTCGTTTTATAAATTATTTTGAAGTTTTTGATTGTTTCAATTTTTGCATGATAATATGTTTTTCTTTTTGATATTTCCTGTATACATAAATAATTATAACTTTTTCTTCCAGAGTCAGTTTTTATTTTAACGAATATTTTTTACACAACCTGTATAAACACTCTAAAAATTTTAAGCTACAAAAATATGGCTTTTTTCTTTTCTTTAATTAAAAAAAATATATTTTAATTTAACTCTGTCTACCTCAAAGTATGAACCAACTGGAATCTAAAAAAAATCGTACCCTTTGTATTAAGTTAACGGAATCTGAACTTCATTAACGTCTTTAGTAACTTAGAAAACACGACCATAGTTCTGAAAATAGAGTATATTTGTCGTACATATAGTAATAGTTACAATACAGAGTCCATGGACCTGAAAAAGAGAACTTTACTGTTCAAAAGAATACATAATTTGTCACTCTAGCTAGACTATAATTTCCTCAACAAGCTCCGCAGTTGTTTTTTTTTTTGTTTAACTTCTCTAAACTTTAGAAATTATAAAATAGGTTATTAGAAAATTAAATTATAATTTGAGCCACCCCCTTAACACGTAACACAAGGATTCCTTCTCTATTTTGTTTTTTAAATTAAATCATAATGATCGTCCATAGTTTAAGTTTTTTAACTCACCTCTATGGTATAACCTATGCCTCTAATTATTGTACAATGAAAAAATTACTGTGCGATCAAACCTTTCCACCGGTTGATCTTGTTTGTCCTAGAAATAATGTTAATTGTACCTAAGTGTTTGTAACGGAAAACTGAATGAAAGCGTTTTAGATATAATAATAATACGCACCTCTGAATGGTTAATCACTTCCGCCAAAACTTGTTTATAAAAGCAAATCTAATTTACTTTAGTACTTAACAGTGTTCTGTGATCTAAGATCTAATTGACAACAGATTTAAAACTAAAACACTAAAATATAAGTATTCTGTGTACTCTACTCGGTCGAACAACACAAGAGCGTTACATGCGTTGTCGATGCCAATCGTGTAAACTCGGAGCTCCTGCAAATCTGTTCCCCAGATTCTTGTGTCACAGGGTACCCTCCTGCGATCATGATTTCTGGGCCTCTACCCTCATCAGGCAGACTTGTACCCAGAGAGATCTGAAATAACAGATTGCTCGATATGAAAAAACACTTAGCGCCACCTATTGGGGCTAGCACCATCATGCGAAGGGTAGATACCTACTAAAATCAATGCGCTTTCACACACCTTTATCAAAAGTTCTTGGCCGGAAAATATATATGTAAATAGCAAAAATATATAATTTCTGCAAGTGCAAAACGGCCTACAAAAAGAATTGCTTTGGATTATGTGAGCCTAGAGGCCCAGAAATCATGATCGCAGGAGGGTACCCTGTGACATAATCGAAAGCAATTCTTCTTGTAGGCCGTTTTGCACCTACAGAAATTATATATTTTTGCTATTTACATATATCTTTTCCGGCCAAGAACTTTTGATAAAGGTATATATATATATATATATATATATATATATATATATATATATATATATATATATACATATATATTGCTACAATTTAAGCAAATATATCGATTTACCATATTAAGGGTGTTTTATTTTAAACAAATCTTAAAGTTAGGCTTTTATTCTTACGTTAAGCTTTAAAATATATAGAGATGTCTGAAAAGTTTCTGGAAATTTCATAAATTTTCCATTTTAAAGTTTTCGGAAAAGTCGGCTTTGTTTTGAAATTGTAACAGATTTCTAATAACTTTTTATATTTTTCAAAAATTTCAAGAATTTTTCTTGGACATTTCACCGGAAATTTCCCCAATTTAGTTTTCCGGGAAATGATGCCATGGCAAATATGAGCCGATATATTGCAACATAATATCGATATAAATATATCGACATATATTAAAAAATATATCGATATATTCAATATATCGATATATCTTTGCCATCCCCTCTTCTTGTATGTAAACCGCTAAATTTTAATAAATAAGCTATTAATATTTTTAAAAAAACATCAAGTCACAATCAATTTATTATATTTATGGCATATAAAGCTCAACTTACCGTAGAAGTACATGTAAATATGCGAACATACAATGTTGACCAAAACACACTTTTTTACTTTGCTTTTCCTTTGTTTGCCACTATAAGTGTTTCCTAAAGTCAATAATAGATCATCACGAACGTTAAATAACCCATTTTATGACAAAATATTAGCTTTATAATATAACTCGTATGTACGGAGCATAGAAACACTTCAGGAAGCAGCAAAAGAACTTGAAAAACCAACTGGTGAGGGGCGAAATGAGAATTTCATTGTCCATTTGACGCATTTTTGATATCTTTTAAAGTAAAAAAAGAGGATTGAAGGGCATCAAAATACAAACAGGAAAATGTTATATGTAATACCCTTTTAAGTTTTTTATTGGTTAGAATGAATTAAGAATTTTTGTAAATCAAATGCACGTATAAAAAGTAGTTTAACTAAAAAGACAAAATATTTTAAACGAAATTTTCTCAGTATTTGAGGTATTTTTCATAATAATTACTTTTTTATTTTAAATTAAGATGAACAGGAATCCCAAGATCTGAAGATTATTAATATCGAGAAATGAACTTAAACAGAATAATTATACAGGAATTTTAATACACGATACAGTGATTAAATGTCAAAATAAAAATAAGTCAATTTAAATCACAGAACAGTCAACTGCGTGGCTTATAACTAGTTCATATACAAATAGAATATCTGAAAAGATCAGGCGACTAGCAAGAAACCATAATATTAACACAGATTTAAAGTCGGTCAACTCCTTAAAAAACTTGTTGACTAAAATCAAACCTGATAATAAAAATAACAGAAATCATTGTATCTATTAAGTCTGAATATGGAGAACCTTATATCTAGGAAACTAATAAATCCCTTGATATAAGAACTAGATAATCTCAAACGCATACAGAAACAGGAAGGAAACATGCCGAGCAGAATCGAGTAGTAGGAAGCCAAAAAACTTCATTTCAAATAAAATTTTAAAGAAGCAGTATTAATTGAAAATAGCAAGCAGTTCGTTAGCAAAGCCAGTATCGATATTTCAGATGTTTGGAGAGCTTTTCGTCCTCATTCGAAAATTTCTTGCTTCGATACCTAACTTTTACACATCACTGCTCACTATCTACTATTCCTTCGTAGTTTTAAAATTAGCCTTTACTTAACGAACGAAAATTTAATAAATAAATAGAAAATAATTTAAACTTAAAACAACGCAAGTCTGACAACTGAATTTTGCTTACAATGAATGATCCATTCTTTTATGAAATATTTTCAGCAATATAAATCATGCCCCGCTCAATGTTACGATGACTTCAGCGTTGGACCTCTCTATCGCCAAGGTCCAGTTTATCAACCAGGATACTCACATACACCTCCGTGTGTATACTCGCCTAGAGGATGTACTGGTGGATTTGGGGGATATGGAGGGTATGGATTCGCTGAAGGTATGAGTGGGATGGGATTAAATCCAGGATTAGGTGGATATGGGTCATTCCCTGGCGCATACAGCTTTGGGACAAGGTGAGAACTTAAAATGCATTTCTTTCCGAAAAAACACTTACTATAAATAAACGTTAATAAACAATTAAATTAATAAATTTAAATGTCATATTCTTTAAAATAGATTTATTACTACTACTAACAAATTACACTGACAGGTTGTATTTCTATATTTTGACAATGCACTGAATGTAGCTCCATATAATTTTAAAAATAATAATGTAAATATATTTAAGTCTGCTTTCTATCTGAAATATTTACAACAAATATTTTTTTTAATGAATCTGTTTTTTTTTTGTCAAGAACTGAAGGAGGCTTTGGCTACGGGGCTCCCGTGCCGTTGTCATCTCCGTTTGGAATTCCACTTCAACAAGATGCATTTACATATTTTGGAAATGCCTTAAATGCCTCCTTGTATGATGCTACATATTTTAATAACAAAAGTAAGTTTTATTTGAATTATATTTTAGTGCCCAATATTCTTAAAAAATAGTCGGATGGTTCTTTCAAAAAACACCGTTCTTTTATACAATAAGGGTGACCGTCTAGGAGATTAATGGAAGCAGCAAGATATCTATTTTATTTATTGTTTACTTTAAAAAAATCCTGATTTTCAAAAAAGGCAAGCTATTTTGTTAATGTTTACAACATTTTAAACACTTGTGTCTTCGATGTTGGAATACCCCTCGGAAACCTTGATCTTCTCTATTTTTTGAGTGATTTAAATGAACAGTTCATTCATACTAGGCTCTACACATAAGCAGGACGTAATCTGTATATAAAAGTTAACATAATACATTATTTATACACTGAACGAAAGCATCTTGAAAAGAGTTGATACTGTTGAAGACTTGGGAGTGCTCTTGAATTCCAAATTTACTTTTGCCAAACACATAGATAATATCACGAATAGGGCAATAAAATTATTAGGCTTTATTTTAAGATGTCTTTCAGCCTTTCAGCAATGTGTATGTTCTAATAGAGTATTTTATTCTGTGCCATCTGGACTTGTGTAATTTATTTAAAATTCTTAACAATTTTATTAAGTCACTTTCTCTCTTATGTAAAATAAACTTTCATGTTTCTGTCAGATCAACAAGACAGGATGCTGGCGGGCTTTTATACCCGACTTGTGCTGGCCGAACCGTGACCTTGCGTTAAGATCGGTTTCCACACATGATGTAGACCCTAACCCGTATCTCTATTGAAATTTTTTGTACTACGAAAAATTAGAGAATCTATTGAAATTCTTAAACACACAAAAAACTTCAATAGAGATACAGGTTACGGTCTACATCACTCGTAGAAACCCATCTTAACACAAGGTCATGGTTCGGTGAGCACAAGTCAGCTATAAAAGCCCGCGAACACCTCTCCGAGTTCATTTAGTGTTAAGATCACATGGAGTAATGATGTCTCGTGCAATCGAGGGCGAAACGTCGAATATTGTTTTCAATTTGACACGGTCTAATCCCAAGAACCATGATTTCTTAATTGAACAAAGCCGTGAAAGCTTTCGTTCTATGTTCACTGTTCTGACTGTAAGCAAAACTGTAGCTTGTTAAAGAGCTACAATTTCGAAGCCTCTCAAAATAGTCGCTGCCATAAAAAAATATTAACACTGATATAATACACGGGTGTTTTCTTAGAGAAATTTTACTTAGTTTTTTTTCTGTAAGGTGTAGAGGTTAAGGCACATAGTTATTTTTATATTTTATTTTTAGATTCACAAATTGTTAAGGAACATTCAAGGGACATCCAGTCCGATAACAAGCAGATTCCTAAAAAAGAAGTTGAGATAGACGTGACAATAATGGGACCAGATGGAAAAGAACTCGATTAATAAAACATAGAACACCTATTGAAATCTAGTTTTTTAGAACCTTGTAATTATTTTGTTATTTTTTGTAATATAGAACTCTGAGGCTAATACGAGATAGTCGTTGTAAAGTTCTATCACTTCAAAAGCGGTAACCCGTAGTAGTAAGCTTAGACATAGACATAGACATAGATGGGGAGCCCGACAAGGGCAGCACTTAGGCTCACTGGGGCCCATTGTACTATCCTCCCAAGTAGGCGTGTCAGGCCAAGAGCCCACTCCTTTTTAGAAAAGAAAGGACCCTTTCTGGTCGCGCACGTCCCACAAGCTCGGGTTCCACGTAGGTGTCACCCAAGCAAAGCAGTCTGGCGTTGACTAAAGCGTCACATCGACAGACTAGATGCTCAGTAGTTTCATCTACCTCAGCACAAAACCTGCAGTATGGATCGTTGTCGAGTCCAATCTTATGCAGGTAATATTTCACTAGCCAGTGTCCAGTTAGGACCCCGGTAATAGTTCTAAGTTGACTTCTGTTTAGATTTAGAAGTCTATTAGACTCAGAACGAGAATTCCTCGACAGTGCGATTCTTAATCCTAGCCTTGACAGCTGAAGGAGCAATTCCAAGAGCAGGTTCCGGCCCAGTGAAAGCAGTGTTGCTACCTTCCCGAGCCAGCTGATCCGCCCCTTCATTACCCCCAATACCCTGATGGCCAGGCACCCAAATGAGGCTAACCCTATTGGACTCACACAGCCTCTCTAGGGCTCTCCTGCATTCAAGTGTTAGCAGCGAATTGACCCTGTTCGAGGACAGAGCTTTAATCGCGGCTTGACTATCACAGCATATATAGATGTGCTTGTCGTGGTATCCTCTGGAAAGGTTTTCCTGTACGCAGTCCAAGATTGCTGTAATCTCAGCCTGATATACAGTCGCATACCGTCCAAGAGCAAGACTAATTCTTGCCCTGGGACTCTCCCCATAAATTCCCGCCCCAGATCCCTCCTTCATTAGAGAGCCATCTGTAAACCAGACAAGGCCCTCCGGTTTGAGGAAGGATGGGGAGGAATCCCTCCATTGTTCTCTCTCAGGAACAATTACACAAAACCTTTTAGAGGCAATTGAGACCGGAATAATGGCATCTCTCCTTGCTAGGAGAGGGTCTGATCTGATCAGTTCAGTAGTAGTAAACTTGGTCAAAAAACAGTTTATATAATTTCAGGAATATTTAAAAATTCATGTCCTGTATTTATTTACAGTCTACACATCTCGAGAGAATAATCTCAAAAACTGGATGATGACAAAACAGAAATATTTTGTTTGTTAATGAAACTACCAATACATTTTAAGCATGTCTTATTAAAAAAAATGTAGGCTTAGCACTGATAGAAAGTTACAAACAAGATTCCACAGGTCTGCAAAACAAAAAAATTTAAAAGCTGTTTTTGTTATTTAACATAATCGTTATGTTATATTTTTAACTGAGAGCCCACGGTGAGGCTTGTCCTGGTACATTTACGATTGTGGGTAGCGTCCGGAATGTCTGAAGCATCCAACACTAGTTTGCCATCACTGAAACGTTCCGTCTTCCCTGGTATCTTTTTTCCATTTCTTTGATGTCTTGATGGACTTGTTCACCTTGCTCTTCACTCACAGCTCCCAAATTTTCCGGAAAGTAGTCAAGGTGGGATTGGAGGAATGCACTTTCAGACTCATCAAGGAACCTAAAACTTGAAATGCTTCTAGCATTCTGCTGGCGATTTTCTTATAGTTTAGATCTTTATTATTGTTTTAAAATTTCTCAGTAACAAACATTGTAGCCATTTGACATTTTAAAATTAATAAAAAAATAAGGAGATGCAGTAGTAATAAGGGGTTTTCCCATTATATCTAATATACTTTCTGAATGTTTTTGGTGTCCTTGTATTTATCTAATACATTGCTAAAAATAACACTTAAATTTTGTGTATGTAAATCATCTCGCCTATGTTACGCTTGTACCAGTTAGTTTCTCTATCCAGAATGGTAGTATTTTCGAATTGAAAGGTGTGGCCAGTGTTAAAGAGATTGGAACCCAATACAATTTAACTTTTTTTGTTTGATTGTGGTTTTTACAGTCGTTTCTGTCTTGGTTGATTCTGTCGCCTAAATATTGTTTCGTTTGTCCTATATACTGTTTTCCGCAAGAACATCCCTAGAACATCATAAATGACATTAGATTGTTTATCAAAAGCTGTACGATCTTTGATTTTGATGTATAATTAGTTTAATGTTTTCTAGTTGTAGAAAGCTAGTTGTACGTTGGTTTTGTTAAAGCACCTTTCAATCTTTTGTCACCACCATTCATGAATGGAAACTTAAAAAACTTTTTGTCAGATTTTCTTTGTTTAACGGATTCAATTCGAGTTTTTTTGAATTAATTGATGCAGATGTTTGAAAAGTTAGATGGGTAGTTATTTATTTTTAAAATATTCTTTATAATTTTTATGTTGTCATTGTAGAAGGACGGGTGACTGAGGGTTGTTGCTCTATGCAGCATTCCTGTTATAGTACCAATTTTCTGAGAAATAAGATTATTTCAGTGGAAATTTAAAACTCTGTCAACGCTGGTAGGTTTGCGAAACCAGTTAGTTTTTAAAGTTCTGTCGTTATTTCTAATTACCTCAACGTCAAGTTTTTTTTCTTTTTCTATTTCAATTGTAAACTGAATATTAGAGTGATACCCATTAAAGTAGTCCAGAATGTAGACATTCCCATTGTCCGGAACTTCAGTAATGGAATCATCCATGTATAAAAAGAAGAAGGGTACCTTAAAAGTCAGTTTACCCAAAACTGTAGTCACTAGGTAGTATATTAAAATGTTTGCTAAGATAGGACTCAACGGATTAGCCACTGCCCTTCCGTCTAATTGTAAATATGTCGTTTTTAAAAGTAAAAAAGCTAGAATCAAACCAAAAAGGACTCATTTGTAAGAATAGTTGTTTAGGTATCTTAATATAAGCAGATATGTGACCCCATTGCCTACCAATAACATCTAATTAAAGCTGTTTTGGAATATTAGTAAACAACGACACCACATCGAGTGATATAATTTTATGGTTAGTTGGTAAAGTTATTATCTCCAAGAGAATTAAATTCCTAAATTCTGCTGTTGCCAGTAGCGTGCCGTCAAGGGGTCTAAAAAAAGCGCGACCCCCCTCCGCCACCATTTGTCAACATGCATTTGCGCCCCCTTCTTTTAACAAAATACATTAAGCTTTTATGTAAAATTTATAAGTTAGAATATTTTTGTTTGCTACGAAACTATCATTATTTTAAAATTACTTAATTGATTGTTTAGAAACCACTGAACTACAGAAAAGAAGAACTTCCATCGTTGGCAACCATTTGCGAGCACTGTTCAAATTTATAACGATAATTCTCATGTTGGGAAAGCTTATCGCCAATGGTTGGTTTATTCCCCGAGATGTAACAAAACGTTTTGTTTTTCCTGTTTTTTATTTTCTATGATAAAAACACCCTGGTCCGATCCAAATGAAGGTTTTTGAAATTTTAAAAATCAATAGAAAAAATATTTGCTCATGAACAAAGCCAAAATTAAAATAAATATGCACTTACCAAATTATGACTTTTAAAAAATTGTTTTCAAACGAATTGGAATCTCTTGGAATCAATCTTGCATTTTGCAGAGGGCAATCATATGATGGCGCTAGCAACATGTCTGGAAATATAAAATGGTTGCAGACAAGAATAATAGATATAGTTCCCGAAGCTACATAATATATTCATTGCTGTGCCGACAACTTAAATCTGGTCTTGGTTGATTCGATTAGCTCATGTACTGAATTAAAACTTTTTTTGAGAAGGTTTTCTAAGACTAAAACTGTTTGAATCCATACAGAAAAAGCTGGAAGACAAATTTGTAATTTTAAAAAAATTGTCTACAATACGCCGGGCCAGCCATAAGCAAGCTGTAGAGTCATTTAAAAAAATCCTTACGAAGTGATGAGTATTTTATTAAATGAGTAGAAGAAGCAAAAAGACTAGCCATTATGTCTGAAAGCGATCAAATGTTTAAATAAAACGGTCGTAAAAACGAAAGAAATTTCGTAAAGAAATTGCTGAATATCCGCTGCCTAATTGCCCACAGACAAATTTTAAAATTAATGTTTTTTTTGTAGTTTTAGATACTTTTATAGCGACAATAAAACACAGGTTTCAAGACTTTGCAAAATTGAACGAATTTTATTTGCTTAGAGAATATAGTGGATACAGAAGAAAATGTTCCTTCCTTAACCAGTCTGTCATTTTTATTCAATTTTATTGAAATGATTTGTCTATTAATTTACTGGAAATATATAAATCATTTGCAAGGTTTATTAATGAAATACTTCCGTTTTTAGTTGAAAATAATTTGGAATTTACTTATCCTAACGTGTCAAAATTATTTAAAAATGTATTTAACTTTAGGTGTTAGTAGCGCCAATGCAGAAAGGTTTTTTAGTAGACTGAAACAAATCAAAACATATAAAGTTTGGCGCGCGAATCTGAGGCTATGAAAATAATGCAAGTATCTTTGGACACGGGGTATTACTCATTGATGATTGGCTAAAACCCTACATATTCATAGAAATAGCCTGGTTTTGACAAACCTACCCCCTGGCCCAAATCCATCGCACCTTTTTGTCATCACCAACCCAGAACCTTATCAGTACTCCATTTCCGTTCCTCTCAGTTCCTCTGACCACAGTCTAAGTACTGTTTCCTGTCCCATACAACAGGAAGTTGTAGAATCCATGCCACCGCGTACTATTTGACACTATAATTCTGCTGACTGGGATGGGTTTTCTAATTTCGACTCTTCTTTCCTTTCTTGGAATGATGTTTGTTTCTCTACCAACGATCCTTCCGAAATCTGTTCACAAATCTCGGATATAATCCAATTAGGTATAGAAACCTTTATACCACATTCTATTAAGATTTCAAAACCTCACAAAAATAAACCATGGTTTTCAAAATCCTGCGATAATGTCAGTCTAGAGAAAAATTTGTAACTTTAAAAAAATTGTCTACAATACGCCGGGCCAGCCATAAGCAAGCTGTAGAGTCAGTTAAATAAATATAAATTCAATACACGATACGCTTAATAAAATAGTTGAAGGTGAATTGATCAATATATCAGCAAAATTTGTAGCTGAAGCTGCAGGAATACTTGCATACCGTCAAACTCTAGAGTTTAATTTTCTTCTGGTGTTTTGGAACTTGGTTTTAGAGAAAATATTTACACTAACTACCTTCAAAAAATAAATATAAATTTAAACACCGCGTCTCACTTCATAAAATCGACTTGTGAAGATTTAAAATCCTTACGAAGTGATGAGTATTTTATGAAATGAGTAGAAGAAGCAAAAATAATGTTGCTTCCTTAACCAGTCTGTCAAAATTTTATTGAAATGATTTGTCTATTAATTTATTGGAAGAATATAAATCATTTGCAAGGTTTATTAACGAAATTAAGAAAGAAAACGATACAGAGACAATTGAAATACTTACGTTTTTAATTGAAAATAATTTGGAATTTACTTATCCTAACGCAGCAAAATTATTAAAAATATATTTAACTTTAGGTGTTAGTAGCGCCAATACAGAAAGCACTTTTAGTAGACTGAAACAAGTCAAAACATATAAAGTTTGGCGCGCGAATCTGAGGCTATGAAAATAATGCAAGTATCTATGGAAACGGTGCATTACTCATTGATGATTGGCTAAAACCCTACATGTCCATAGAAATAGCCTGGTTTTGACAAACCTCCATCCTAGCCAAAATCCTTTGGACCTTTTTGTCACCACTCACCCAGAGCCTTACAACAGGAAAAATAAACCATGGTTTTCAATATCCTGCGATAATGTCAGTCTAGAGAAAAATCCGTCCTCAGAACAATTTTCTCAAAAACCCTACTTCAGAAAATCTACAGGCCAAAAACAAAGCAAGAAATCATTACAATCGCATAATTCTCGAAACCAAAAAAGTCTTCAATACACGCATAAAAGGTAAAGTTCTTTCTTGCCATAATGGGAGCGAATCCTTTTGGTCGCTTGCCGACAATATTCCTTTCCACCCCTAATTTCTGGTGATGAAATCGTCTCCACGTCTAAAGCAATAGCTGAGCTTTTTGAAAAACAATTCGCCGCAAAATCTACTTTAATCCCTCCTCTTCACTTCCCCCTTCCATCAGTACCAGCTTTGCCATACAATATTCACGAAATTACCTTCAATGTTAAAAAGATACAACGTATTCTGCCCTAATTCGCCCCTATCCTCACCAGGTTATTCCAAATGTCCTATGACAAGGGGTATCCTGGGGTCTGGAAGGGTTATGAAAAGCCCAAATTATTGCCCTCGACATATCCAAAGAATTTGATAAAGTCTGGCATGACGCACTTCTTAACAAACTACCTACCTATGGTCTTCCTCCCTATTCTAGGTCTATGGTCCTTAGTTTTGGCACCTATCTTATTCCTCCAGCACTACCTTATTCATCCTGCTTTCTTCTACCAGCAATTCTATTCACAGCTATGCTGACGATAGCACACTTCACTCGAAAATACAGTTTCCCAAACCTGTCTACAAGACTGAAATTGATGATAGGCGTAGAGTAATGACTTTATCCCTAACCGAGGACCTCATTAAAATAGAAGAATGGGTAGCAAAAAACCTTGTCCAGTTTAACGCCACTAAGACACAATCTTGTTTACTACCTGACAAATCATCTCTCAGTACCCACACCATTCAAATAAGTAATCAAATGCTTAAAGGGGAAGATTCCTTTAACCTAGTCGTTATCACTTTTCAGAAAGATCTTCGCTGGCATGATCATATCCTTAGAGCAAGAATAAAAATAGAGTTCATTATTTACATATTTAGCCACTGCCAAGATTACCTCACACTATAAGGTCGATCGTGCGACGATGCCAAGCCTAACCAGGTACTCCAGTGTTTATACGAATTTATATTACGATGTTACATTCACTTAGTGGAAATCCAAAAAGTGTTTTAGCATAAAAATCCCTTTTAACCTGTATAGACAACATGCCGAGCTTCAAAACAATCGTAAAAGCATTACAGAAATATTCACAGAGTTTCTGACACCCTGTATATTTTAACTTTCGCTGTTTAGTGTGTGTCCATTTTAATAATGGTAAACCTACAAAAAACGGTTAGATGAAAATAATTTTAATCATAGTAGCAAAATGATGTGCAGTCTTAAATACCCCCAAATATAAATTTTTAGTCAAATCTATACAAATGTTGACATCGCCATTTTGAATATGTATTACTAAAAATGTATGACTTGCACTCTTAGTATCGATTTTAAATCAAATCTACATAAATGTTAAAATTCGCTGGCAATCCTGACATTCGTACTCAGATTTTATAAATATTTACTAAAATTTTCTGATATGTATTCTCAAATACCCCCAGATGTTGACTTTCATTCAAGTCTATACAATTGTTAAAATTCCGCTGCCATGTTGGCACCACCTTCTTGAATTTTTAAATGTTGACAAAAATTTATGATGTGCATTCTTAAATACACCTAAATGCCGAATTTTAATCAAATCTACAAAAATTTTAAAATTAGTCTGCCATGTTGGGGCCGCAATTTTTAATTGTCAAATATTGACTAAAATTTCATAACTTTCACTTTTAAATACTCCTAGATACCGATTTTTCAGCCGAATCTATATCTATATTTCGAATTTTGTTACGCATTCTTAAGTAATCCACACAAATATTACAAGACGTCCCACAGGTTGACATTGTCATGTTGACACCGCTATTTTAATAATGGTAAACCTACAAAAAACGCTTAGATGAAAATAATTTTAATCATAGTAGCAAAATGATGTGCAGTCTTAAATACCCCCAAATATAAATTTTTAGTCAAATCTATACAAATGTTGACATCGCCATTTTGAATATGTATTACTAAAAATGTATGACTTGCACTCTTAGTATCGATTTTAAATCAAATCTACATAAATGTTAAAATTCGCTGGCAATCCTGACATTCGTACTCAGATTTTATAAATATTTACTAAAATTTTCTGATATGTATTCTCAAATACCCCCAGATGTTGACTTTCATTCAAGTCTATACAATTGTTAAAATTCCGCTGCCATGTTGGCACCACCTTCTTGAATTTTTAAATGTTGACAAAAATTTATGATGTGCATTCTTAAATACACCTAAATGCCGAATTTTAATCAAATCTACAAAAATTTTAAAATTAGTCTGCCATGTTGGGGCCGCAATTTTTAATTGTCAAATATTGACTAAAATTTCATAACTTTCACTTTTAAATACTCCTAGATACCGATTTTTCAGCCGAATCTATATCTATATTTCGAATTTTGTTACGCATTCTTAAGTAATCCACACAAATATTACAAGACGTCCCACAGGTTGACATTGTCATGTTGACACCGCTATTTTGAATTTTTAAATGCTGATCGTTAAATTTTCAGTTTAATCTATGGAAGTAACAAAATTCGGCGACCGTATTGGCGTCGTCATTTTGATTTTCTAAATGTTGACTAAAAAAATTCGAACCTTTTATATCCGGAAGTGTATGCACGTCAAATTTGAAAATAGTCGGTAATGTGGAAGTAGTGAAGAATCCATTACAAAATTTAAATCAGACAAACCAACATACAGACAAGTAGTGAAGCCAATAAAAGCGTGTTAAAAACATTGTTTTTTAGTTTAAAACTTTAAAACCATAACATATAAACAACTAGTTTCCTTTCAAACTTATCTATCTAACTTAATGGTTTGACTTTGGATAGTGAAGTGGGGAACAATTATTTCTTTAAAATTTGTACGTAATTAATTCAAGAAGTGAAAAACAAATTCGTTTTTCTCGTATGCGATTTCGTGATTTCCAATGTGATTTCTTGACTTCTAAATCTCAGCATAATTTCAGAATTTAATCTCGTAAATCTTATTATTGGCATTAATAAAATATGCACACATTTGTAAAAACACATAAAATCACGCCCCAGAACGGTAAAAATGCCTATTTGCCTTATTGAAGAATAAAAAAGAATCCTTCCTTTTGTGAACGATAATGAAGCATGACCCATTACTTTATATTCGTACATCAAATATTTTAAAAGCCCGTCATTCTGTTCCATATCATATTCAATTCACACCACTATTTTACCAGTTTATTTTTGTATCAGAGGTAATTTTTGAAGAAAATTAAAGTTAATAGAGTAAGTAGAATTTTTAGCTATACCGAGAACAGACCAAAGGACAGGACCCTAAAACGTAAAGATCTGTAAAAACCTGGAACGACGATTTTTTCACGATTTCTTCCTTTTGCAGGAAGTAAAAAATCGCGCCGCCACTGGCAGTCGTCCCCAAATATCGGGTACTTGGACACGGGTCATCCCCACCTCTTCATTTATCGTAAACATTGGTCGATAGAATATGAAAAGTATGGGAACCATGTTGGCGCATACCCCTAACTATGAATGGATTGCGATCTCTAGTTTAATTCTTACTCTAAGATCACATCACCTCAACTGCCTCACCAGCCGCGAAGGAATTCGGTTTCCTTTTCCGAGCTCGAAAATACTTTTCTTATGCCAACCTGTTTACCCTTTACACTTCGCAAATCAGACCCTGCCTTGAATATTGTGGGCATATATGGGAAGCAGTCTCTCCTTCAATCCTTACTATCCTTGACTCTGTCCAGAAGAGCTATTCGTCAGACTGATGATCCAAACCTCACAAGGAAGCTTGAATCAGTAGAGCATCGTCGAATTTTGGACGATCTGTCTCTGTTTTTACAAATACGATCACGGATTCTGTTCTGATCAAATATCGTCAATTATGCTCTCCTTAGTCATTCCTGCCAGGTAGACACGAGTATAGAACCACATGCGGTCCAACTGCAAAGACCAAGGACCTCCCACTTTTTTCGCTCCTTTATTCCCAGTGTCCCGATTATGAAATGTGTTACCAGCAAGTGTCTTTCCTGCTTCACATCAATAAACTTTTCCTGCCTTTATTTAAAGCAACCACGGTACCTAGTACTTAGGCCTTCGTCCTTCGTGGTCTGCTCATAGATAAAAAAATCGTCAGTTAAGAACTTACATGTTGAAAAATAATTACATCTTCCCCTTAAGGGCTATTTGTATGTAATGTAAAAAATCTATGAAGGATAATAAGTGAATGCTTCTAGGCATAAATGAATAAAATGATTACACCCTATATTGTATGCTGTGGATATCAAAGATTGATTCCGTTGAAGGAATTAATAAATACGAGCAATCTAGTTTTTGAATCTCTTATCATACAACGAGAGTCAATATTCACCTCGAAATTTGGAAGGTCAGTCGTAAAAAATATTAGCTTACTGCCGACTTCAAACGCTAATTAAAAATATATTTAGGTTTAATAATATATGTAGTCGACTTTCCAAATTATTAGCATCTAAAAAGTTATGAATACAATGGTAAGTGATTTTTAGTCAAAATAGCAAATATTACTTTCTGATTTATTCATTCCTTGAACGTCGCAGTGTTGGCAAAACTAAATGATTTTTTTAAATGTATCTACAATAGCGGTGAAAAAAACCAAAACACAACACATATGTAGCATTATAGTCAATTGTAAATATTTAAACTTTTAATAGCAAACTGAACTTTATTTTTTTCAGGAAAGCAAAAGTTATATATTCCTTCAATTACTAGGTTTACTTTTATTAAAAAATCATCATAAGTTCTACATAGCAGCCCTTTAACCGCTCATTTTATTTTTTAAACCAGGCAAGATACAAATTGGAAAATTGGTATACTAGATGTAAAAAAACTTGATACTATTTTGACTTCCTTCGTAAAGTATTGTAATTAATCGTAAAAAAATCACTATCCAACATTTTTCTCAGATCTTTACGTTTCAAGGTTCCTAGATGCCAAAAAACATGTTTTGTCGATTCCGTCGGTCCGTCTGTCTGTCTGTTCGCGGTATTGCTAAAAAATAGTTACCCAATGATTTCAAATTTTGGTCAAAATCTAAGAAGCATATGTGGATGACCTGGTAACATTTTCATAAAATTCCAATATGGAGAAAGAAAATGGCGGCTTAGTGAAGTATTTAAAAAACTATCCAATTTACTCCCAGGTTGTACATATCATGATGTTTAAGGGTCACTAGATGCCAAAAATACGTTTTATCAATTCCGTCGGTCTGTCAGTTCGCGGCGCGCGGCTTAGCTAAGAATAGAGGTGACCTGGTAATATTTGGTAAAAATTTAATATGGCGGAACAAAATGACGGCCTAGAAAGGAGTTCAAGAAGTTATTACTAAAAAAACTAATTACCCAATTTACCCCAAATTTTCAGCAAAAATCAAGTGTTACACAGGAATGAACTGGTAACATTTTGGTATGAATCCAAGACAGCAAAACAAAATGGCGGCCTGATAAAATGTTTAAAAAATCATCCTAAAAGACTACTCATTAAGTTGAATTTACATTTTGTACAAGAATTAAGTGTAACAGAGATAAAATGGCCAAATTGTGGTACGAATTCAAGATAGCGAAAAAAAATGGCGACTCAATGAGATGTTTAAAAAATCAGTGTAAAAAAATGTTCTTAATGAATTGACTTCAACATGACGGAACAAAATGGCGGTCTTGAAAAATATCATATAAAACCTACTTATTTAATTTATTTTAAAGTATGCCCAAAGTGTGGCTTAAGTAGAAACTGATAAAATATTGGTACAAATCCAATATGGTAAAGACAAATTGGCGCCCAATAAAAACATTTGAAAAGACATATATGTATTACTAAATAACTATGTGCGAAATTAAATTGGGTCACACTTTACTATTCCTAATAAAAGTTATAATCCATAACGAGGGAAGTTCCGGCTAAAGGAAATTTACCGAACGTTTTATACATTTTTGCGGGTTGAAAATTTTGAAATTTAAAAGTGGGGTCAAGGAGCACATCTTTTCATCCTAAATTTATCTCCAAAATAATATGATATTAAAATTGTAAATTTCAAAATGGCGGCCATTCATAAATGTGACAAAACTTAAATAAAATTGTTAATAATTAAGAAAAATAACTTATAACTCACATTTTTAAAATAATTAGTTCATTATTACGTTATTAGTAGGTGGAATACAAATGTTTTAACTGCATTTAAGTTAGGAAAATAGTTGCTAACTTATTCATAGCCCTGTGTATTTTTTTGTTGCGCCGTACCTCTTTGGAATTTCTTCCACATAATTACACTTTTTATGATTTACCTTTAAAATTTTTAAGATTTGGAATCTTAAAAGATACAATTAGGAGAAAATTCGCAAAATACGAGAACGAAATTTGTAAATGATCAAAGAAAAATCGATTTTTATTGATTTTAAAAACATTGGTTTTCGACCAAACAAACAAACAGTTAGTATTTAATTTTGTTTGCAGAAATAAACACGTTCACCATACAACGGCAATAAATCAGAAACTCTACAAACACTTAAACACAGAATCTCACTTAAAATATTTAACCCTACAATTTCTATGACTGGGAACTTCTTTACTGACATAAAATATAGCCATTCACAATCAATCGACGAGATGTGTTTCGGTTTTAAATCATTTTAATTAAAGAAGCACAGGGTCCATCATTTGTAAAAATAAGTTAGTTATTCTTCTTCACGTTATAATGTTTGCACGTTTTTGGTTCTTTGCTGGAATCAAGAACTTATATTTTACATCTAAACAACATAACACCATAAAAGCCGATCTGGACATTACTCTGTAACGCTTGTAGAATTATTTTTAATAATCTGATTTTTATAGACTGGACTTTCATTTCGTTTTTGCATTTTGCATTTTTAGGATTTGAACACAGCCCCTAAGTAATATAAGATGTTGAGAAATGTTTCAATATCATCGTGATTATGAGGTTTTCTTACTGATCTTTGAAAATGACTTTGTGTCTATCTTCAGGGATTTGAAGCCCAGTTTTTAGGAAATAAAAAGTGACAGGATCCTCTCCTTTTTACTAACTGCTATAGCATCTTCTGGATATGGTCTTTTTAATAAGCCATCCCTTAAATTATACTAAAATTTAGTCCGAGTAGTAGCCGTCCGTATAGTTTAAACATTCCTGAATGCGAATTTCAACCCCTTCTTCACTGTACTTGGAATTCTTAAATTATAGCGATATTCTAAATTATATATAGCTCATTGTTTTACAGGACAACATACAATAGTTTTTTTTGTCCACAATAGCTGCGCTTACTTCCTAAACGCATACTTTTCGACGGTGGATATCATAACAGTAATGGTAAAATTACTCAATATGAAAAGATGACGTGATTTTTTTTATTTATTAAAAAGCATTTTACATTTGAAATATAAAAGGAATTCGTCTTAATTACAGCAAATATAATGGGAGGTTAATTGAAAAGATGATATCAATATATTAACGTTTCATGGGTGTTTGGGGGGGGGGGGCTGGACAAACGATGATCAAGGCTACCTTGAACCTAATACAATAATACGGTGACGAATTTAGGAGGCTTTTGTTTAGGGAGGGATCTTGAACTCGAAATTTTTGTTGATCTCAAAAAAAAAGTTCTGATTTTTATATGTATGTATACGAGTATTATTTGTTTGTTCATCACGAACATTTTTCGGCAAATTTAAAGTAAGATATCTGTGAAACAAAAAAAATCGGTAAATTGGCTTGTAAAAACTTCTAACGAATTCCTTCAAAATCAGATTTATGTATATGTATATATAGATATTTAGTAGCACAATATACAGTGAAGAGAAAATGACTGCAAATATTTTAACATTTTATTAGGTAAAAAGTACAAGTAATTTACAATTACACAACACTCAAGGGCTGCTTTGGCGTTACCGACATTTTACAGTTTTTTTGAAAAATCAAAAACATTGCAATTTTACTCTCTGAATATTGCACAAATAGTGATTTTGAATGCGAATTAAATTAAAAACACAATGCTGTTGAATAAATAAATTATAATAAATTAATAAAAACACTGACATTTATTTTAATGTTGCATCACTTACTACACGTACGGCAAACACGAATCAAGTTCAACCACACCGTACAGTAATGTCCATACGTTTCCTGTTTCTCGTAAGCATTGATAGTGATACAAATATTTTATCGATCTTATTTCTAAAAATCTTTCGCTATAAATTATGGCAGATACCTGCCCCTATATACAAATAAAATAGTTTTTTTTTTGTTTAACAACGTAATGTTTTTTACAACAGCAAAAACAATTTGTGCGGCAAGTAAAATTTATTCCGTGTTGCCGGATTGTACGTTCTGAAATAAAGGTCATCCAATGGTTAAATATTGCTATAAACTTTAACTAGTGGATTAATAATAATCTAATTAATAACTTCTTAAATTACGATAACATGTTTTTACCTTAAGTTGCCTGTAATTTCCAGCGTTAAAATATTCGCAATCATTTTCTTTGTAATATATTTTACTTAACTTGAGACAGGGAAAGGTTCATTACCAGGAAAGTTCTGTTAAAAGAGTTTTTTCAATTTTTTACTTACTTACCCGTTATATAAGATATTTTTGCCTTAAGTGGCCCATAATTTCCCGCGTTAAAATATTTGGAGTTCCCTTGTAATATATTTCACTTAGCTTGAGACAAGGAAAATTTCAATACGAGGAAAGTTCTATTAAAAGAGTTTTACTTATTTTTTAACTTAAGTACCCGGGACTTACCTTATAATAAATGGAATGACCTAGAAAATTCTAGAATAATCTAAACAATACAGGGTGAAAAGAATTAAGCCTGATAAATTAAGATAAAAATTAAGGTAAGTCTACTTCATTAAAATAACAAATAAATAAATTCATCTAAAACTCAACAAATCTATAACTAGGGCTAAATTCGCAACAATATACTTACTGGCACTTAGTGACACAACTACATTTTTATATGCTGTTTATCAAGCTGAACGTCGCCATTCTCTTAAAAAGGCTTCTTGCGTATGCGCTAATAATAATATGATAATACATCTATTTGATTCATATATATATAACATTTATTTACATACCATACCTACTCAAATAAAACCCCTTCTTTTATTCCAGTATACCATATTTTATTTTGTTTTTATTTATTTAATTTAATGTTTGTAATTTTATTATTATTATTTTCCTCCATAAAGAAAAGTTTTTTCCAGGAAATGGAATTTTACCGAAATATTTTACAAACAGGATTTGCACTAAAATTTTACCAGTTTAACTTTCTGTCACACTTGGTTTCTATACAAAATTTTAAGTCAATTGGGTATTTAGTTCTTTGTCACTGATTATTTAAACAATTCAATATACTCCCATTTTCTTCCACCATGATGGCTTAAGACCAAAATTTCATCAGGTTATCCTCACATTTCGTTGCATGATTTGAGCTCAATATGATAAGTAGTACTTTATTTCTGATATTTTTAAGAGTGTATTTGGCCGCCATTTTAGATTTTTACCAAAATGTTACCATTTCATCCCCAAATGACCCTTGAATTTTGAGGCAAATTTGGACAGAATAAGTTGTTTTTGAGCTATGCAGCGTACAGACAAACAGACCGACCGAAACGGGAGAACATGTTTTTCGGGATTTGGGAACCCGAAAATGCAAAGATCTGCAAAAATCTAGTAGGGTGATTTTTTTCACGATAATAATACTTTCCTCTTACGTTATGCATGTTATGGACGCCCAGTTTATATTTATCATATAACACTGTGTATTTTAGGGATGCTGTGAATTAACTGCTCTTCAATTACTACTTATATGGTCTGCACTCAAAAGTATCTCTGCCAGTAGCACAACTAATACATCTTTTCAAGCACTAAACATGTCTACCATCACAATAACTAACGTAATTAACATAAGCGACACGCTATCAGCTCCAGTTAGGCTAGAAATAAATGATGAAATTAATATTGAAATTAAACGTAATGAACAAAATTTCAAAAATATTGAATCATTTGAGGAAGATATCGTTCAAAGAAGCAGAGAGAAAGTGGAAGCAAAGTCAAATCAAACGAATTTAATTACATGTTGCCTCATAATAGACCCGCCAAAATGTGACACTAAACAATGTATAATTAGAAGAAGAAAAAGATGTTGGAATATTTGCACCAGAGAAATAATGATACTAGAAGCACCGGGGTTTCCAAAAGAAAATTTTCCGAAGGAATTTATACCTCTAAAGTGGCAAACTGAACATTTCCAGGAAAACATTACAATATCTTTAAAACCTGAGCACACTAATAATGAATTGTATAATCAAATACAAACACCAAAGAACGAATGGCAGAATTTACCCTACCCATACACAACTAATAAAAATGTATTTATTGCACCTAATGTTCCTTATAATTATAATAATGAAATTGTAAATAGATACTACCCTTATCAGACTCACTTTCAAGCGAGCTCACCAACATACTGGTGTCCACCGTACTGTCCACTTTATATGCTATACCGATAGTTTTTTTTATTACAAAACGTATTTTTATATCGTTTTATTTGCTTAATAATAAATTGTAGTCTTTCCCTGACTGCCTATTCTTTCTAGATCATGTTCACTTAGCCTATAAATTTAAATACGTGGAAGCCCTACTAACAAAATTTTCTTCGTAAAAATTGTATAACATGCTACACGTTGGTCCCTGGAATATCACAGATATTTTATTAGCTCATTGTTTATCCTTATACGAGCCTACTGTGCTGAAAAGGACCCACTTTTATAAAATATTTTATTTTCTTGGGATTTGGGTAAGAAAACCATAGAATCGTTATAAAATGCGTATGAACACCTTTAAGTTAACCAAGGTTAATAAAATTGTTTTATAGCCAAGACTCAATATGTTTAATAGCACAAATTTGATTCGACTAGACACCTTTATAAAACTTTTTTGTAACTATCGTATATGCGACCCGTTTGTTCTGAGAGCATTTATATCACCACAAAGAATAATTTTTTTTTATATCAAGTTTATAACTCTCTATACAATAATATAAGATTTATGAGTTATCCTAAAGCCAGATTCAACAAAACCTTAAAAGAACGTTTTTATCTTTTAACAGTGAATGGAGTTTTAAAATTATTGTTAATATTAATTTTAGAAACAAAAATGGAATAATTTATTGTTGAAAAACAAAACAAAAATTTTCTCCATAATAGTTGGCATTTAAGTAGTTATTTTGCAGATAAACAGATAAACAATGCCTAATAGGTGTTATGACAGAGAAAGAGACCTTAACAAAAACATGGCAATTGGTAATAAAACAGTTTATTCGCATTTAGAGCATCAGACATCTTAATAATTGTTTTACTCTCGTTACACAAACTAACGTAATCTTTAAAGGATGGATTCTGACTGCTTTTAATGTGTCACAGTCGCTGGATCCTACCCATGTGTTATTTTTAAAAATATAATCATAGTATTTATTTTGAACGAGCGACAGATTGGATTCTTTTAAATTCAATATCTTATTCGCAGTCACCTAACACTTTTACCTAAAAAAGTGTATGTCGTGGCAAAGTATTAAGAAACAACTGACAGCCATTTAAAAAAAAATAAACAGTTATTTCAAATACTAAACAAAATATCTCCTGTATTCCTCTTTTTTCAGCCTGGCAGCACTGTTTCAGTATTTTGTACTTTGGGTATTTCCTTGCAGAGGGCCTAGTGCGTTTTTTCACCAAAAATAGTAAATTTTTTTCTGTTTATACGATACAGGCAAGACAGGAACTATCTATAGGTGATAAATACACGTTTCTCAAAATGTATAAAATTGTGGAAACTATTAAATAAGACAAAAAAAAACGGTAATGACAGCCTTTTGAGAAAGTAATAACTTCTTTTCTGGTCCAGAAAATTTGTTTATCAATTGGAGAGAAATGCCGAATCATCGTTAGAACTAAACTCATATCAGATGAATTACAACTATTTTCTTATAATGCAGAGAAATAATTTACTTCAATAAACTATATTTTAGTTCTTTAAAGATTGTATAATAAGAAAATTAATTATACTTATAATTTCAGTATAAAATAATTGTATATAAGGATTATATTTATTTTTTCTATTATTTGGTTTTAAAACGATTTATATTGTTCATCATACATTTGTTTTAAAACTGCTTTAAAATAGTTATATTATGAATTACGAGAATACTAATACGATCGTTATACAACAATTTATAAACTAATTTTTGTAGTATTTTATTAAAAGTTTTAACAAAAAGTTATACGATGTTTATATAAAGCCTTATGAGACTATAACCCTTACTATAAGAACATTCTTAAAATTCCATTATAGAATATAATATATACGATGAAATGGAAACTGCTTGAAGTATTACAGGATACAAGAATTATTTAAATAGCTCCTTGAAATACTTATATAATACTTTTAATCGATTAAAAGGTTATTTTGGTAGTTGGAAGGGGCTTAACCCCCTAATGTTAGATTACCCGTTACAAAAATTACAAGATTAGAAGAACAACATGTAATGAAATTAATTTTAATTTGAGGAGTCACTTTTCAAAACATTGATTACCTTATTGACAAATAGCTATAACAGGCCATAGCAGAGTATATTTTTATCTCTGTTTGACAACTGCCAGTTCAAGAAAATATGACATCTGCTGGTTAATGACAGAAGATATTTTATAATAGTTAAGTTTCCGAAAGTTTACCCCTGATTCTAAGCATTAATTTTTTATACGAGATAAGTTAAGGTCCTAAGGCAGTTTATCCTATGTTAAGTCGTGCAATAGATCAATATAGCTACGCAATAGATTAAACAAGACACGACAACTTTCCGGACCCCCTAAATGGATGCAGACTTTCATTTATGTATATATTTTTCTATTTTATTTCAAGCTAACCTCAATCAAATTTCAACGCCAAAGCTTAACAGCGAAATTCAATATTCCTCTTTTAACTAAAAGATCTCTTCTAATATTTAGTGACTGGAAACGCCGAGTCTCATTCCCGTTAGCGAGTCGAAGGTTACCGCACGAAATAATATAGTTTCGGCGACCATTAATATCTCCGGACCGATTCAGGGCGTCCTATTTAAATGAGTTATCTATAACGTAAGCTATAATAGATCTTTGGCTGTGCTTACCAATGGGTTTAAATAATGTTAGTCATAAGCTAAATAAAATAGTAATCAAATATCGCATATAAACGTGGTGAATACAGTAATGAAATTCAAAAAAACTTGAATTTCTAGTAGTGATACCACCGAGACGAGAGATACTCGCTTCTCGTCTCGTCTCGTCTCGACGAGATTTTTTATGGTTTTTATTTACGTGTATGTATTGCGATAATTGCATATTTATGTCCATTAGTATTTTATTTTAAGTTTTAAGAAAACATATGTCGGTCCGAATGGAGACTGCCGCCATTTGAACACGGAACAGGTATGCTGTTTTTTTCAGAACAAAAGTAGTGAACATATACCGGGAATAAAAATATATCGCATTTTTCTGTACCTAGAAGATTGAAAATCAAAACATCAAAAGCGACACTACATAAGAATCTGTTTTGATTTATTTTTATTAGGTTTGGTTCTGGCAACGTAAAAATATAAAATTAACGATGTTCTTATTAGAATTACGTTGATCCATAACACAGATATTTGTTTCTAGTCCATTAGAGTGCTGCGAAATTCCTTGACGACGAGCTGTTTTCAACTAGCAAAACGGCATACCTTGATAAAATCAACAACTCGAAAAATATACCACTTTCATTTTCAACATGCACGGCTTCCCTGTAGCAAGGTTCATGAAGTAGTAGTTTGTTGGGTCTTTCATAAGAGATGGTAAAGTTCATTTTCAAGTAGGGTTTTCAATCCCTGGATTCGGTATGCCGTTCAATTTACGATCCCGAAAATCCCAGAATTTCAAGACGGAATCCCGAAAGTTATTACCCATGAAATTTTAACATTTACAGACATAAAAATACTAATTTATTAATGCGGTGTAAACGTTGTAATCCATTTTATTAATATTGATGTCATCGGCAGCGTGATACGTATCAACCTTTGCTTTTATTGGGATTTCTACAGGGGCGGCTTGTCCCATGAGACAGGTGAGGCAGTGCCTCACCAATAAATTTGGAAAATTATACGTGTTAATCCGTTATATCATTTATATTACTTCTAATTCACTTGCATAATTTTGCTTCATGAGAAATCCGTAAAATACGGGCCTGCCTTTTAACTTACTCCAATCCAAACGCGCATCGTCAATCGTCATATCGCACGGGTTCTGTGAGTCCATCTCATTTCTTCTTTAGAAGAGTTATTGTTAGAGGCATGCCTCGCGCTTCCTTGTCTAGCGTATTATTAATATGTGTGTAAGCGGGTGGCGCATAGTAATCCAGCCGAATTAAGCTTTAAGGAGGGTTAGCGCATAAAAAGATTATTTTGAGGCATGCCTCTAATGTAAATTAAAAGGAATAAGCGGCAGATTTCCGACTGGCCGATTGGACAAACAGTCGTTAACAGGTTGAAAATTGAAACTACACGTGGTTTGGGCTAGTTTTAAGTAGGTAGTAGGAGTAGGTACGTTACGTTTGCCGTTTTCCGCATTGTTTTGATTCGGTTGCAGGTTGCAGTATTCTCTTAATTTTAATTTATTAATGTGGATAGCTATTAACTAAGTCAAGTGTAAACAGTGGAGTGGTCAGTGATTTTCGGTTTCAATAGCGGTGTCTGGATTTTCGGATTTACTTTGATTTAAATTTTCCAGTTACCCATTATAGAAAAATGGATTTAGCGGAACCTAGCGCAGCTTTACAACTTCCCCAGGTAAATGTAAATATTCGCAATGCTTGTGATCTTGTAAAATTTTTAATTAATCAGCAGAATTTTTCAATTCACTCCTTTGAAGATAAATTATACATAGTTAAAGAAGTAAAGCGACGTGTTCCAGATTTAATTAATTCAAATTGCAAGCTTACGCAACAGACAATGCGCGTAAAACAGAAATTGAAAGTTTTAATGCTAGGGTTAAAGAGAACCGACAAACTTTAAAAAGCTTCATTGATATTACATTACACTTCCGTATGCAATAGTTGCCTTTCAGGGGGCATGATGAATCAAATGAATCTGTAAATCGCGGTAATTTCAAAAAGCTAGTTATTCTTGTTAGTAATATATGTCATATATAAATATGACACAAATTTAAAAACAATTTTAGAACATGATGATAATAGATCAGTTTTTTCTGGGACCTACAAAACAATTCAAAATGAATTAATTGATTCAGTTACTTATGTTGTAAATAAAAAAATTGAGGACGAAATTTCAAATTCTTTGTTTTTTTTCCTGGCAAGTTGATGAAACCACTGACATAAGCTGCCATTCACAATTATCCGTCATTTTTCATTACGTTATAGATGGTCAACCTGTTGAGCGATTCATGGGATTTTATGACGTAAGTTCTGGGCGTACTGCGCAAGATTTATTTCAATTTTATCCACCAAATTCGAAAAATTACTTTTCATAAATCGTTTTTTCTTCTAGTTTTGAGATTTTAGATAGTTAAAAATTAATTACCCTCTTATTAAAAAATTAAGTATCAAGCTTTTAATGTTAATATTATATCGTCTGATAACAAATTAGGACTAGTTTTTCTAATGTTTATATCACGGGAGAAACGAGGGAACACGGAACTTTTCTCTTGTGTAACGAGACGAGAGAAGGCGGCTTTCTCTCGTCTCGAGATATAACTTTGACAGCACCACCCGTAAGCTGAACTAATTTTCCAAGAATAATGATGTAGAGTTTTCATATAAACTGTATGCAGGGTTCTCACCAATTTGTCGAAATGATATGCCCTGACATTTACCTAGATTTCCCTCACACTACAAATAACTTCCCTTACATATTTTCCTAAAAATTGCCCAAAATTGCCAAACTACTTTTTTAGACATTATACGTTTCCGTACTTTTTCTAGTTAATTAAAAAATTATTGTATAATTTAATTCCAACATGGATATAATTTTTTCGCAAAAGCAAGCTACGAAAAGTAATCTAGAATCCTAAGCTAAATATGGAATTGCACATTCAAAATAACTAATATTTACCATTTTTTATACATACAATAAAAATATAAACAGTTTTTTGAAAATAACAAATGCTATCTAAAATTATAGGTACAAACTTTTATCTCAGTGTGCCAATTCCCAATACTAAAGCACTTCTTGTAAGCATAGGTAAAACCTGCTCCGCCTTTAAAAAGGGCTCATCATAAAAATCAAAGTATTTTTTTCTTAAATATTTTTTCTTGATTCAGTAATTTCTGTCAATATCAGAAATCACTTTGGATGATTAAACAGATCATTTATATTTCTTCTTTTCTAGGAAATGAATATGATTCTCAGGCACTTTTTTTTCACAACTCGGATTTTTCTTTGAATTTTTTAAAAAGGTGTGATAATTATACAAATGTTTTACAGATTTTCTCATATCATTGCCGATCTTAATAAAAACGCCTCTTTTATATCTATATCCTACTAAAGTAGTTTCTAATAAGTTTTCCGCAGATTTTACCGCAGCATTACTGTGAAAAAGTATTAATACATTCCTTAATTTATGATAAGAACCTCTATGTGCAATAGTGCTGTCAAAATTATTAACTGTGGCCAGTTAACCGGTTATTTAAAACTTAATCTATTAAAAAACCGTTTTTGTTAACAGGTTAATTATTTGAGCCCGGATAATTAATTAACGGGTTAACCGATTTTATTTAGTTAGGGTCCTAGCACATAATAATGTTGTTTTCTCGATTAACAAAGACAAATCTTAACCGGTTAACCGTAACCTTTGACAGCACTAAGGTTCAACCGTTCAACATATTCATCACAAATTTTCAAAACCCAGGCATGTATCAAATGAATGGGACTTGCATGCATTGGCTGCCTTAAAATTATCGGGTGATATTATGGTCGCCGCGCCGCCAGGATGAAAGTTCGGTGGCGGAAAATAAAACAAGCAATTATTAACTAAAATAAGAAAAAAGTCATCCCTACTGTGTATTAAGGTAACAAGAAATACCATTATGTTAGTAAAAAATAACAACAAACTGGCACCAAATTTTTGTTAACCTTAGTGATGCCTCTCCCAGCGTCTCCAATAGGCATTATATTAGGAGTGGAAAGAGCGAATTCGGATGGCCATAAATGCATGTTTTATGTTCTTTTATATTCAACATAGGTAACGGGAATAAAGCTGTTTCTTTTAAATGATTCATGAGTTGCCTGTCTCGGTAAGTACTTCAATTTCAACGAAATATTTATAAAATCGATATTTTATTATGAAACGTTTATTCTAAAAACGTAATTAGCAACAAAAAGTTATAACTCTCTAAAAACGTAAAAAAAGGAAATTAAATGGAAAAACTAGAAAACCGAAAGTCTATCCTGGAACAAAAAAGAAACTTGCAAAGAGAAAAGAAGATAATTATTATATACTAGCTGGCCATGCAGACCTTGTTCTTCCTTTTCCGTTAGATGGCGCGATGAGCTTCCAGTGGAATTATAAGAATATAGAGCGCATTCACCACATCGTCCAAAAATGCTACTGAAGAAAAACACATTGCTTTAATAAAAAAAATACGCAAAAAAAACAATAAAAAAATAGTGTTGAAAGATCTCGGTAACCAGACGATCATTTCAAAAAAAAATCATGTAAATTGATGTAGTACAACTCTCTAACAAACTTGCTAAAAAATCTGGCTTAGTGTTTTAAATATATAGATGTATATCTAAAGCTATCAAGCTTAGTATCAAACATCTGGAAACATATCTTATTGTGTATGTACATATTTTTTTCGAATGTGCAGAGTCCTTCCCCGTAAAGTGATACTCCATATACAGTAGTTAAAAGTAATCATTAAATACTGAATTTTAAGTTTTCTACACAAATCAGTTGTCGGAAAAAAAACTTCCAAATTTCTATTTAAGTAAATATTTGGTAACACTATTATTTAGTTGTCAGATACCCTAATAATAATCTAGATGCACGATTTATCACAAATTCAAGCCCGGTATCTAATTTCTTGGCCGCCACTTTAATTTTATTTAGATTAACGAAAATTTTGAGGACGTTTTGCGACTAAACGGTAAGATTTATCGACTCTGATGAAGAGTACATTATTTTTTTAGTTTTTCCTTGACTTCAAAATGCCATCTTCATATTCATGATATCTGTCAAAATGTACAAGTTTTGTTAAAGTTAAATTTAGAATGGCGAAATTATGACGATCAAAAAGAACTCGGAGAGTTTTAACTTTACAAGACTCGAGACTGTAAAAATAATAATATTGTTATTGTTATATGATTCCTTCCATTTGTTGTTTGGATTTAGATTTTAATTGCATATACGGAACCTAACTCAAAATTTTTTATTGCACAGAGTCAAGCCTGTTACTATAAACTAAATAGTAGAGATTCCAAATATTAGAGAAAAAGAAATTAAACGTGGTCAACTAGAGATGTGTATAGTTTATTTGTTTTTGTATTAGAGAAGTATTTCCTGTTATTAACAGTAAAACTTTCACTCTTTTATTTCAACAGTTTTCAATATGCTGTGCAAAACTTCAGGTTATTCTGTTAGGTTTTTCCAACTGTTATAGAGGGCATAATTAGGAATTTCATTATTGGTTCTATTTTATTAATGTTTTGGAGTTTTAGTATTATTGTGTCACGTTAACCATTAATGTTGGTTATAATATTACTGTAAATACCTATTTAATTGCTTTTTATATTAATATTTAACGTACGTTAACTTATATTTATAACAATAACTCTTCCCACTTTTTCTTGTGCAAATAACATGTTTTCGACCTCATATAATAAACTGCTGGACAATTGCTTTCGAGCAAGGAAAATTTCAATTAACTTTCAAGCTCGATATTTTTTGAACCAGACCTAATATCGCCCTCCGGTTTTCACTGGCTGACAAACTTTGACTTTTTGTGAAAAAAATTGCTATTTTAAAATTTTTTTGTCAGTTTTTTTTTAATACAGGGTTTAAATTTCATTTCTATGCGCCGTTTTAATCAATTATCTTCTGCAAAAAAAGTAAATTCTCAGAATTTTTATACTTGCCTTAGTTTTAAAAATATCGAATTTTTTCCATAACCTCCAATTTTTTTCAACTTTTAAGCACCTAAACCATCCTGTACATTACATCTTGCATCTTTTGATGCTGTTTGATATACCCTACGATATCCTGGTTTATTTCAATTAAAAAAAATACTAAAGTAATATGTTGTCCAGTGGCGTACTAATTATCGAATAATTTATTAATGGCTCACCGATCTTCACGTTCAAAGGTGCATAATTTTAAAAATAATCTTTTAATTTCTCAAAATTTTGATATTTTGCCTTTGTTTCAAAAATATCGTTTATTTTACATAACCATAATAATTTTTTCAACTTTTTCGTACTAAACCATCCTGAATTGTTCTTACCGGTAAATTTTATTAGCAATTGTCATACCTTTCAGTAAGCGTATTTATTGTGAGTAAAAATATCGAATACCTCAATGATATGCTGTAGAGTGTGGTAAGAATAGATATTAATAATTGTTAATGTCATTGAGAAACTTAAAATATTTATTCCGAGCCGATTCCGGTGTGGTCACAGAAAAACCGAATTTTTTATCACCTGCTGACTTTATTTATCGCTTTAGTCCCCAAAGGGTTTCAAAAGAGCCATTTTTTCCTTCTGACAGCGCTAACCAGGTGGTCTCTTAATCAAAATTGTCCTATCGGAGTAAATTAGGTTTAACCGCATTTCACCGCAGAAAAAACAATTAGGTAGCAAAGTAACTAGCGTACCTAGGTACTTTGTCACCCAATTCATCCTTTTTCGTTTTTGGCAAAAGTCGTAAACATTTTACTATTCTTCTTGCTCAAACAAAACAAAACAATAATTTTAATACCAACAGATAACTAAACTTATTACATCTTAAATCGTTTTCTTTTAAGGATTTTCTAACTGTCCTATTGGACGCCAATAAGCCAGTTTGTCTGTGCAGCTACTTGCTTTTTTATTTTATTTTTCATTCTTAAGCCTCATCCAAGAGCCGTACAACAAAAACCGTATTCTACTTATTTCTCTTGCAATTTCGCCTACCAATGTCTATTTATTTTCTTTCTTTGCATCCGTTAGAACTGACTCAAATGCGCCATGGAAAATATTAGTTACTAACGCTTCCACAGCAACAGATAAACAAACAAATAAACTTTGTCAGGCGAAATTAAAAGAGTTAATTCATGACGTGTGTCTTTTAAACGAAGGGTTACCCGAAAGAGATGTAGGGCGAATATATTCGATAAGCTGCAGCACTATAAATTACCTGAAACAGCGTTTTCGCCTGAACGGTCATGTCCGCTATGTGCACAGAGGTGGAGCTCTTAAAAAAATTGAGGCACGAGCAGCAAGAACTCTATTAAGAGAGGTTCGCAATCACCGAACTTCGTGCTCTAGAATTTTAAATGATAGCTTAAGAAGACAAACTGGTATAGTGGCGTATAGTGCTACATAGAAACAATTTAAGGTAAATTGCTTGCTGAATTTAATTATCTGTTGACATTAAAAAATTGTTCTTTTTTTGGTTTTAGAGCAAGAAGGCGAGCAAAATGTGTTCGCCTTTTGCCAAATCATAGGGGAGACCGTGTCGAATGGGCCACAGATAAACTGGCTTGGTTTAATCTGATACACTCCGATGGTAGGGTGTTAGTATGAAGGCAACCTGGGGAACGATTTGAAGAGGAGAACATGGCTCCTCAGGAAGCCTTTGGAGGAGGAGGGTTAAATGTTTGGGCCGGAGTGATGTATAACGGCAGATCCGAATTATACATTTCGCGGGAAACCGTTAACGCCGTCATTTATCGGAACAACATAATAAATGATATTGTAATTCCATATGCAGAAAATTTTGGGGAACATTTCATCATGGTTGACGATAATGCGAGACCACACAAAGCGAGAATTTTTCAGGAGTTTTTGGGGGGAACATATCATACAACAGTTACACCTGCCTCCAAAATCCCCTGATCTTAATATAATTGAGCATGTGTGGTCTCGGCTTAAGTCGCTGGTACGATCACGCGAAAATGCTCCCCAAACGCTGGACGAGTTGGCCCTTGTCATAGAAGAAGAGTGGCAAAATATCCCTCAGGCGTTCATTAACCTATTAATTGACACCATGCCACGGTGATGCCAAGAGGTTGTGAATGTGAAGGGAAGGCCTACACGCTATTAATTAAATAACTTTAATTGTCAGTCGTTTTTTAATCATTTTTTTTTTAGTTTTACTTTCCTTTTAGTTTACTTCGTTGTTGTTGTTGTTGTTTAATTTTAGTTTGTTAAGTTTTTTAGTTCCCTTCACAAAACATTAATATTTAGAAAAACTTTTTGGCAGTTAATGTAATTTACCATCATTAACTTTATTTCTTGATTCTGCTGTCATAGTGGAAGAATTTTTAATTGAAATACCTTTAATAAAAAAGCTACAAAGAAAATCAGCACATGATAAAAAATTCGGTTTTTCTCTGACCGCACCAGAATCGGCTCGAAATATTTTAAGTTCAGGATGGTTTAGAACGAAAAGGTTATTTTTAAAATTATGCACTTTTGAACGTGAAGATCGGTGAGTCATTAATAAATTATTCCGAAAATAGGCGATATTTAGTAAGCCACTGGACACCACATTACTTTAGTTTTTTTTTAATTGAAAATAAACCAGGATATCGTAGGGTATATCAAACAGCAGCAAAATGTAATATACAGGATGGTTTAGGTGCTTAAAAGTTGAAAAAAATTGGAGGTTATGGAAAAAATCGATATTTTTAAAACTAAGGCATATAACAGGGGTATAACAATCATATTTATATATATATATATATATATATATATATATATATATATAATACTTTTTTGCAGGAGATCATTGATTAAACGGCGCATAGAAATGAAATTAAAAAAAAATTCTCGGAAAGTGACACACATTCAAAATTGAGATAAAAATCATGGACATTTTTAACACCCTGTATTTAAAAAAATGACAGTTAAAAAAAATTTAAAATAGCAATTCTTTTTACAAAAAGTCAATCTGTCAGCCCGTGAAAACCGGAGGGCGATATTTGGTCTGGTTCCAAAAATATCGAGCTTGAAAGTTAGGCGAAATTTTCCTTGCTCGAAAGCAATTGTCCAGCAGTTTATTTACGATTCAACTAAGAAAGAAAAACTTGCTTTTTTAATAGGCAAGTTTTCGTAAGGAATAAAACAGATAAACAATAATACGAAACAAGTGTAGCAAAATATATATTACATAAATATTATGCAACAAATGAAAGAGCAGAACAACAATTTAAATCTTAAAATTACAGCTAAAATCCTCTTACGCTCTTTACTGCATTTTCCTCATCAATTGGTGACATTTTCATATACTCAAAAAATTCTATATTAAAAACTGCAGTACCTGATGTGATCGTTCGCAAATCTGTCGAGTATCCTAATAACTCTGACAAAGGTGTTGTTGCTTCGACTACCTAATATAAAAAATATATATTTTTCTAAATGTAATGTATTTAGAAACAACTAAATGATGTATTTAATTCTGCTCTTTTTAATTACTATTAATTAATTTCTTCATTAGAAAAAATCGGAATTATTCGAAGGCCAAAATATTTTGCCTGATATAATTATTAAAGGCAAAAAGATCTCAATATTATTGTATTTACCTTTGAACTACCCCTCACTCCGACATTATCCACAGAAGATCTTCTTCGCGACAGATCTGATAAAACTGAAGAAAGATATTCAGGTGGAGTGACTATCTCTAACTGCATTATGGGTTCAAGTATACATGATCCTGATTCTTTCAGTAACTGCAAGTAAAACAATTTTTAAGTATATTCTCACAAAATGATCATTGAATGTATGTATGTGAAAGATTCTCAAGAACTGTCTTGTTACTGTTTAATGTTTCTCTTTTAGAAGCTACGTTAGGCTCTATGAGGCAAAATGGCGTTCTGTATTTATTACATGTCGGGATAGATCGCAAGAGTTTATAAATCTCCTGGAGTTACTTTTCTGCATGATTATTCTACCTAATAAATTGATAATTGTCTTATCAACCTCTATCAAATTATAGTTGTTAAAATTTAAGCAATGTATTTCAAACTCTTCTCTTTTTCTATACAGGGTGAAACAATTAACTAGAATAAATTCAATAACCTGACAATTAGGAAAAACTGTTTTATCCGTCAAATTGATTTATTCGACTCCGGAACTTTAGGTAATACGAATTTTTCAATGCAACACCCATATACTATTATTTTTAAATTACTAGAACATTTCAAGCACATCTTATGTTACATTTTCTATCTACCAATTCCACTGTTTTGGGAAAATCGAGTCTTAGACCTGTTATTAAGGCCGTTTAGATCCCACTATCGGCCAAACGATGAAATTTGACGGGATGACTTGAGTTTTTCCATCTTAAGTTTTTAACATATCTCCCATAAGTTTTGAGAAAAAAATTCAGCTGGCGCTTTGTACACGAAAAATACTTTCAATTAAATTGACATTCAAATAGGAACTTCATGATTAGTCAGTAACGTTTGTAATAAAATTTCATTTTTGTTAACAGAAGATCGATAATTGTAATAGTATTTACCAGTTAGCTGGACGCTTACCTAAGCTCGAAATTTTGAGATATACAGGTGCCAAAATATTTCATTGGCCACAAAGTGGAAGACCCAGAATATTGACTGCAGCTAAGGAACGAAGACTGGTTGCAGGAGCAGACAGAAGATTTCGTGTTTCACGCATAACAGCAAGCAGAAATACCTTCAGAAATATCTTAAAATATAGAAAGGGAGGAGGCTTCAAAATATATTGCTACCCATCTTCAAAAGAATTCGAGATGATGCCGTGCGTTGAGGTGTTTACTTTGTTAACAGTCATTGTTATAGATGATGAAAAATTACTTTGTCCAATTCAGAGGTGAAGGGTAATGACGGCTTATACACGAATAACATACAGGACTCTCTAGACGAAGTTAGACTGAAAGGGAAATTCAAGTTTGCTGAAAAAGTTTTGTTATGGTGCGCTATTTCCAAGGCTGGTGTTTCCCAGCCGTACATTGCCCGTGCTCGCGATGAAGCCGTTAATGCAAACATTTATATTAGGCAATGCTGGTTAACCGCCAATAATATAAACTTTGTCCCTAAAGTGGGCAATCCGCCAAATTTACCCCAGATAATTGAATTGAACATTTTTGGGCCTTCCTTATTAGAAAATTTTACGATAATGCCTGTGAATCTGAAAACGTAGAACAGCTGCGTCGCCTAATCTATAAATAAATTCGAGAAATCGACGTTGGAGACGTCCAAAGCCTAATGGTGCGAGTAGGGTTATATTGCGTGCCACTGAAGAACATGGACCAATATCTGTAGTTTGAATTTATAGTTTTATTGTATTTATATGTAAAAATAATTATTTATAATTAAAATTAATATGAAATTAAAACAAGATAATAAATATGGCTATTTTTATTTTCTCTCAAAACTTATGGGACATACGTTAAAACCTATTAGATGATATATATAGTTTAGCTGAAAATATTCAAAGTCGACAAGTTAGAATGGAAGCATTGAATTTTGACATTCAGTTTCCACTGTAAAAAATTAAGATAGGAAAGTATAAGACATTTCGTTCTAAAGTCAACAGTTCGGCCGATAGAGGGCTCTAAGCAGCCCACAATTACCATTTTGAGACGTTTTCTTAAAAATAATTGAACTTATATATAGGATATGTAATATAAAAAGTGTTTAGTATAATCCCGTAACCTCAAAAAAATGTATATATGTATATATATATATATATATATATATATATATATATATATATATATATACATATATACATATATACATATATACATATATACATATATACATATATACATATATACATATATACATATATACATGTATAAATATGTGTTGATTTTTACTCCTTCACGGATGGAAAAATACAATGTGTTTTCATTCCGGGTGTACATCCGTTCACTACTGTCGTTCTGAAAAGAACAGTTTTGCTGACGTTTCGCCAAAATCACATTTGGCATTTTCGAAGCTTTCTTTCTCGCGTCCGAATATCCTAGTTATTAAATATAGTAATAAACTGGTACGAACATCACGTAACAAAATGGCAGAGTGTATCAATGTAAAAACTACTTATTGAATTTATTTTAAATTATGGCCAAAAATTAAGTGTGGCATAAGTAAAAATTGGTAGGAATCCAATATAATAGAACAAAATGGCGCCAAATAAAAATATTTAAAAAGACGGAATATATGTTACTAAATGACTATATACCGAACTAAATTGGGTCACACTTGACTGTTCCTAATAAAAGGAAAAATTCATAAGGGGGAAAGTTCCAGGTAAATGAAATTTGCCGATTTTTTTTGGAAAAGTTAAATTTTTAGTGGTTTTGTCCTCCACTCGAGACTACGTGCATGGATACTTCTCCCGCTTCTGCGAACTGTTTACGTTCGGCGCTTCGTGCCACTCGCTGTGTGCTGTATCGACTTGTTAGTTTTGTGTTTATATTTTGTGTATATATATATATATATATATATATATATATATATATATATATATATATATATATATATATATATATATACGAATATATATATATATATATATACGAATATATATATATATATATATATATATATATATATATATAGATTCAGTATTCTCGACCGTGTTATTAGTAATTTACGTCAGAAGTTTCGGGAAAGCGGTCTGTGACTATTCAAACTCTAATTGTTTTAGATCTCAATATTTCGTCAAATGTTTATTGACTTCATCAGGAGACAACTAGAAACAATAAATTTATCTTAATTAACACACCTTAGAAGAAAATATATAAAAAAATTATACAGTCACATTACTCCTTAAAATATACTTACAACGTAAGAGTTAGTCGAACATATTACAAAACAAGGACGATAAAAGCAACATTCTGTGCATTGAGGACAACTATTTTCACACTTAACATGTATTATTACAAATATAAAACGATCTGTGCATTCAACAATGTTTTGAACCATAATGGAAAAAGCCTAACAACACAAAAAAAAAACAAAACCGATAAATTGATATCAGTGGTTCTTATACTTTCATAAAACATAAAATAGTGAATTTTAAACTTAATATATGTATATAGGATGTTACTTATTGATCGTCACATTTGGTTTAAAATATTGCAGTAAATATTGCTTAGTTTATTTGTGTCCAATTTTGAATTAATTGCATTTTTATTCTTATTGATATGGCACATTTCAAGAAACAATCTATTTCTATAACTGTCATGGTGTTCTAGTATCTTAACATTACTATAATTAAATTTATGACCCGTTTTCAAGTGATGCTGTACCAATGCGCATGAATTTTTGCCTATATGGCAATCACTTTTATGTTGTGTTACTCGTTGTTTTAACCACTGCGAAGTTTGGCCAATATAACAACCGTCACAACCCAAGCAAGACACTTGATAAACACAATTAGTTGTGTATCCAGTTAGAGTTTTTTCTTTGACCTTTGAAAATACCGAGTAATTTTGTATGAGGCTATATTTGGCTATTTTTATGTTCGAAAAAGGCTTGAACAGTGAAATAATTGAATTGGTAAGATTATTTATAAATGGAATCCTGACATATTTTACTTGTTGATTACTGTCTTCTGTGGGGCCGTCATAAAAGCTTGTGTTATAAATGAGCTTTTTTAAAATGTGTTAGGGTAACCATTGTTAACAAACATAACAAAAAGTTTGTCTAGGTTCTGTTGTAAATACATAACGTCACTAATGTGTGTTACCCTATTTTTCATTGCAATGACAGTATTGTATTTCTGATTGGTTGGATGATTTGAAAAATAATTCAGGTATCTATCAGATGACGTATCTTTTTGGTACCAATCTAAAATAATTTTGTTTTCGTCTGTTCTTATGACTTTAGTATCTAAAAAGGGCACACTTTTATGTTTTTCATAATCAATTGTAAATTGCAAATGGGTGTTGAAAGAGTTAAAATTATTTAAAACAACCTGAATCTGATCAGTTGGAACAGAGCAAATTAGATCATCTACGTATTTATAGATAAAGGGCAAGTGAAAAGGCAAATTTGGTATTATTGTGTCTAACAAGTGATCTAAGACAATAGTTGCTAGAATAGGACTAATAGGAGAACCCATGGTAGTTCCAAAGATTTGTTTATAAAATTGGCCGTTAAAACCAAAATAAGTGTTATTAAAAACAAAATTAATTAGTTCTATGAACGCATTTTTCGATAAGCTAGTAAATTTTTCAATTTGGTGCCATTTCTGCTCTAAAATATCAATAACCAAACTCAGTGGGATATTAGTAAACAAAGATACCACGTCCAACGATATTAAAACATAGTTTTGTGGTAGCTGAACACCGCTAACAACATTTACAAATGTGAAGGTGTCTTTAATATTATAATTGGATTCATACTCAAAACTCAATTTTAAAATGTTTGCCAAATATTTTGAAAAGTTATAAGTAGTAGAGTTCACTGAACTAACAATTGGCCTTAAGGGCACATTAGGTTTGTGTATTTTCGGTAGGCAATACAGTTTAGGAAAAGAGGAATTATATATAATTAAATGTTTGGCGTCTATTTCAGTGAGTTCTTTTATAGTTTTTAATGTTTTTATTAAATTGTTATAAGCTAATTGTATAGAAGTGGTTGGATCTTTATTTAACATAACATATGTAGAAGTGTCACTCAATAGACGCCAAACATTTAATTATATATAATTCCTCTTTTCCTAAACTGTATTGCCTACCGAAAATACACAAACCTAATGTGCCCTTAAGGCCAATTGTTAGTTCAGTGAACTCTACTACTTATAACCTTTCAAAATATTTGGCAAACATTTTAAAATTGAGTTTTGAGTATGAATCCAATTATAATATTAAAGACACCTTCACATTTGTAAATGCTGTTAGCGGTGTTCAGCTACCACAAAACTATGTTTTAATATCGTTGGACGTGGTATCTTTGTTTACTAATATCCCACTGAGTTTGGTTATTGATATTTTAGAGCAGAAATGGCACCAAATTGAAAAATTTACTAGCTTATCGAAAAATGCGTTCATAGAACTAATTAATTTTGTTTTTAATAACACTTATTTTGGTTTTAACGGCCAATTTTATAAACAAATCTTTGGAACTCCCATGGGTTCTCCTATTAGTCCTATTCTAGCAACTATTGTCTTAGATCACTTGTTAGACACAATAATACCAAATTTGCCTTTTCACTTGCCCTTTTTATCTATAAATACGTAGATGATCTAATTTGCTCTGTTCCAACTGATCAGATTCAGGTTGTTTTAAATAATTTTAACTCTTTCAACACCCATTTGCAATTTACAATTGATTATGAAAAACATAAAAGTGTGCCCTTTTTAGATACTAAAGTCATAAGAACAGACGAAAACAAAATTATTTTAGATTGGTACCAAAAAGATACGTCATCTGATAGATACCTGAATTATTTTTCAAATCATCCAACCAATCAGAAATACAATACTGTCATTGCAATGAAAAATAGGGTAACACACATTAGTGACGTTATGTATTTACAACAGAACCTAGACAAACTTTTTGTTATGTTTGTTAACAATGGTTACCCTAAACACATTTTAAAAAAGCTGATTTATAACACAAGCTTTTATGACGGCCCCACAGAAGACAGTAATCAACAAGTAAAATATGTCAGGATTCCATTTATAAATAATCTTACCAATTCAATTATTTCACTGTTCAAGCCTTTTTCGAACATAAAAATAGCCAAATATAGCCTCATACAAAATTACTCGGTATTTTCAAAAATCAAAGAAAAAACTCCAACTGGATACACAACTAATTGTGTTTATCAAGTGTCTTGCTTGGGTTGTGACGGTTGTTATATTGGCCAAACTTCGCAGTGGTTAAAACAACGAGTAACACAACATAAAAGTGATTGCCATATAGGCAAAAATTCATGCGCATTGGTACAGCATCACTTGAAAACGGGTCATAAATTTAATTATAGTAATGTTAAGATACTAGAACACCATGACAGTTATAGAAATAGATTGTTTCTTGAAATGTGCCATATCAATAAGAATAAAAATGCAATTAATTCAAAATTGGACACAAATAAACTAAGCAATATTTACTGCAATATTTTAAACCAAATGTGACGATCAATAAGTAACATCCTATATACATATATTAAGTTTAAAATTCACTATTTTATGTTTTATGAAAGTATAAGAACCACTGATATCAATTTATCGGTTTTGTTTTTTTTTTTGTGTTGTTAGGCTTTTTCCATTATGGTTCAAAACATTGTTGAATGCACAGATCGTTTTATATTTGTAATAATACATGTTAAGTGTGAAAATAGTTGTCCTCAATGCACAGAATGTTGCTTTTATCGTCCTTGTTTTGTAATATGTTCGACTAACTCTTACGTTGTAAGTATATTTTAAAGAGTAATGTGACTGTATAATTTTTTTATATATTTTCTTCTATGGTGTGTTAATTAAGATAAATTTATTGTTTCTAGTTGTCTCCTGATGAAGTCAATAAACATTTGACGAAATATTGAGATCTAAAACAATTAGAGTTTGAATAGTCACAGACCGCTTTCCCGAAACTTCTGACGTAAATTATATATATATATATATATATATATATATATATATATATATATATATATATATATATATATATATATATATATATATATATATATATATATATATATATATATATATATATATATATATATATATATATATATATATATATATATATATATATATATATATATATATATATATATATATATATATATATATATATATATATATATATATATATATATATATATATATATATATATATATATATATATATATATATATATATATATATATATATATATATATATATATATATATATATATATATATATATATATATATATATATATATATATATATATATATATATATATATATATATATATATATATATATATATATATATATATATATATATATATATATATATATATATATATATATATATATAT